>CM055117.1:1035492488-1036066224 GCA_029206835.1 Rana muscosa
GAGGGCTCCCAGGATGCCGCCTTGCGAGGGGACCCGTATCCAGGATCGAGGAGGCCAGGGAGGTGCCCCCTTCTGAAGACCCAGCGCAGAGTCGTGGTGACAGTGAGGGCCTCTGGTAACTCTCCGGAGGGAGGTTCTTCTCCTTGACATGGGCCAAGTTTCTCCAAGAAGGCAGTGCATGTTCTGTAGGTCATAGTGGCAGTGACTCTACGCACACCAGGTCAGTGGCAGTGACCAAATAGGGCAAGGCCCTATTCACCAGGTCAGTGACAGTGACCAACTTCAACAAGTCAGTGGCAGTGACTTTCATATTCACCCGGTCTGTGGCAGAGACCTTGCGCCCAAGCCTGTTCATGAAAGCAGAACAGTAAGAGAAACCTGAATTGAGTTTGTGCCTGGACCTCCTCCCACCTTATCTGACCCGTGTCTCGTATCAACCTGTCTGCTCTCATAGAGACTATTTGTTATCCGTGGTGAAATAAATACAAAGGTTGGATTCTCAGTTGGTGTGGACAGTTACTTTACTGGGGAGAATTAAGGACTTGTCTCTGGCTAAATGCAGAGGTGAGATCAGCTCGGGAGGATTCTAACACCAGCCGCAGGCAGACCCAAAAATTAACACCGCTCAACCTCCCCATCCAGGAGGGTACAGGCATGTAGTGCGGTGTGCCTCATTCTTTTCCTGCGGAGGAGCCCAGTAAAGAAAAGCAGGTAAAGTCCGGGGTGGGTGCGCTATAGTATGTATGTATGTATGTATGTATGTATGTACAGGTCCTTCTCAAAAAATTAGCATATTGTGATAAAGTTCATTATTTTCTGTAATGTACTGATAAACATTAGACTTTCATATATTTTAGATTCATTACACACAACTGAAGTAGTTCAAGCCTTTTCTTGTTTTAATATTGATGATTTTGGCATACAGCTCATGACAACCCAAAATTCCTATCTCAAAAAATTTGCATATTTCATCCGACCAATAAAAGAAAAGTGTTTTTAATACAAAAAAAGTCAACCTTCAAATAATTCTGTTCAGTTATGCACTCAATACTTGGTCGGCAATCCTTTTGCAGAAATGACTGCTTCAATGCGGCGTGGCATGGAGGCAACCAGCCTGTGGCACTGCTGAGGTGTTATGGAGGCCCAGGATGCTTCGATAGCGGCCTTAAGCTCATCCAGAGTGTTGGGTCTTGCGTCTCTCAACTTTCTCTTCCCAATATCCCACAGATTCTCTATGGGGTTCAGGTCAGGAGAGTTGGCAGGCCAATTGAGCACAGTAATACCATGGTCAGTAAACCATTTACCAGTGGTTTTGGCACTGTGAGCAGGTGCCAGGTCGTGCTGAAAAATAAAATCTTCATCTCCATAAAGCTTTTCAGCAGATGGAAGCATGAAGTGCTCCAAAATCTCCTGATGGCTAGATGCATTGACCCTGCCCTTGATAAAACACAGTGGACCAACACCAGCAGCTGACATGGCACCCCAGACCATCACTGACTGTGGGTACTTGACACTGGACTTCAGGCATTTTGGCATTTCCCTCTCCCCAGTCTTCCTCCAGACTCTGGCACCTTGATTTCCGAATGATATGCAAAATTTGCTTTTATCCGAAAAAAGTACTTTGGACCAGTGAGCAACAGTCCAGTGCTGCTTCTCTGTAGCCCAGGTCAGGCGCTTCTGCCGCTGTTTCTGGTTCAAAAGTGGCTTGACCTGGGGAATGCGGCACCTGTAGCCCATTTCCTGCACACGCCTGTTCACGGTGGCTCTGGATGTTTCTACTCCAGACTCAGTCCACTGCTTCCGCAGGTCCTCCAAGGTCTGGAATCGGTCCTTCTCCACAATCTTCTTCAGGGTCCGGTCACCTCTTCTCGTTGTGCAGCGTTTTCTGCCACACTTTTTCCTTCCCACAGACTTCCAACTGAGGTGCCTTGATACAGCACTCTGGGAACAGCCTATTCGTTCAGAAATTTCTTTCTGTGTCTTACCCTCTTGCTTGAGGGTGTCAATGATGGCCTTCTGGACAGCAGTCAGGTCGGCAGTCTTACCCATGATTGCGGTTTTGAGTAATGAACCAGGCTGGGAGTTTTTAAAAGCCTCAGGAATCTTTTGCAGGTGTTTAGAGTTAATTAGTTGATTCAGATGATTAGGTTAATAGCTCGTTTAGAGAACCTTTTCATGATATGCAAATTTTTTGAGATAGGAATTTTGGGTTGTCATGAGCTGTATGCCAAAATCATCAATATTAAAACAAGAAAAGGCTTGAACTACTTCAGTTGTGTGTAATGAATCTAAAATATATGAAAGTCTAATGTTTATCAGTACATTACAGAAAATAATGAACTTTATCACAATATGCTAATTTTTTGAGAAGGACCTGTATGTATGTATGTATATAAAAATAAGGTTAAATGTATCATCACACATAGTGGTACTGTGGATACATGGGATATAAGTGTGCCACGTCCTATGAAATATTGAAAAAATAAGATTTGGGGGACTTTGGACTTTGTAAGCACAGATTGACAAAGATATTTTTAGAAAAATATAACAATTTATTAAGGTACAACATACATCACTAGTTAAAATGAATAGACCTCTAAAAACAAAATACAGATATGTACATGGACAATAAAATTGCAAACACTGAAGGATAGCCAAGGCAATATCGGAACCTAAGGGAGGGAATCCCTCTCCGTAAACGTAAGATCCTGAGGAGTTGCTAGATACCAACAGTGGAAGATGTTGTTGTTGCAGAAAATAGAATCCGAAGCTTTAACATGTTTCACGTGAGGGCACGCTTCTTCAAAAAGCAGAACATAAAATGACTAATAGAGGAGAATACAATGTATTAGAAATATAGAATAGTAATCATACAATTATCATAGAAAAGTAAACAACTTAATATAATTAGTGATGATCCAAAAAGGAGGGCCGGCGTCATAGAGAGCAACAGAGAGACATAGACAAGGTGGGCTCCATGCAGGACAAACAATCCATGGGGGCGTGGTAAACAATTAGAACATGTAAAAGTATCTTAGCTTATATAATGGTGCTAAATATTAAAGCCAATCAAGGAATAAATAGATGGATATATATTGGTTTAGACCAAAAAGTAGAGAACTTGCTAAATAGTCATGTGTAATAAATATATAAACATGTACTCACGAGGTAGAGGTCTTTCAACTTGGATTTTGGTAAGTAGAAGGGTTAAAAAATGTCAACCCCCTAAACAGAACCCCTGGAAGGGGAGTGGGGGGGGGGTTTGGGAGGAAAGGGAAGGGGGAATGGGGAAGGGTCAAGGAAAGGGGAAGGGGACAGGGGTATGGAAAAAAGAGGGGGGGGGCAGGGGCAGGATGGAAGGTTGGGGGGGGGGGTGAAGCAAAGAGATCTCAGAGAAAGAGCTGAGGTCCGCCTGCTGACTATTTGGTAAGGATCCCCTTTTCATCTTGCTGTTTCAAGTGTCTGTGACCTAGTATAGAATCATTCCCTGATATACAATTTTGACACATTGTATTTGTCTTTTTCTTGTTTGTTTAAACTTGAGAGCCGACTCCCTCTCTTGGTCAAGCTTGTCGTTGCACTTTAACATATATACATTTTTTCAATGACCACTACTATTACCAACATGTTCCATTGAACTATTATATTGGATATATCTTTGAGGCTACCTTGGAACACTTGTTGACTTTGTAAGTTCAACAATTTCTGTTTCGGGTAAGTGCTCTATTATTGAAACCGCCCTTTATTAATGTTACACATCATTTTATTCTATATATACACAATGAGTTTTATCTTTATTTCTGCTTTTGTTTCTAGTCTGCAACCATTTGCTAAATTTTATTCCTTACCACCGGCGCGGCGGACCTCAGCTTTTTCTCTGAGATTTCTTTGCTTTTTTGCCCCCCCCCCAACATTCCATCCTCCCCTGCCCCCCCTCTTTTTTCCATACCCCTGTCCCCTTCCCCTTTCCTTGACCCTTCCCCATTCCCCCTTCCCTTTCCTCCCCTTCCCCCCCCCCCACTCCCCTTCCAGGGGTTCTGTTTAGGGGGTTGACATTTTTTAACCCTTCTACTTACCAAAATCCAAGTTGAAAGACCTCTACCTCGTGAGTACATGTTTATATATTTATTACACATGACTATTTAGCAAGTTCTCTACTTTTTGGTCTAAACCAATATATATCCATCTATTTATTCCTTGATTGGCTTTAATATTTAGCACCATTATATAAGCTAAGATACTTTTACATGTTCTAATTGTTTACCACGCCCCCATGGATTGTTTGTCCTGCATGGAGCCCACTTTGTCTATGTCTCTCTGTTGCTCTCTATGACGCCGGCCCTCCTTTTTGGATCATCACTAATTATATTAAGTTGTTTACTTTTCTATGATAATTGTATGATTACTATTCTATATTTCTAATACATTGTATTCTCCTCTATTAGTCATTTTATGTTCTGCTTTTTGAAGAAGCGTGCCCTCACGTGAAACATGTTAAAGCTTCGGATTCTATTTTCTGCAACAACAACATCTTCCACTGTTGGTATCTAGCAACTCCTCAGGATCTTACGTTTACGGAGAGGGATTCCCTCCCTTAGGTTCCGATATTGCCTTGGCTATCCTTCAGTGTTTGCAATTTTATTGTCCATGTACATATCTGTATTTTGTTTTTAGAGGTCTATTCATTTTAACTAGTGATGTATGTTGTACCTTAATAAATTGTTATATTTTTCTAAAAATATCTTTGTCAATCTGTGCTTACAAAGTCCAAAGTCCCCCAAATCTTATTTTTTCAATATTTCATAGGACGTGGCACACTTATATCCCATGTATCCACAGTGCTTACAAAGTCCCCCAAATATCTTATTTTTATTATATATATATATATATATATATATATATATATATATATATATATATAAATAAATAAATAAAGGAAGGATGAGCTATTTCATATATGTAGGTGTGTGCGTGAGCATTAAAGAATTAAAAGGCAAATCTTTTAATGCAATTAGTAATCATTTCTTGTTCAGTCTTCATGTCGGATTGTTCACCATCAGGATTATCAATTACCCACGATTAGGTCATGGCAGCTTCTCTAAACCTGACCCAGACTACTGAATCCACAATAACACTGTATAGTCTATACAATCTCTATAATGTTTGACATTTAATTACTGCACTTGTGTGAGCCACATATCATCTGCAATAGACCAGGGCAGGGGTCTCGAAATTGCGGCCCATTACGAGATTTTATTTGGCCCGCAGGGGGACTTTGATAGGAATATTAAAATAAGAGGGAGACTCTTGATGGGGTCCCCTATGTTTTAGCCCTGGTTCACATCGATGCGATTTGACATGTCAAATTGGCGGCATTTTCACCATGCTAAATCGGTGCGGTGGCACTGCACCGATTTCAAAAAGTCGTTTCTGTACTACTTTTTGCGATTTCGGGCTGCGATTTACATTGACATCTGTGCAGAAACCTGCACAGATGTTTCTGAAATCGCGGCCAAAATTGGAACGGACAAGCAGGATTGAAATCGTGCGAGTTCAGCTGAACGCACACGGCTTCATTTCGCAGCCCAGTGTGAACCTGGGCTTAATGACGTTTTTTTGTTTCCATACAGATTTTTATTTTTTTTTCAACCTGTGAATATTTGTAAAATATATTGGATGGCCCTTGTACTGAACAGTTTGGAGACCCCTGAACTAAAAGTCATGGGCAAATAAAACTCTTTGGTACTCTGGAGATATAACCACTTGCCAAATCAAACTGAAATCCAAGTGTCAAAGTGATGATATTGAAATAAGTGTGGTGGATGTGTCCAACCCTGGACAGCATTTTTACTCAACTCGGATAGTAATCAGCTCTTCCATGGGGACATGTGTTTTTGTTCTGTAAAATAAATACATTGCAGTTGTACTATGGAAGGGCCATACCCTTTAATATGTTAATACGGTTTTTAAAAAGGGAGGCTAAATGCAATCAAAAATGTGTAAGCTTATGTTGTACAAACATTTTAGACGCAGTTTTAGACACAAGAATGTAATTTTTTTTTTTTTAAATAAAAAAAAAAAAAAAAAAAAAAGGAAGAAGGATCTTTATCCTGGTATTTTAGCTTTGTGAATTGAGCTTAATGTATTTTAATTTACCTAGGTTTCATTGAGCCTTTATTTTCTGTGTAAACCTCTCTGCACCCTTTCCAATCAAGCGCCGCACTCACCTCCAACTTCTGGGACAAACACATCAGCTCAGACTGGCTTTTCTCCAGCCCTGGAGTGCCTGCATTGGGCTCATTCTTCTGACTCCTCACAC
This sequence comes from Rana muscosa, assembly GCA_029206835.1. Taxonomy (NCBI): domain Eukaryota; kingdom Metazoa; phylum Chordata; class Amphibia; order Anura; family Ranidae; genus Rana; species Rana muscosa. The sequence goes on from CM055117.1 coordinate 1,035,498,808, forward strand.
AATAAAACTGCAGTTTTTCATAACTTTTCTTCAGCTTACACAGCTAGAAAAATGACAAGAATAAAGCAAAACATTAGACTATTCAACATTGAGATCGGTGTCTTTCCAAGAAACAGAAAAGTCTAATAAAATATGGTCTATGAACCAAGTATTCATGGAAAAGTTTGAAGTACGTAAGGATGCACAGCTGTATGCAGAGGGTTACAGAGTCTCACAAAAATAAATTAAAAAAAAGGGACAATTATTCTGCATTACATACTACCAAAAAAATGATAAGATTTGCATAATTTTCTGGATGTCGAGTTGAGTTGAGCATTATCTTAATATAGTGCGGTCTTACCCTGAAAGGTCCCGACGCGCATAGCAGAGTTCCTGGGAAAAGAGGACCCAGGAACCAGAAGCAGCACAGAGTGGCAGAAAGGGTGGAAGAGAGAGGCTACACAGGGAAGGCTTGCGTGAAAAGCCAAGTCTTCAGTAACCCGCGGAAGACTGGGATAGTAGGGGCCTCCTGGAGCTCAACAGGGAGGCTATTCCACAGAACGGCACCCTGGTGGTATATGCATTGGATGCATATATTCTGTTTAAGAGAGCCACCTTGGCCCTCAGACAATTTAGTCTAGAGTAGGCTGTACATAGTCGAGTTCCCTTATAGCTCATTGGCCCAGTGCAAAGAGCAGACCGTGCAGGATTCCCCTGCGGTGCGATAAGTGTTGAACCATCAGCAGTGCAAGGTTCCCCTAATGGGCAATAAGGAGTGCTTCCAACCATCTACGGTTCCCCTTGTGGGTGATAATGAGTGTATATAGCCATTAGTAATCTAGGGTTTCTCTAGCGAGAGTGATATCGAGTGTTCCCAACCATCAGTAGTGCAGGGATCGATACAGAGTGGCCTACAATGAGTGTCTAACCATCAGTAGAGTAGAGTTCCCCTAGCAGGTGATGAGTGTGTCCAACCATTAGTAGTGCAGGGTTCCTCTAGTGGGTGATAATGAGTGTGTCCAACCATTAGTAGTGCAGGGTTCCTCTAGTGGGTGATAATGAGTGTGTCCAACCATTAGTAGTGCAGGGTTCCTCTAGCCGGTGATAGTGAGTGTGTCCAACCATTAGTAGTGCAGGGTTCCTCTAGTGGGTGATAATGAGTGTGTCCAACCATTAGTAGTGCAGGGTTCCTCTAGCCGGTGATAGTGAGTGTGTCCAACCATTAGTAGTGCAGGGTTCCCCTAGTGGTTGATATTGAGTGTGTCCAACCATCAGTAGTGCAGGGTTCCCCTAGCCGGTGATAGTGAGTGTGTCCACCCATCAATAGTGCAGGGTTCCCGTAGCGGGTAATAGTAAGTGTGTCCAACCATCAGTAGTGTAAAGTTCCCCTAGCGGGTGATATCGAGTGTGTGAAGCCATCAGTAGTGCAGGGTTCCCATAGCGGGTGATATTGAGTGTATCAATCATCAGTAGTCTAGGGTGGGTGATAATGAGGGTGTCTGAATATAAAAGTAGAGCAGGGTTCCATAGTGGGTGATAATGAGTGTGAGCACAAAACATGGCTTCGGACACGCTTTGTTAAAACGCTTTGTTAAAGCTCTCTTAACTCCAGTCAAAGCTCCGGTCACTAAATAAAATGGTTAGCTTACAGTCCTGTTTACACCTTGCATTTGCATGGTGCTTCGGTGAGGCTTCAAGCAAGCTTTACCATAAACTTCTATGGAGGCTTTGAAGCCCCACGGAAGCTACATGGGGTATATTTTTTGAAGTGCAGCAAAGCAAAAGCAAGGTGTAAACAGGATTGTAAGCCACCCATTTTATTTAGTGACAGAAGCTTTGACTGTCGTTTAGAGAGCTTTAACAAAGCGTCTCTGAAGCCTTGTTTTGAAGCAAGTGTAAACTAGCTGTTAATGTGCGTTGAAGCCAAAGCAAGTGTAAATGAGCCCTTAGACCCCCTTAACACTGGAGCGTATTTGCAGGCACTATAGCATTAAAAATAGTGCCTGCAATACGCCCTTAAACAGCTGCTCTATTGTCTCCAGTGTAAAAGCCCGAGGGCTTTCACACTGAAGCGTAGCGCTAGCAGGACGCTAAAAAAATAAAAAAGTCCTGCTAGCCGCATCTTTGGAGCGGTGTGTATACCGCTCCTGCCCATTGAAAGCAATGGGACAGCGTGGCTATACCTTCAGCAGCGCATTGCGGGCAGTTTTAACCCTTTCTCAGCCACTAGCGGGGGGGGAAACCCCCCCGCTAGTGGACGAAATGCGCCGCAAATCTGCCCAAAGCGTCGGTGGTAAAAATAGCGGCGTTTTACCACCGACGCTATGGGCGCCTTAGTGTGAAAGGGGTTTTACTGTCTGGAAATCACGATTGGCTGAGGCTTGGACTACAGAGGGACAGCGCCCAGCAGGCTCAAATAATGGCAGAGAGATCACTCTGTGAACTGCAGGTTGGTACCTTGAAATACCAACCAATCATAGATAATTTTTTCTAGAACGCACTTGAAAAATTACTAAAATTTTACATAAAATGATAAAGTAGCTCTCCAGTCCACTTAATGAATAGACCTTCACAACAAGGAGAACTGAAGGCCAACACTACATTATTAAGATGAACTGTACAGGTAACCAAAAGGTTAATAAAACTCTTATAGTAGAATATTCCCCCCCCCCATGTTTGATAAAGTAAGAGAGAGTTGTAACCCCTGTTAGGGTTTTTTGCCACCTGTGTCCCACTGGGAATAAATCAGTCTAACCGTCTGGACACAGCTTTGGGTGTCATTTGGTAGAGTTAGTTGCCGGTGTATGGAAAATGAAGCATTTCACTTATGTATTTGTACTACCCCCACACAGTAAATGAGTAAATGTTTAGTTGAATCCTCCTATAACATTTTACCCACCAAACACAGTATGCTGTATATCTGATTGTAATTTTTTTTAAACTTGGGATGCCTAAATAAAAAATTTCCCATTGTAGCTTAGCGCCATCTTGTGGCCATTTGTAAGAACAGCTTAAATAGAACGAAATTCTCACAAAAGAATATGTTGTTTTATAGGGTGCTGTAAATGATTGCATTTTTTTTTCACTCTCCCTGCACTGTGGACTCCTTGTAGAACATCACACTTTTAACCACTTCAATACCGGTCACTTTCACCCCCTGCCTGCCCAGGCCAATTTTCAGCTTTCAGCACTGTCACACTTTGAATGGTAATTGCGCGGTCATACAACACTGTACCCATGACATTTTTATTAAAAAAAAATTCAAAACAAATATAGAGATTTCTTTTGATGGTATTTCATGACCACTTTTTTTTTTTTTTTTTTAGTAAAAAAAAAATAAACCAAGGACTGAAAAGTTTTTCATTTCTGTTATAACATTTTGCAAATAAACATCTTTCGTCTTAAATTTAGGCCAAAATGTATTCTGCTACATTTCCTTGGTAAAGATAATCCAAATCAATGTATATTAAATTTAGATTGTAGGAAAGTTAGAGAGGCCACAGACTATGGGATATATCTGAACCTGATGTACGGACGGCCTATCTCATCTCTTGAGGCCCAAAAATGCCAGGACAGTACAGATATCCCCCAAATTACCCCTTTTAGGAAAGTAGGTAGTCCAAGATATTTGGTAAGAGGCATGGCACGTTTTTTTTTTTTTTTTTTTTTTTTTTTTTAAGTTTACATTTTTTGTCAAAATTCTTGGGAAAAATTAAGAAATTAAATTTTTTTTTTTATTATTTTTTTTTTTTTTACATACTGTCACCAGTGCAGTACAACGTCATCATACCTGGAGTGGTGGTGATCAGGGACACTGACTGGTGAAATTATGCAATAAAAAAATAAAATAGTTTTTACATACTGTGACCTGAGCAATACAGTGTTACAATAGGAACGCTGTACTACTCTGAGGATGTGATCAGGATTGTTTTTTACATACTGCGATTGCTTTCAACAGTGAATATCACCATTATAAACAACCATTTTTACTGAATGAAAGATTCATTCAGTGTGTATTGTTGCGATTAGCCACAGCTAATCAGATCGTACATATGGGCTGTGATTGGCCCTGTCTGCATGATGTGATCACTGCGACCAATCACAGAGAAACACAATAGTACACAATGAATGGCATGAATTAAAGCCATTTATGGTGTACAATTATCATGTGATCTGCTGTGATAGGTCACAGCGATCACATGGTACTGGTACCAGGCTGGTACCTTGATCTGTCATCTGTTGTGTCGGGTGGGGCAACATCATATGGCATCCGAGGATCATAGGGCACCCGTCCAGCGGTCATACAATAATAAGCCAGGCGGGAAGTAGTTAATATGGTGACTAAGGGCTGGATCACACGGGTAGAGCAGGTGTTTGAGCCATCTGTATGGATCCAGGGCTGGGGTGAGTCTGCATTGCACTGACCATCCACTGATCACAGTTGCAATGCCTTGCAGACTTCAATGCAAAAAATGAATACATGCACATTTTTTATTTTAATAATGTAGGTGTACAGTAAAACCTTGGATTGTGAGCATAATTTGTTCCGGAAGCATGCTTGTAATCCAAAGCACTTGTATATCAAAGCAAATTTCCCCATAATAAATAATGTAAACTCGGATGATTCGTTCCACAACCATTTATTCATAAATCCTTCAGTTTATAGTCCATATAAAAAGATTCTAGCAATGTGACCAGGTTGTGTAACCATAAAATGTCCATCCACAAATGGAAGCCTCCACAAGAGGATTTGAAGAAAAATCCAGCAGGAGCTACAGAGTATAAAAGAGAAGAGAGGCGCCTCTAAGTGTAGCAATATGTTTACATGTAATGAAGGTACAACATTTAGCAAATCACATGGTTGATGATTAAAAGAGGCACATCCAAGTATGCAAGTATGCAGGCATCCGGGGTAAAGCTGTCCACATAGACCATCCCCCACACCGCCGGCTCTCACCGCGGTCAGTCTGCAATGGTGACCGGGAAGAAGACTACCCTGCAGTAGAGCGTTCTGAAAGCGGGGCTTGGAGGGCTCGTGGAGCGCAGCATGGAAGAGATGACATTGATGGTGGTGCGGGGGATGGTCTATTTGGACAGCTTTACCACGGTTGCCTGCATACTTAGATGGGCCCGTTTTAATCATCAACAATGTGATTTGCTAAATGTTGTACCTTCATTAAATGTAACTATATTGCTACACTTAGAGGAGCCTCTCTTCTCTTTTATACTCAATTGTGACATGACGCTACTCTTATATTAAGACATCGCTTGTATATCAAGTCAAAATTTATTTAAACATTTTGCTTGTTCTGCAAAACGCTCTTAAACCAAGTTACTCTCAAACCAAGGTTTTACTTTTCTTTTCCTTTTCAAAAGCGGCCTTTAAAATGTGTGCATTTTATGATATGCAGATGTTACTGAATATTTTAAGTGGTTGTAAACCCTTTTACAACCAACCACTTTTACCTACAGGTAAGCCTAGATTAAGGTTTACGTGTAGGTGCTCGAAATATCTCCTAAACCTCCACGCTTTAAGAGATATTTACAATAATGACGGGCGCCAATGTCTACGGCGCATCCGCTGTAGACAACGGCGCAGGCGCACTTTAGCAACGGCAATTGTGCCGTTCCTGGCGGCTCCCAAGCGCATGCTCCCCGGCCAATAACCGCACTGGTGCCGTGATACCCGGAAGTAACCCCTGGGAGAGATGTCGGCCGCCCGAGCAGTGTAGGAGGAAGGCTGCGGGGGCTTCGATCAGAGGCGAGTATTACATAAATGAGCTAGTATGCTATGCATACTAGCTCATTATGCCTTTGTCTTGCAGGTGGGGTTTTTTTTTTTTTTTTAAAGTGGGTTTAAACCCACTTTAACATTACTAATTTCCCCCTTTTCAGCAATAAAGCTTAACAGGGGATCTAGCACTTCCCTATTCTATCCAAACTAAAAAAGAAAAAAACATTTTCACTAAGAGGTGGTGAAAAAATGTTTGACACTGTATATACATGCACTTCATTTGGCATGCTTGGCTGATCTTTTGCACATGGCACTAATAGTGGTTATTCACATGACCACCCTATGCCATCATGTACTCCTATTCCTTACATGGGACTAACCCTCCTCTGTACTGCTTTTGTTACGCCCCTTGTTACCTATATGTATAAATTATAATATTCTTGTGAAACCCATGTAAGCATGTATATACAGTATATAAACACTTTAGTGTGTCCCGAATAAAACCCGATCAGGAAATCCCTGCAAATTAAATGAATCCATTGAGGCCCCCAGGTCACCAAAACTAGTGTTCCCATTGGAAGATTTCCCCTCTATTACTTTTCTGGGGACGAGCTTAAGTTATGGTTTACAAACATTTTAGATGCAAAGGGCTTAAAGCAGGGGTGCCCAACCTTTTGAAGAGCGAGGGCCACCTAAGCGACTTGGTAACCAGTCGCGGGCCACAATGAGCGGAGTGGGTGCATGGCAGCCCACGCCCACTCTACTTTTTTTCTTTTTTTGGCTGATCGGATTGGAGGTAGACGTTTGTAAAGGAACACAAGTCCATTTACATCTGCTACTCCTTAGAGGTGAATGGAAGGTCCAATTGGGTCGGACTGACCGTGTGAAAGGGGCCTATGGCTCAGTGCAGGTAATCCACAGGTGCACTGCTCTGCACCTGTGGATCAGATGAAAACAGCCCAGTTACCACTGCAGAACAGATATGCCCAAATATACACTGTGATTTTAGTAATAAAACTTACCTTTAATAACAGTATTCTATTCCATCCCAGAGCAGGAGGTCGCGGGCTACTGGTTGGGCACCCCTGGCTTAAAACTATAGGCAAACCCCCCCCATTTTGGATAAAGTAATGGAGCGTTATAACCCGTCAGGTTTTTTTTCTGTCATCTGTGCCCCATTGGGGAGATTTGCCTTAATTTTCTGTCCCATGGCCAAACAGGAAGTGAGAGGAAATCCCTGCAAATTATGGGAATTCCTTGGTCCCCATTGGAAGATTTCCCCTCTATTCCTTTTCTGGGGACAACCCAAAATTTTAGATTTTTTTTTACTTTCAATGATAATGGTAAACAGAACAAATAGAGAGGATGAACCTCCCTAACGGGGGCACAGACAGCAATAAAAACCTAATAGATGTTCTAATCCCTCTACACTCTAAAATAAGTTATACATTTAAATTATGCATTAATGGATTACGAAGCTGCAGAGCTCAACTTTAACCACTTCCCGCCTGCCATATAGCAATATGACGGCCGCATAGTGGTTCCATTATCCTGACTGGACGTCATAGGACATCCAGCAGGATAAGGCGCGGGTGCGTCAGTCTGCCACACTGCATGACTGATCTCTGTAAAGAGCCTATAACGTAGGCTCATTACCATGTGATCAGCTGTGTCCAATCACATCATAACCAGGAAGTGCTGTTGATCAGACCCACCAGGGATGCCATTTGAGGTACCAATCAGTGCCCATTAAAGGTGCCAATCAGTGCCATCTATCAGTACCCATTAATGCCACCCTTTAGTGCCTGTCAGTGAAGGAGAAAAAAAAATGTATTTACAACATTTTATAAACAAACAAAAACAAAAGAAACACTTTTTTTTCTTCAAAAATGTTCGGTATTTGTTTAGCAACAAATAAAAACAGTGGTGATCAAATACCACCAAAAGAAAGCTCTATTTGTGGGAACAAAATGATTTAAAAAAAAAATAGTTTTGGGTACATGTTTTTTTTAATTAGATTCCGCACTTCCGGGTAGTGGGCGTGAATGCATGCCGCTGGCAGCTCACTCCCACTATGATTATTCACAGCAGGAGCCGATGGGCGGGTAACGCAGACTAAATGTCTGCTAGCACCCGCTGATCCTTTGGTACACAGGCAGAATGGCAGTCTGCCTATGTAAACGAGGCAGATTGCATTTCTGTCAGTAGGGAAGGCATAGATCCTGTGTTCCTGCAAAGCAGAGACATGGATCCGTGCCTTCCCCCTAGTAAAAGCACCTCCCACAGCACACTAAAAACACAGGCTAGGGACACAGGTAACCCTTTGCTCGCCCCTGATGTTAACCCCTTCCCAGCCAGTGTCATTAGTACAGTGACAGTGCATATTTTTTTAGCACTGATCACTGTATTAGTGTCACTGGTCCCCAAAAAAGTGTCTAAAAGTGTCAGTATTGCCACCGCATTATCGCAGTTTGTAGACGCTATAACTTTTGCGCAAACCAATCAATATACGCTTATTGGGATTTTTTTTTTATTGGGACCAAAAATATGTAGCAGAATATATATTGACCTAAATTTATGATGACATTTTTTTTTTTTTTTTTATTAGATGTTTTATAGCAGAAAGAAAAACAAATTTTTTTTTTTAATCGTCTTTTTTTTTTTGTTTATAGCGCAAAAAATAAAACTGCAGAGGTGATCAAATACCACCAAAAGAAAGCTCTATTTGTGGAAAATAAGGAAATCTATTTTATTTGGGTACAACGCACGGCCACGCAATTGTCAGTTAAAGTAACGCAGTGCGGTATCTTCCGGAGGTCAAGTGGGTAATCAAAGTTTTAAAAGTGGTTACCAGAACGAGAGCTGAAAGAAATCTTCTAATGGGTGACAACAGTCTAAGAGATTTCCTCTCACTTCCTGTTAGTTTTCCAGGAAAGGAAGTTGAGGAAAGTCTCCCCAATGGGACACAAACAGCATAAAATGAACTGGTATGTGTTGTAATCCTTTCACACTCTATTCAAAATATATAAAAAAAAAAAAAAAAATGTTATATCAGAATTGTTTATTCCCTCATTGAGATCCATTAGTCTCCCATCACTATACCCTGGAGTACAGCCTGTAAACTACACGTCTGGCACATCTGCAGTGACACCCTATTCAGATCATCATAGTAAAAAGATGAAGGCCTCACCTGAGATTTCAAGGTTTCAAGCTGCTTCTCATAGTTCTCAACAGTTTCTTCTCGAGAACGATCGGCTATTTCCAGCTTCTTGGAGAGAATTCGGATCTGTCACACAAAGAATGTTAAGTGTTTGAAAACACATTGCTGCCGTCATCTCCCACAGCAGATCCCGAGCAGAACACATACAGTACATATTTCGGCTGTGCTTGCTATTTAGCAGCTCATTTAAAGTGGAGGTCCAACCGAAATTTTTTTTTTTTTAAAAGCCAGCAGCTACAAATACTGCAGCTGCTGACTTTTAATAAAATGGATACTTACCAGTCCAGGGCGCCCGCAATGTCGGCTGCCCCTGCTGCCATCCTCTGTGAGGGAATCAGGAAGTGAAGCGTCGTGGCTTCACTGCCCGGTTCCCTTCTGCGCATGCGCGAGCCCCGCGGCGCGCCCTCACTGGTCCCCGCTGTCTCCTGGGACCAGTGTTTCCCAGAAGACAGCGGGGTGGGGGTTAGAAGTGGAGTGACTCCCGTGGGAGTCTATTCCTGGAAGTGGGTGTAAATACCTGTATCATACAGGTATCTGCACCCCCCACCCCCCCTCCCCCCTGAAAGTGCCAAATGTGACACCAGAGGGGGGGGAGGGGAGGGTTCCGAAAAGCGGAGGTTCACTTTTTGTGTGGACCTCTGCTTTAAAGAGTAACTCCACTTTTGTGGAGAAAAAATAAATAAAAAATAAACACACAACACACACATTCCCCTCTGGGTGATCTATGTACATTGCTAGGATTTTAACAAACATTGCTGTAGATTCCTACATTTTCTTATTCTGAACAAATAGCTGGCTGTGGCCATAGGTAGAGTGAATCTAATGGGAGTGATTTTATAATATTCAATCAGCTGCTGCACCTGCAGGGCTCTAATGAGGCAAGTGGCAGGGTCTGCATCCTTTAAGACGTGCTCTCTCTTCGGGAGTATCTCACCAAAAGTGACATTTTTGTTGCAGGGGATGCCAAAAATCGGACTTGTATCTTCGTGCTTTTGGGAAAATCAGTGAGCCAATCACACCAGCAGGAAATTATATATCTGGGGTGTTCTGTACACCATTTCCCCACAAATAGAGCTTTCTTTTGGAGGTATTTGATCACCACTGTTTAAAAAAAAACACACACACACACACACACACACACACACACCATTGTTTACTTTTTGCTATAAAACATATCCAATAAAAATCTTGACGTTTTGAATACTTTGAAGTGCAGAGGAAGGGCTTGGAGTCTTAGACCCCCGATCTCTCCATAAAGAGTACCTGTCACTGCCTATTACTGTCACAAGGAATGTTTACATTGGTCTTGGTCCATTGACACAGACAGTGAGACCGATGTCCCTATAACACAAGCTGGTTATCAGCTCTCTTCTTCTCTCCTCATGATGTCAGCGTGAGGAAAGAAAAGCCGATAAGCTGTGTGTGGCGGACACTGGCTGCAGGGACCTTTTCTGCCACATTCACCCTGTTATTTGTTATTCCTATATTCCTCCTTTTGTTACATTTTTGAGAGAGTTTTCTTGGATTTGCCCAAAGAATATACTTAGTTGTTAATTCTGAACAATACATTAACATTGAAAGAGCTGATCACATTGACCTCCGGAAACAGATTGTCTGGTCACCTGGGCTGTGCTAATTACATGTTAATTATATAGTTGTCTGCCAAGTTGTTGCTAGAGGGGAGGGGGGAGTATCCATGAGTCAGCCCTACCTCGTTATCTAACCCCTTGTGTTAAGTGTATAAAAAGTCTGTATTCTGCCCAATAAACCATTCAAGATGCTACAATATATTTCCAGCTAGACTTGTATTCAATGCAGCTATGATAATATATCTCTCTGATGGTCAGACTGGAGGAAGCGGCATTACCGATGGAAGCACTCAGAATGTGGGATAGGATCGGTCACAAGCGGCTTGTGTTGACATCCGTGATCAGCTGTCATTGGATACAGCTGATCACGTGGCAAAGGGCCGCTGTGGTTGGCCCTTTACCCTGATTTGTTTTCAGCCGAGTCCAACGGTGTCGGCAATCACAGAGTGCGCCACCCACGCGCCGCAGGGGGTGCGCGGGTAGCGCGATCACGGGAGGACATCAATAGACGCCCTCCCAGCTTAGCAAGCCTGCACTGTAGTGGTCATTTGGCTATAGCGCGGGCGGGAAAGGGGTTAATACAAGGAATGAATTAAGGTAGAAAATGATTAAGCTTTACAACCACTTTAACCACTTGCCGAATGCCTATTGCAGATGTATTGGGGTCGGCTCTATTGCCCAAAACGACGTACCTGTACGTCATTACGTGCAATAGCCACTGGGGGGCACAAGCGATCCGCCGGAGGTGCGATCGCGCGCTGATTGGAAACGGGATGCCGAGCAGCAGGTCCAGCCGACCCGATGTCCGCTGGCCACCCGTGATCATTACCGGGAGAGGCAGAATGGTGAGCAGGAACGGTAGAATAATCCAGGTATGTGTTGTTCTCTGAACAATGCAGAATAAGGATTCACGCCAACGGTAAATACGGGAGTCTTTGAGTGCGTTTTGGTTGGGGACAGCCTTCATGATTTCTAAGGCCAGCCATGTGGCTTTCTTTTTTTAGCTGAAGAGCATAGCATACAGGGACAGGGGGCGGGAAATCATACCTGCATAGACACGCCCATACAGTCCCCTAGTCATTGTTCATTGGTTGAGACTTGTACAACTCTTCCTGTTTGCCTGTGCTTGATTGACTGATTGTGAAGCTACCAAGCTCTATTGTTTTGACTATGCAAAGTACTATAAATAAACGGAACACCCATGGACACACAAGTCTGTCGGTGGAGCGAAAGGATGTGAGAGCGGTGGTTATGTCTGTTTTACTTGGGAAACAGGGTTGTACTAAGATGCATTATACCAAAGCGCAGGAGACATGGATTACGCATAGCGTATAGAGAAATCTCCACGCCAATATGTATTATAATAGAAAGTAAAAAATATATATTGTTTTTTTCCCAAAATGGTCAGTCTTTTTTTGTTATTAGTGCAAAAAATAAAAAAACCGAAGAGGTGATCAAATACCACCAAAAGAAAACTATTTGTGGTTTAAAAAAAAAAAAGAAAAAAAAAAGGACATTCATTTTATTTGGGTACAGTGCCGCAGGACCGTGTAATTGTCAGTTAAAATAACACAGTGCCGTATCACAAAAAATGGCCTGGTCATTAAGGGGGGTGGGTAAAACCCTCTAGGGCTGATGTGGTTATGGGTTGGAGGTGTTGGTTGGCTATTCTTAACTTTTTCAGGAAATGTCATAATTTGTATAGTAAAGCTTCGCCATTCCACATTGCTGGCGCTATAAAAATAGCTGTAATAAATAAAATTAAACACACATAAAATATAGTTTGGTTTTCTATTAGCGAACATAATACATAAACATCTACAATATTGGAAATCGTTCTGTTATAGAGAAGTGTCAACAACAATTTGTTTTTCAGTTCTTTACGACAAGGGTAAGGAGACGGGTGAATACATCACAGTAATCCTGCCCCTATATTGATTGTGCCCACTGCCCCCCCCCCCTTACCTCGCAGTCCTTCTGATCCAGAACCCCTCTGGCTCTGATCAGCTCCTGATCCCGCACCTCCAGCTTCTGCTCCATGATATGCACTTGTTTCTCCCATTCCACCTTCTTACTGTTCACCATAATGTCAATCTGCTTCATCAGTTCCTCCAGATCGTTTTCACAGGCTAAATCACTGGGACACAGAGGGATAAAAGCAGAATTTAAAGTGAGACTCTACTGAACACATTTTGCTTTTCATAAGGTGGGTAAGGGTTAGTACTTCTCGTACGTTGTTACTGTTGGCTATATCACAGCTAGAGAGATTTCCAAATGTTTCCTATGCCAACAACTGCTATCCCCTGGAGGATGTCTATGCAGACGAAACACGTCAGTTCGGAGCTTAATTGCTGACGTCAGAGCGCATGCGCGCTTGATTGAGTAATGTACTTTTCATTATGTCTGTTTTTTTCTTTGTCTCTTGTGAATAAAATTCGTACCCAATAAAGAGGTTATGTTTAAGGTTAATGCACTAGAGTTTTTCTTTGCTTTCTCTAATGCCAATTGGGATTTTACTGGAGCCACCATTGGTGCAGATTGCTCATTGACTTTAAGGATTTAACATCTAAGGCTACTGTGGCTAAAATTGAGGCTGGAAGGTCGGGAAGCTGCCATCTTTCACCTTAAGGCCACCTGGCAGTTGACAGGCATTGTCCTGTACATAGGCGCTGTTGACCTCTTAGGTCTGGGGTCAGACCTTCTGGTAGATGACCAGAGTGTATATGTGGCGTTGGAGCACTGGATCTGCACTGTGGATTGCTGGCACATGTAGTTCACACATCACATGGACTGATTAGAATATCAATTTTTTGTCCAGAAATTTAATTTTATAATGTTGTGTGGTTAGCACTTCATGTCACTGCATGAATGTCACTAGATTTATTGTGGTTTGATGGTCATTTAAAAAAAAAAAAAAAAAAGAAGAAGAAGAAGAAGAAGAAGAAGGACAGCGCATCAATTATTGTACTTAAATGCCAATTATGTCTAACAGGAAGGAAATGAGAGAAATTAAGAATTACACATTATCCTAGCACCCCTAGCCTTGAAGTGGAACTAAAGTTCAGAGGTCACAAACTGAAAGCAGGCAGGCTCTTTATTGCAGAAGAGACATGCAATGTCTTCTGCAATAAGCTACACCTACTTGCCTGTTCGCTGTCGTCTCCGGCATGAAAACTGAGCTGTGCATGCGCAGCTCAGCTTATACCACTAGCCAAGGTGCATAAAAATCAATGATTTTTTTTCAACAGAATAAAAAAAAAAAAAAAAAAAAAAAAAAGATGTTTCTATTTAAGATACATTAACAATTGAGTTTATTCAGCATGAAATGGAGCTTGGTTATGTAGCATGAGGCTGTATATTCTGCAATATTTACAGTTTTTGGTAAACTCATTCACTGAATCCAAGCTCTACAAGCTGAGATAACATGCACTGCATTGATGTATTCACACAATTTCACAGTAACCATGAGATAAAACAAAGTTCAGGAATATTCCTTTATCCCATTGTTTTGCAAATATATGTACACTCCAAACTGTATGATTGCATCGGTTCTGATATCGCTGTTTTATAACCTGACAGCTTATTATTCTAAATAGGAAACCTTCATTTTGTTTGCAAATAATAAATATTCTAACTACCAGCAAGAATGAGTCCTTACATTTAAAGAGCACCTGTCATTTCAGATCCATCATGGCAGCGCCTGTTAGCGGGCATCCACTCACTTGCTGCCGCCACGTCCCTCACCTTGTTGTGTCACTGCCGCATCACCAGCCGTCCCAATAAAGTGAATGGGACTGTTGGTGAGTCAATAGCGGGTCAGAGGAAGAGCCGCTGCGGGACAGAGATGACAGTTGCTCTTTAACTACTTCAGCCCCAGAAAAATTGGCTGCTAAATGACCAGGCCATTTTTTGCAATTCGGTACTGCGTCGCTTTAACCGACAATTGCGCGGTCGTGCGACGCTGTACCCAAACACAATTTATGTTCTTTTTTTCCCCCACAAATAGAGCTTTCTTTTGGTGGTATTTAATCATCTCTATAAACAAAAGAAGAGCAACAATTTTGAAAAAAAAAATATTTTTGCCATAATAAAAATCCAATTTTAGGCCGGTATGTATTCTTCTACATTTTTTTACCAAAAATATCGCAATAAGCGTATGTTGATTGGTTTTGCGCGACATTTATAGCATCTACAAAACAGGGGGTAGTTTTATGGCATTTTTATTATTTTTTTTAATAGTAATGGCGGCGATCTGTGATTTATATCACGACTGCGACTTTATGGCGAACACATCGGACACTTTTGACACATTTTTGGGACCATTGTCATTTATACAGCGATCAGTGCTATAAAAATGCACCGATTACTGTGTAAATGACACTGGCAGGGAAGGGGTTAACCACTAGGGGGCGCTGAAGGGGGTTAAGTGTGTCCTAGGGAGTGATTCTAACTGTGTGGGGGCTGGGCTACTAGTGACATGTCAGCGATCACTGCTCCCGATCACAGGGAGCAGTAGATCCCTGACATGTCACAAGGCCGAACAGGGAAATGCCTTGTTTACAAAGGCATCTCCCCATTCTGCCTCTCCCGACCGCAATCGCGGGCCGCCGGCGAACATAGAGTTCCCGGGACCCCCCGGCGTACGCACGGGGCATGCGGCGGGCACGCGCCCGCTGGGCGGCAAATTTAAAGGGACGTACAGGTACGCTCATTTGCCTGCCCGTGCCATTCTG
Organism: Rana muscosa; assembly: GCA_029206835.1. Classification (NCBI taxonomy): domain Eukaryota; kingdom Metazoa; phylum Chordata; class Amphibia; order Anura; family Ranidae; genus Rana; species Rana muscosa. Next base: position 1,035,514,063 of record CM055117.1, read on the forward strand.
CCGACGTATATCGGCGTGCGGCGGTCGGGAAGCGGTTAAAAAATGCAAGTTAGACTTACCGGTAACTTGTTTTCCAATAGGCTTTCAGGACAGCACCCGAGAGATCATGGCTCCTCCTCCTACAGGAAACACCTCATCAATTAATTCTTTAATTGGAGGCCTCCACGTTGCTTCCCTCAGTTGTTTGTAGAGAACCTCCAGCCCCAGCTGCAACACATAAGCAACAGTTATTACATAGTATTACAGCCACAGCATAAAAAAAGGGCGGGATCCTGCTGTCCTGAAAGCCTATTGGAAAACAAAGTTACCGGTAAGTCTAACTTGCATTTTTCCAAAACGTCTTTCAGGACAGCACCCGAGAGGATAATCGAGACTTACCCCATTTAGGGTGGGACAACAGCCTGTAAGACTTTCCTTCCGAAAGCCTGGTCCCCAGCCGTCATGAGATCTAATCTATAATGACGGGCAAAGGTCGTCAGACTTGTCCATGTAGCTGCCTTACAGATTTGTTCGGGGGTGGCACCAGCTTTTTCTGCCCAACTCACCGCCGAAGCTCTAGTAGAATGAGCCCTGATACTTACTGGACTCTCCTGGCCTGTAAGGGAATAGGCGTCTGAGATAGCCATTCTCAACCATCTGGCAATGGTTCCTCTAGAAGCTTGTCTTCCTTTTTTATTTCCGGAAAATAAAATGAATAGTGCGTCTGAACGCCTAAAGTCTTTAGTAGCTTCCAGGTAACTTAAGACTGCTCTTTTAACATCCAGGGTATGGAATTCTTCTTCCTTCTTACCCGACGGATTAGAACAAAACGTAGGAAGTATTATCTCCTGGGTTCTATTTTGAACTGAGGCAACCTTTGGTAAAAAGTTAGGATCCGTCTTCAGCACAATTCTGTCTGAAAAAATAGAAAAAAAATGGTTCCCTGATGGATAAAGCTTGCAGCTCACTGATTCTTCGAGCTGTTGTAATAGCTACTAGAAAAATTGTTTTTAAAGTAATTAGCTTCAGGGAGGTTAAATTGAGAGGTTCGAAAGGTTCCCTGGTCAGGGCCTGTAGAACGACTGATAAGTCCCATGACGGACAGTTTTTGATCACTATCGGTCTAGCCCGAGTGAGGGCTTTAAAGAATCTGTTTACTAGGGGTTCTGATGAAATAGATTTCTCAAAATATACCCCCAGTGCGGCAACCTGAACTTTTAGGGTACTGATCGCTAGGCCCTTGTCTGCTCCTTCTTGCAGAAATTCCAAGATAGAAGAAATCTGCTTTAATGGTCTGCCGCGTGTAGTGCACCAAGAGTTAAAGACTTTCCAGACTTTGTGATATATTGCTCTGGTAACATTCTTTCTGCTAGATAGGAGGGGGGTAGCCACCAACCTATCCGAGAATCCTTTTCTCCTTAAGAGCTGCTCCTCAGAAGCCAGGCTGTGAGTTTTAGCTTTTCTACTTCTTGGTGAAACAGCGGACCTTGTAACAGAAGGTCTTGTCTCACGGGAAGATGCCAGTATGGTTTGATCTGCATCTGTAGAAGAGCCGAAAACCAGGGCCTCTTGGGCCAGAAGGGAGTGATGAGGATTACTGTCGTATCCTCTTTCCGGATTTTTGTTATGACCTGCGGAATCAGCTGAAAAGGAGGGAAGGCGTAGCTGAGGTGAAAATTCCAACTGTGCGCCAGAGCATCTACCCCCAGAGATGACTCGTTCCTGTTCAGGGAAAAAAAGAGAGATATTTGTGTATTTTCCTGAGTCGCAAAGAGATCCACTCTTGGCTGTCCCCATTTCTTCACTATTAGATTGAAGACATCTGGATTCAATTGCCACTCCGCTTCGTACACCTGGTTCCTGCTGAGGAAATCCGCTATCCTGTTTAGGGTCCCTTTTAGATGGACCGCGGACAAGGATTGAGTATGGAGCTCTGCCCAATTTAGAATGCTCTCTGCTAGGCCTTGAAGTATTCTGCTTCTGGTGCCCCCTTGTCGGTTTATGTAAGCCACCGCCGTGGCGTTGTCCGACAGAATTTGTGTATGTCGCCCTTGGACTTCTTCTGCAAAGAACAATAAGGCCATTTCTATCGCCTTTAGTTCCCTCCAGTTTGAAGATCTCATTGCTTCCCTTGTGGACCAAGATCCCTGAGCCCAACGACCGCTCATGTGAGCCCCCCAACCCCAGGAGCTGGCATCGGTTGTTAGCCTTACCTGGGTTGGAAAGGACCATAACAGGCCTGCTGAGAGTCTTGCCTGGTTCTTCTACCACCACAGACTCCTCTTTACTTTGGTGGGGATCTTCACCAGTGAATCTAGTGAATTCTGCTGGCGATCCCAGATTCTTAACAGAAACTTTTGCAGTGGCCTGAAATGGAGCTTTGCCCATTGTACTACCGGTATGGAAGAGGTCAGGGTTCCTAATGCTGACATGACCCTCCTGATGGACAGAAGCTGACTGGTTTGTAAGAGTGACACAACCTTTAACAGCTTTTCCCGTTTTTCTTCTGGGAGAAAAATCTTTTGCTCCACAGAGTTGATACGGAAACCCAGGAATAACACCTCCTGAGAGGGAATCCGATTGGACTTTTGGAGGTTTAGTATCCATCCGATGGATTCTAGGTGAGCACGTGCTCTGTCCAAGTTTCTCTGAAGTCCATCTCTTGTTTGGGCAAACAGTAGCAGGTCGTCTAGATAAGGAATCACTGAAATTCCCTCTAGACGCAAGGGTGCTAGAGCTTCGGCCATTACCTTCGTGAACACCCTTGGAGAAGATGACAGGCCGAATGGAAGAGCTCTGAATTGCAGGTGTACCACCTTCTTCCCTTCTCTCAGTGCTAACCTCAGATATCTCTGAGATCTGGCAGCAATAGGAATGTGGAGGTATGCGTCCTGCAAATCTATTGACGCCATGAAGCATCCTTGACTCAGGAGGCTTCTTACTGAGAAAATGGAATCCATCCGAAATCTTTTGTATTCTACTGACAAATTCAGCATTTTTAGATTTAGGATGAGGCGGTACTTTCCTGAAGGTTTCTGTACAAGGAAAACGTGAGAATAGAACCCCTGGAAGAACTCCTTTGTTGGAACCGGAACAATGACTCTCTGGGATATCAGTTCCTGAATTAGGGACTTCATGGCGAGTGCCTTGACCGGATCCCTCGGGACGTTTGTCACTAGGAATCTCTTTGGGGGTTTCTTCCGTGAATTCCACCACATATCCTTGGGAGAGCATGTTTACAATATACTGATTTGTAGTGATGTCTCTCCACTGGGGAATGAACTCCTGGAGTCTTCCCTCTACTTGGGGTGGATTGTCACTGCGGCTTTCCGGGGGTCGCAGGAGGATGGAAGAGCACTCCACTCCTACCTTTTGGTTTCTGGGAAGACCACTGCTTCCTTTTGGTTTGCGTTTTTCCTTCCTGTTGTCCTTTTTGGGGACGAAAAAAACGCTTACGGGTCTGTACCTGTTGTTTGACCGGAAACGCCTTCTTTTTGTCAGCCGTACGGTCAAGAATGGACTCCAGCTCAGAACCAAATAGCAAATCCCCTGCAAAGGGAATGCTACACAGTCTATTTTTAGATGCAGCATCTCCTGGCCAAGTTTTAAGCCACAATGCTCTCCTAGCAGAATTGGTCAAAGCCGCTGACCTGGCTGACATACGAATGGATTCTGCTGAAGCATCCGCAATATATGATACTGCTGCAGAAAGCGTTGTAAATGAGTCCAGAATCTCCTGTTTTGGAGAATCCGCCGTAACATGGGCCTTCATCTGGTTAATCCAGTGTTCTAAATTCCTAGCGACACAGGTTGTTGCCATTGCTGGTTTTAGATTGTTCATCACAGACTGCCAAGCCCTTTTAAGAAGCAAATCCATTCTTTTGTCCATGGGCTCCTTTAACATGCCCATGTCCTCAAAGGCAAGGTCAGTTGATTTTGAGACCTGTGAAAAAGCAGAGTCCAGTTTTGGAACCTTGTTCCAGATGGAATCCGGGTTGTCCTCAAATGGAAATCTTCTCCTATGAGACCGTGAAAAAAAATGGCTTTTTCTCAGGTTCCAACCACTCTTTTTTAATCATGTCCGAGATTATTGAATGGACTGGAAAAACACGGCTTTTTGGATCACCCAAACCTGCATACATGCGGTCATGTAGGGAGAGCTCCTTCTTTTCCTCTTCAATCCCCAAAGTCGCATGGATTACTTTTAAAAGTCCTGCGACTTCTTCAAGCGACATTTTGTACTTAGAAGCGCTCTCTGCTTCATTTTCTTCCTCCTCAGAGTCTGTTCCATCTGGAGCAAGGGAAGCAGATTCTTGGGAAGCGTCTATCGGACCTCCCAATAATATTTGAGAGCCGTCTTGGGGTTCTGAAGAAGGCTGCGGAGCCCTAGGTTCCCTTGAAGGGCCTGGTTCTTCTCTTAGGTTTGACCTAAAAGCTTGAAAGGTGGCACGGAGTTCATCCTTAATTGTAGATACTAGATCGCCACAAAAGGATGGAGACTCTTCCCTGACTACATTTGCAGTGCAATCTGCACAAAGCGACTTGGTCCAAGCCTCGCTTAACTTTTCCTTGCAGACAGGGCACCTTCTCTTCACTGGTTGAGCAGAACTTTTGGCCTAAACAAACAGAAAAGAAAAAAACCAGGGACCACGCTAAGAAAAAACTGTTACACAGTACAAATCAATACACCCAGGTGCACATAGGAAAAAACACTTTCACTTCCTTGTGCCCCGCAAGCCATGCACCACCACCACCTTTTACAAAAAGACCCCTAGTATTATGCAGACATGCTAAATCACCAGCCACTGCACCACCAGGGAGATGGGGGGTGGGGGAGATGGAGGGGGGAGAAGGGTGAATACCCCCCCTCTACAGGAGAAAGCGGCCCAGTGTAAAATAGGACACAGTCCCTTACCTTAGCCTTGCTGGTGCCTTGGCTTGCCCCCTTATCCACTGCATCGCTATCCATAGCTGTCTGCGGATGCGTGGTGAAGAGAAAACGCCGGTTCCAGATTCAAAAACGCCGCCGCGCTGACCTGGAACCGGAACTTTAAGGCACCAGGTGACCCTGCCCTCTCCCTCTGCGCTTTGCGGCCGGAAATGACGCGCGCGCCGACCCGGAAGTGCTGCCTCTTCCCATACAGGACGTGGCCGAGGCTCTCCTCGGCCACCAGAACAATGGCGGCCGCCGCAGAGCTCCACGCCGCTTTCGCCAGCGGTCGGTGAGAGTACAGCAACCACCGCTCTGAAGAAAAAGGAGGCAGCCCTCCCGGGCTGTACAGGCTCTCCCCGAGCACGGAAGAGGGAGAGGGAGCCCACGGGACCGTCCATGCTAGGAGGTAAGTGGGAGGATCACTCTCCTAGAAAAAAAAAAAAAAACTGATTTGAGAACCTTGTCTCCCAGGAAAGCCCTGAGAGATCGTGGCTCTCACCAGAGGTGTTCCTCCGGCTGGAGGAAACACAAAAAACTGAGGGAAGCAACGTGGAGGCCTCCAATTAAAGAATTAATTGATGAGGAGTTTCCTGTAGGAGGAGGAGCCATGATCTCTCGGGTGCTGTCCTAAAAGACGTTTTGGAAAATTATGATTTACAATCAAGTTAACTTAAATCAAGCCTTTTTACTTGTGATTTAAATCAAATCCACCCTGCCACTATCTGTTTGGGTACGCTCCCCTCGTGGTAGTGATATCCCAGTTTGGGTACGCTCCCCTCGTGGTAGTGATATCCCAGTTTGGGTACGCTTCCCTCGTGGTAGTGATATCCCAGTTTGGGTACGCTCCCCTCGGGGTAGTAATATCCCAGTTTGGGTACGCTCCCCTCGTGGTAGTAATATCCCAGTTTGGGTAAGCGCCCCTCGTGGTAGTAATATCCCAGTTTGGGTACGCTCCCCTCGTGGTAGTAATATCCCAGTTTGGGTACGCTCCCCTCGTGGTAGTAATATCCCAGTTTGGGTACGCTCCCCTCGTGGTAGTAATATCCCAGTTTGGGTACGCTCCCCTCGTGGTAGTAATATCCCAGTTTGGGTACGCTCCCCTCGTGGTAGTAATATCCCAGTTTGGGTACGCTCCCCTCGTGGTAGTAATATCCCAGTTTGGGTACGCTCCCCTCGTGGTAGTAATATCCCAGTTTGGGTACACTCCCCTCGTGGTAGTAATATCCCAGTTTGGGTACGCACCCCTCGTGGTAGTGATATCCCAGTTTGGGTACGCACCCCTCGTGGTAGTGATATCCCAGTTTGGGTACGCTCCCCTCGTGGTAGTAATATCCCAGTTTGGGTACGCTCCCCTCGTGGTAGTAATATCCCAGTTTGGGTACGCTCCCCTCGTGGTAGTAATATCCCAGTTTGGGTACGCTCCCCTCGTGGTAGTAATATCCCAGTTTGGGTACGCTCCCCTCGTGGTAGTAATATCCCAGTTTGGGTACGCTCCCCTCGTGGTAGTAATATCCCAGTTTGGGTACGCTCCCCTCGTGGTAGTAATATCCCAGTTTGAGTAAGGGCCCCTCGTGGTAGTAATATCCCAGTTTGGGTACGCTCCCCTCGTGGTAGTAATATCCCAGTTTGGGTACGCGCCCCTCGTGGTAGTAATATCCCAGTTTGGGTACGCGCCCCTCGTGGTAGTAATATCCCAGTTTGGGTACGCGCCCCTCGTGGTAGTAATATCCCAGTTTGGGTACGCGCCCCTCGTGGTAGTAATATCCCAGTTTGGGTACGCGCCCCTCATGGTAGTAATATCCCAGTTTGGGTACGCGCCCCTCATGGTAGTAGTAATCCCAGTTTGGATACATGCCCCTCATGGTAGTAATATCACAGTTTTGGTATATACACTACAGACATGTATAAAGTACAGAATCCGGGAGATGGCTACTTACCCCATCATCCTTTGTACCCTCAAAATACTGTTGGATTGTCTCAGTCTTTACTTGGCTCTCCAACCTGCGACACAAAGAGATCACCATGAGTTCATTCTTCATAGTACAGCTCCTGACACATTTTCATTTCCTACTAGACATGTGCATTCGTTTTCGTCCGAATTTCGGGGATTTTCGCGTTAGTTTTAACAAACGATAACAAACGTGTAGAATCCGAAAGATCCGACATAAACAAATGCTTTATTTTTGTTTCGTTGTGACAACAGTTCGATATAGATAGGAGATTCAACATGACGGTTACAATAGCGATCTGTGTCTATGGAACCTGCGGTCGAATGTGCCTAACCTAACTCTATTAGTCCAAGATTATTCCACACCGAGAGAAAAGATTCGACATTATAGAGACATGAAGATTCGACGAAGCAGCTAAAAGCATACGATCGCAGCGAGCGGACATTTATGGTCAAATGCTCCGCCCATAAGCTATAGAAGAATTCTATTGTCGGTTGACTAGGAATAATATTTTTTAAATATAATTACTAGTCATATAACATTAGAATTCTACTACAGCTTGTGGGGGGAGCATTCGATCGGAAATGTACGATTGCGGCGTCGTACAGTTTAGCTGCTTCTTCGAATCTTCTTAGAACATTCGACAGACACCAAAAGCCTTCAATGACAGATTCGACCTCAATTCATTTGGATTTTCCGACTAATGCATTTTTAAACGAAAAGAAATAAATAAAAACAAATTTCGTGAGGAAGTAAATAAATGTATTTTTCGGACGAAAACAAAATTCCGAAAGAAAATATTTCAGTGTGCACATGTCTAATTTCCTACCACCAGCCAAAAAATAATCGTCCTTCCTCATTGTAACACGGCATCATTCCACATAATACAGACGTGTCTCTTTCAATCCAGACACACCTCAAATGTCAAACAACACTTCCGAAATATGCTGAAAGGGGAAAAACACTGAAAGTCCACCCCTTTCTGTTAAGCTGACCAATACTATGCAATCTGATTGTACAATCTTCTGTAATACAAGGGACAGATTTCATGCTAATTAAATGTACTGTAGGTCCCGGTGTTACATAGGAGGTGTTTAGTTAGAGGTGCACCGAATGGAAATTTTGGTGCCGAAACCGGAAAAGTGCATCCTGCATTTTCCAAAAACCGAAACCGTAAATGACAGTTTAAAATTTTTTTTTTTATATTTATATATATATATATATATATATATATATATACACATATACATACATACATACATACACACACACACACATACACACACACCCACAGTATATTTTTTATATAGAATTGTATTATATTCGACTTTTTGATAAATATCATAAATTTTAATGAATATGAATTTATTGTCAGCCATTATCAGCACCTTTAGCGCAAGAAAAGCTCAAGAAAAATGCATTGCTTTAAATTCTATATACCGTATATACTCGAGTATAAGCCGAGTTTTTGAGCACATTTTTGTGTGCTGAAAATGCCCCCCTCGGCTTATACTCAAGTCACCTTTTTTGCGTCCGATCTCCCGGATTTGGGGACCGTTACCGGCCGGCCGTAGGTCCCCTGGACCCCAAACTTGGCACATATGTAGTCCCACTCTTCCTCTACAATTGTGCAAAGTTTTATGTCCGAGGGACCTACGGCCGGGGAGCACAGATTTTTCAAAGCCGGGCACCCCTTCCATAGATTTCCATGTTAAACGGTAATTTCTTTGGTGATTTTGGGGACCCGGTAACTGGCCGGTCCAAAACTTGGCACACATGTAGCCCCATTTCTCCTCTACAATTGTGCAAAGTTTGTTGTCTGGGGAACCTACGGCCGGGGAGCACCGATTTTTCAAAGCCGGGCACCCCTTCCATAGACTCCCATGTTAAACGTCAGTCTAGTCATGGGCACAGTGAGGCATGGGCACAGTGGGGCATGCACATGGACACAGTGAGGCACGCAGATGGACACCCTAGGCTTATACTCGAGTCAATACGTTTTCCCAGTTTTTTTGTGGTAAAATTAGGTGCCTCGGCTTATACTCGCGTATATACGGTATGTCTTCATACTGGTCCATTGCGCTTTCATTGTGGTGTTAAAACTCAAACGCACCTCCCCTTTTAAAATGCATTAAAAACACAGCAAGGACGCATCAATAACACACCGGTGTAAAGCTCTATTCAAACCTATGCAGTTTGCTTTTGGTCGTATCTGCAGTGCGGTTTTGCACACGTGATGTTACAGAGATTTTGCCACGATTTGCATCTTGCATTTTTTGTTGTTTTTTCCCCCCAATTTGTTGTTGGGCAGATTAAAAAACATAAAACGCGGCCAAAACGCACTACACGCTTTTCTGCAGTTTCTTCATTGAACCAAAAAAAAGGAGCACCATTTTGCGTTTAAAAAAGGGCTCTGACCAAAAGGGCAGCGGCTGAAAAAAGCATAAATGTGAATGTTTCCCATAGGAAACCATGTTAAATGAACTATAGTGCATTTCTGCAAAAAGCACCAAAAAAAAAAAAAAGACGCATAGGCGTGAACCAGGCCTTATGTTTTTTTTAAAGGGTTTTTGAGTCGTTTTGTGTTTTTGGTGCCATTAATCGGCACCTTTTTCTTTATCAGCAAAATGCCAAAAACACCATTTGCAGATGATATGTTTCAGCCACTGAAATTTCAGTGCATCTCTAGTTTTAGTAGAAGGAAATTGAACAATCAGGTTATGTGTACGTCCAGCATTAAGCCCACCCCCTTTTTACTGCATTGTTACTGTATGGCTCCTGCATTATGCTCTGGGGTCCACTTATTAATGTTTTCACCTGTGCCACGTTCAGGAAGGATCCTGACAATATTGCCAGGATCTACTTGGCTGCCTCATTTAAGCCGCTGGCTCCACCTTCCAGGGCGCAGTAGAGAGCTGGAGCCAGCTGTGCCTGCCCTCTTCCCAGCCTGCCACTCTAGTGAGCACTGGAGAAGCAGAACAGAAAGTAGTCACTGAAAATCACTGTTCTCTGCACTAGGCAAACCAAGAACTGAGCAATCAGCTGTCATGTGATCACCTAGTTCTCAGTCTTAGGGTCAGTTGTAACATGGAGCAGCAGAGTAGGTAGGTTCATTTTATTTATATACCCCAAACTTCTCCTTTAAGGGGCCAATCACATTTTTGCACAGAATGAACGTGTTGCTTCAGCACACCTGCATTGCAGTGAACCATAATGTGGGGGCACTGAACTGTTACATAGTTGGTAAGGTTGAATAAAAGACACCAGTCCATCCAGTTCAATATGTGTGTGTGTGTGTGTGTGTTTTCTTATGTCAATATTAATTCCCATATCCCTGTATGTTGCGGTCGTTAAGATGCTCATCTAATAGTTAGTTTTTTTAACCACTTCCCGCCCCATTGTGGATTGACATCCCCAATGTGTTTGTTATACTGACTGGACGTCATATGACGTCCAGCAGGATAAGCCACGATCAGTAGCGCTGTGTGTCACTCTGGACACACCGCATCTCCAATAGTGGTAAAGAGCCTATGACATAGGCTCTTTAACAGGTGATCAGCTGTGACCAATCACAGCTGATCAAAAGGAGGAACCAGGAAGTGTCTGTAATCTGCCTTCCTCGGTTCGCACGGGCAGGGAGAGCCGATCGGCGGCTCTCCTGTGAGGGGGGGGGGGGGGGTCTGCGGTGATAATGCATTAATTATCAGCGCAGCTCCCACCAGAGGTGCCCACCACAGCTGCCAATCAGTGTCCATCAGTAGATAAGGACAACTCTCACTTGGCCTCACCAAAAGATTTGTGGAAACAGACACACTGCTTTTACCATACAGCCACATGTATGGAAGAATCAAAGCCTCGTACACACATGATCGGATTACCCGACGGGAATTGTGTGATTACAGGCTGCTGTCCAATGGAGCATACAAACGGTCGGATTTTCCGCCAATTTTTGTTGTTGTTGGAATTTCCACGGACAAACGTTGGATAGCATGGTTTAACCACCTGCCTACTGGGCACTTTCACCCCCTTCCTGCCCAAGCCATTTTTCAGCACTGTCACACTTTGAATGACAATTGCGCGGTCGTGCGATGCTGTACCCAAACGAAATTTGCGTCCTTTTTTCCCACAAATAGAGCTTTCTTTTGGTGGTATTTTATCACCTCTGCGTTTTTTATTTTTTGCGCTATAAACAAAACCATCCATTTTTTTAAATAATTTTTTTTACATTTTCCTCAGTTTAGGCCGATACGTATTCTTCTACATTTTTTTTTTACCAAAAAAAAAAAAAAAAAAAAAAAAAAAAAAAAAAAAAAAAAAAAATCGCAATAAGCGTATATATATATTGGTTTGCACAAAAGTTATAGCAGATACAAAATAGGGGATAGATTTATAGCATTTTTCTTTTTTTTTTATACTAGTAATCGCGGCGATCAGGGATTTTTATCGTGACTGCGATATTGCAGCGGACACATCGGACACTTTTGACACATTTTTGGGACCATTCACATTTATACAGCGATCAGTGCTAGAAAAATGCATTGATTACTGTATAAATGTGACTGGCAGGGAAGGGGTGAACACTAGGGGGCGAGGAAGGGGTTAAATGTGTTCCCTGGAAGTGATTCTTACTGTGGGGGGAGGGGACTGACTGGGGGGGGAGACCGATGGTTGTCCCTATGTACAAGGGACACACCATCGGTCTCCTCTCCCTGACAGGACGTGGATCTCTGTGTTTACACACAGAGATCCACAGTCCTGCTCGGTTACTGGGCAATCGCGGGTGCCCGGCGGCCATCGCGGCTGCCGGGCACGCGCATCGGGTCCCCAGTGACAGGCAGGCGCCCCCTAGTGGTTGTTAAAGGTGCGACGTCATATGACGTCCAGTCAGAACAATAGAGTCTTCCGCCCTCCGTCAGTTGGCGGTGGACAAGTGGTTAAAATTGTCCGCCAACAATTATGTGTTGTCGGATTATCCGATCGTGTACACACAAGTCCGTCGGACAAAACTCTAAAAGTACAAACACGCATGCTCAGAAGCAATGCTAACCATAAACACAACATTAGTAGAAGTTGCCCAAAGGGTGGCGCTAAAGAGCTGAAAAAACCCCCACGTATTTTCATGTTTGTTGGCAATACAAGTTCACGGCCAACGCCCTTCGGACAAAAGTCCTACGCTTTGTCTGATGGAAATCCGATCGTGTGTATGAGGCTTTCGTTTTCTTGCTCTTTCTAGCAGCAGACTTGATGTACCTACTTTATCTTCAGGACACTCTCTAGCATCCCCTTGACTGACACTCATCCACTGACTCTTCTAACTGAAGGGGTGGCCCTCACAGCTAGAATAGTTTTACATCCAAAGCATTAGAAAATTCCATCAGAAGAAAAAAAAAGTAAGCCAGTGACTATTGGTTCATTTGCAAGAGCAGTACTCAGGAGATCAATCTAATAGGTACAGGTATAGAACTATATATTAAGTAAGTAACATTCAGACATTTCAATCTCACGGCTCGCATTTGCAGAATCTTCAATATTCTGGGTGGAGAGAAAAAGAGACCATACACTCTACAATCTAATTGTACAATCCAGTGGCGGTGCGTCCATAAAGGGCGCAGGAGCACCGCCCCCTCTCTCCTGCACCTGTCTATCACCAATAGATAGATTCATACATTGCATTGATGCTTTTTGCAGATTTGCACTACAGAACGTGTTCCATAGGAAAACATGATAAATGGGCTGTAGTGCAAATCTGCAAAAAGCACTAAAACTGCCTAATAGGCGTCCTGATTAGAGCCATAGGCTTTAATAGGCTTCCAAATTGGTAAACAGCGAGCGCAATGTTGTGCGTTCGCTGTTTTCACAGTGTTGTGTTAGGGTAGCGAATAAATCGCTTCCCTAACACTGACCAGCCTCTCAGCTAATCAGGTGCTCGGGTCTGGTTACCCTGTCACCTGATTGGCTGAAGCGACAGGCGCTGTGATTGGACGCCTATTAGGCGTCCAATCATAGCAGAGTCGGGAAGAGGACGGGAGAAGATATGGAGGATTCGGAGCGTGGAGGACAGCGCCCAGACACGTAAGTGCAGTCGCCACTGGTACAATCTCCTTTAACCACTTAAAGTGGTTGTAAACCCCCCCCCAAAAAAAAAAAAAAAAAAATTCAAAATAAAAACCTGCAAGACAAAAGGCATAATGAGCTAGTATGACTAGCATACTAGCTCATTATGAATTAATTACCTTAGATCGAAGCCCCCGCAGTGGTGCTCGGACACATCCGCCGCCATCTTGCCTCGATGTCCCTTCCGTGTATCGCTGCTCCGGTGCTGTGATTGGCCCCGGAGCGGCGATGACATCACACGCATGCGCTCGGGCCGGCTAAATCCATTCAGAAATCCGGCTACTATGCTAGTGCGCATGACGCCAGCGGCGCTGGTTTTAAAAGCAAATATCTCCTTAACCGTGTAGGTTAAGGAGATATTTCTTGCACCTACAGGTAAGCCTTAATCTAGGCCTACCTGTAGGTACATGTTGTGTAAGTGGGTTTACAACCACTTTAAGCCCCGGACCATTTGGCTGGCCAAAGACCAGAGCACTTTTTGCGTCGCTTTAACTGACAATTCCGCGATCGTGCGACGTGGCTCCCAAACAAAATTGACGTCCTTTTTTTTCCCACAAATAGAGCTTTCTTTTGGTGGTATCTGATCACCTCTGCGGTTTTTATTTTTTGCGCTATAAACAAAAATAGAGCGTAAATTTTGAAAAAAAAAAAAGCAATACTTTTTACTATAATACATTTCCCCAAAAAATATATAAAAAAAACAAACAATATTTCCTCAGTTTAGTCCGATACGTATTCTCCTACATATTTTTGGTAAAAAGAAAAAAAAAAAAACCATCGCAATAAGCGTTTATTGATTGGTTTGCGCAAAAGTTATATCGTCTACAAAATAGGGGATAGTTTTATGGCATTTTTATTAATATTTTTTTTTACTAGTAATGGCGGCGATCAGCGATTTTTATCGTGACTGCGACATTATGGAGGACACATCGGACACTTTTGACGCCATTTATACAGCGATCAGTGCTATAAAATGCACTGATTACTGTGTAAATGACACTGGCAGTGAAGGGGTTAACCAGTAGGGGGCTCTGAAGGGGTTAAGTGTGTTCTAACTGTGGGGGGATGGGCTGTGTGTGACACGACACTGATCACCGCTTCCGATTACAGGGAGCTGTGATCAGTGTCCTGTCACTAGGAAGAATGGGGAAATACTTGTATACATCAGCATTTCCCCGTTCTTCCTCACCGTGAGACGATCGCGGGTATCCCCGTGGACATCTAGCCTGCGGGACCCGCGGTTGGACTCACGAAGCTTGCATCGCGCCCACAATGCCGCATCTTAAAGGGGACGTGTGTGTGTGTGTGTGTGTGTGTATGTATATATAAACACACACACATACATACATACATGTCGATCTGCCCACAGGAGCCATTGTGTCGACGTATATATGCGTGAGCCAGTCCTTAAGCGGATAACCATATGCAGCACAGGCATTTTCTGGCACTTCCCCCCCCCCCCCCCCCCATGTAAAAATCAGTTTCTAGAAAATTACGGTACTTACCGTAGAGCCCCCCCCCATCAATATATATTTGTTTTTTTTAAACCAGAGGCCCTAGAGAATAAAATGATGGGTTTTGCAAAAAAAAAAATTAAGTCAAAAAAGGATAAATATGTCATTTGGGTACAGCGCTGCATGACCGCGCAATTGTCATTCAAACTGTGACAGCGCTGAAAGCTGAAAATTGGTCTGGGCAGGAAAAGGGTGAAAGTGCCAGATAAGCAAGGGGTTAAAAGAAGTATGTTTTTTGTTTGTTTTTTTATATTCATACTTACCTAGGTGGATGCAGAATCAGGCTGATGCTGCAGCCGTCTCTGCACTGAGAACCGAGCGATCAACATCACTGATGGTTCGGATCTCTCGGATACCCGAGTGGAGAGCTGCTGCCTGTCAATCAGCATCTCTCCTACTCTGATCCTCATCGCTCATTGAAGCGCTGAGCTGTGGAGGGGCGGCTCGCTGAGACTGCCATGAGTCCAGGCACCTGGCAGATCCAGACTTGAGAAGTCGGGATGACGCGCTGCCCCGACTGATGGCAGCGACGCCAGCAGAGAGCGGACTATAGACAGCTCTCTGCTAAAAACAGGTCACAGGAGTGCAAAAGGAATCGCAACTCCTGTGACCCAGAGGAGAAGCTCAGCCTAAAAAGCTCAGGCTGGACTTCTCCTTTGACAGAAGTCAATGCACGTTGCAATGAAATCGCAAAAAAGTCGCGCAGGAACCTTTTTTAAAATTTCTGCGACTTGAGTCGCAACGATTTGAAGGGTTCCAATCCCGAAAATAGGGAGCACCTTGTCATGCGATTTTAAAGTGTCAAATGGCATTGGTGTGAACGGGGGGCTAAAACTGGTAGAACGTTCGACCCCATCCAGTCATAGATACCCAGAGGGCTGGATGCTGCACCCGTCCCTCCTGGTAATGCCAAGTAACACACGATCTGAAGATCGGAAAACAGATCGTCAGACTTTTTTCATTTACTAGTCGCAAGTAGAAATTAAATAGGTTACTAAAGTCCCAAAAATTCTCGTACGACAGAAAAAAATTAAAAAAAAAATCGGAAGTGATGTCATGTGTTGTAATGTATTTGTGTTGTATTTTCGGACGACAACTGTACTGACTAAACGAAAATTGTACGATCTGGTGCCGTACAAGGAAAATTTTCGTGCATGTCCGATAAAATGATATCGGATGAACTGTCATAATCGGCTCTCGGAAGCTCTGTACTAACGATCCGATTATCGCACGATTCTTCCTCGGACGACACTTTTCGTACGATATTCGGATCGTGTGTATGGCACATTAGGGTGTTGCCCTCGTTGAACACACACCCCCTCCCCCAAATGTATGTGCACTGCAGGCACCAAAACACACGATTACCGCCGTAGTACCATGCGGCTTGGTACAGTGTTGTTAAAAAAAAGTCGCACCTGCTGAACCTCTCGCTCGCTCGCCCGTTCCTGTGTGTTTGGCAAACCATCAAAATAATTGGACTGTTGCAAGGGGAGGGTCGCAATGCATCAGAACGGCCTTAGATCTACCATCGTCCTAGTAACTCTAAAGAAGATTGTACAGTGTATGGCCAGATTCAATCAATTAAAAAGAAAATGAAAAACTATTTTTCAATTACATTTTTTTTTTTATTATTAATTGAATTAGTTGATTGCAATTTGATCGTACAATCTCCGTACAAGCAGCAACCAATCAATACCAATTAATTACTAATCAATGATTACTAACGGTTTCCAGCACACCTTGTCTCTCTGTGTATCTAGTGATCGCACAGATCCCCCCGATCTCTGTCCCCCGGTGGGTGTCTCACTTACCTGTGCAGTGTGCTCTCCGCCGATCTCTCCGGGGAATAACCGATCGGCCGGGGATCACATCACTCATCTTACTGTTTAGCGCCACTCATGCCGCTCTGAGCCCTGGCCCCGCCCGTCCCTTCATTCTCCCCGCCCACTCCTGCATTCTACTACAGCGGCGAGTTACAGCCGGGCCACGCCCACCACCAATCCTAGTAACAGTTTACTCTGGTTGTCATGGTGATAGAAGTCTAGCCAGCTGTCAGACAGGAAGGAGCTCTCTTCCTCCAGGTGTGATGGAGATCTCTGAGTACACTCTGCTGCTCACCTCAAACGCATTATTCTGATTGGCCACTGACAGACATGCGTTGCAAGATGCGGCAAACGCGCTAACATGCCGTTTAGTGCGCCGTCCCAATGTATTTGGCAACGCACATTAGGCTCCGTTCACACTATGCAGGTTTTTTTTTTTTTTTTTGTTTTTTTTTTGTTTTGTAAGGGGCCCAGAGGTCCCCAGGGGCCCAGATGCCAACCCCACTTTTTTTTTTTTATATATTTTTTTTTTTTGGAAGGGGCCCAGAAGCCTGGAGGTCCCCAGGGGCCCAGATGGCAACCCCCACTTTTTTTTTTTTTTATTAAAAAAAAAAATTATTTATTTTATTTCTTTTTTTTCCCCCCATTCTTTTTTTATTTTTATTTCTTATTTTTTGTAAGGGGCCCAGAGGTCCCCAGGGGCCCAGATGCCAACCCCCCTTTTTTTAAAAAAAAAAAATTTTTGTAAGGGGCCCAGGGGCCCGGATGGCAACCCCCCTTTTTTTATTTTTTTAGAAAAATAATTTTTTTTTGTTTATTCTTTTTTTTGTAAGGGGCCCAGATTGCAACCCCCGACCAATAATTTGCGACGGCAGGACCCCCCCCCCCGCTTCTCAACTTGCAGTGGCAGCACCCCCCCCCCGGTACTCTGCTTCAAGGGGCCCATGCCTGCTGAAGCTGTGTAAGGGGCCCCAAAATTCCTGATGGCGGCCCTGACCACCCCCACCTAGGCATCCTGGCCCCTATTTGCAATTCCACCAGCTCAGGGACAAACTATTACCAATTTCTTACCCGATGTCCGATAGCCCATTATTTCCATGATAGGGAAGGTACCCACACCACATACTAAGCTGCCTGTGACAAGGTCTCTCTCCTGCTGACCCCATACCTCCCAACTTTTTGAGATGGGAATGAGGGACACCTACTAGCAGAAGTATGAAGGCATAGGACACGCCCCTGGCACGCCCCCTAAAGGAGAGATAACCCCCAAAAAAAGATTAGTTAACCACTTCAATACTGGGCACTTTCACCCCCTTCCTGCCCAAGCCATTTTTCAGCTTTCAGCACTGTCACACTTTGAATGACAATTGCGCGGTCATGCAACACTGTACCCAAATTAAATTTTTATCATTTTTTTCCCATAAATAGAGCTTTCTTTTGGTGGTATTTGATCCCCTCTGCGGTTTTTATTTCTTGCGCCATAAACAAGAGGGACAGGTTTGAAAAAAAACACAATATTTTTAACTTTTTGCTATAATAAATATCCAATTTTTTTATTTTTTTTTAAACAAAATTTATCCACAGTTTAGGCCGATACGTATTCTTCTACATATTTTTGGTAAAAAAAATAAAATCGCAATAAGCATATATTGATTGGTTTGCGCAAAAGTTATAGCGTCTACAAAACAGGGGATAGAATTATGGCATTTTTATCAATTTTTTTTTTTTTTACTAGTAATGGCGGCGATCTGCGATTTTTATCATGACTGCGATATACACTTTTGACACATTTTTGGGACCATTCACATTTATACAGTGATCCGTGTTATAAAAATGCACTGATTACTGTAAAAATGTGACTGGCAAGGAAGGGGTTAACACTAGGGGGCGATCAAGGGGTTAAATATGTTACCTAGGGAGTGATTCTAACTGTAGGGGGAGGGGACTAACATGGGGAGGAGACCGATCGGTGTTCCTCTGTACAAGGAACACACCATCGGTCTCCTCTCACCTGACAGGACGTGGATCTCTGTGTTTACACACACAGAGATCCACGGTCCTGCTCTGTTACTGGGCAATCGTGGGTGCCCGGCGCACATCGCCGCCGGGCACGCGCATCGGGTCCCCAGTGACGTGGCGGGCGTGCGCCCCCCTGGTGGGCCGGGAAGACGAGGACTTAATATGACGTCTGCCCAGAACAAGAGCCGCACAGTCCAGCTGTCATTTGACAGCCGACGGGCGGCAAGTGGTTAAACCCACAAGTGCTTTTTTTACCACTACTTTTCCTTTATATCGGCTTTTCAAATTTACAAATGCAGCAATTTAGAAATCGAATGGGCCATAGATAATTTTTTGTTCTGAGAGGGGGAGGGGGGGTAAGTAAAAGTATTTTTAAATAAATAAATTGCGCCAAAATTTATAAAGACTGGAAAAATTTAAAAACTCTATGTGTTGCCCCTAGTAAGCAATCACATGCTTATTTATATTTGATCAGGTCCTTTAGAGAAATCGAACCTGCTTTCGGGTTTTTCCTTCTTCCACTTTTTATAAACGCTGTTGACTATTGTCCAGTCCAAACTAAATAGGTGCAAAGTGAGTAAGCTGCCTACCTACAAGGAGATGGTGCCCTTTGCACCTCCTCTGTAAGGTTGGCTATTATGGGGCAAAGTGCACCATGTTGTGTCTAACAGAGCAGCACTCACTGACTTTTTTAACTTTTACAGATAAAAAAAAAAAAGGGGGAAAGCACTGTCTACCACAGGATGGTGTATTGTAATAGCCAATCTTACTGGGCAGGTACAAAGGGCACCATCTTGTGGAAGGCGGCACACTGTGTTCACATTTGCTTAATTTTCAATTAAACACAGAATAAAATTAAAAAAAACAATCAACTGAAAAATTACCAGCCTTGAATACACTGACTTTTCTTTGGGCTAGGTTTACATCTAAGCGGGTGCGAGAAGGTGTGTAATTGCACACCTTCCTGCACTGGCAGAGGAAAAAACACACTACTGCTTAGGAGATACGTGGAGGTACACTACAATGCGGGAAACCCTCAATCCACGCACGTTTCATGCACCTCATTCAAATCGCACCCCCCTTGCAATCTGCAGTGGGTGTCAGTGCTATCCTAATGACACCCCAAACAAAGGTTGCAAAACATAGTGTGTTTGCCTGCACCGGATCACAGTCATAAAACAACCATGCGAGCCGGTTGCAGTGCGGTTCCACAATTGGTGCATGCATGACTTTGGTGTGATTTGAGCCCATTCAAAATGAATGGGCCTTGATTGCACTGCAATCAACACATTAAGCCTGGTTTCACACTATAGTTTGCATGTAAATTACACAGGAACTTCACCGCATTCCTGTGCAATTCACATGCAATTCTATGTGGTGTGATTTGAGCCCATTTTAAATGGGCTGAATCGCACCAAAGAAGTGCAGGCACCTTTTTTTTTTTGAAAATCAACCATGCGATCTGGTTCAGACAAACACTGCGTTTGTGACCTTCTTTTGGGGAGTTGTTAACTTTGAATTGACACCTGCAGCAGATCAAAAACACAGTGTGATTGCCATGCGATGTGGGAAACGCACAGGGAACACAGCGTTTCCTGTACCACATGTAGCGGACCCCCCATAATTGGGGTCGCTATGCTTAAATTTAAGGGGTAGCCTGAGCTAATAGTTGGGCCAGTGCCGATCCTGACCTCCCTGGGGCCCTAAGCAAAATTCTGCAAAGGGGCCCTCTACCTGACCCGTGAATAATGGGCGTTGTTTAAGCGTAATATTGAACATAGCTTAAAAGGGCGTGACTCAAAGGGGTGTGGTTAGAGTCTGGAGAGAGAGAGAGAGAGAGAGAGAGAGAGAGAGAGAGAGAGAGAGAGAGAGAGAGAGAGAGAGAGAGAGAGAGACAGCAGGCCCAGATCCTACACCGCAATAGAAATATGAGTATTCCAGAAAGTTTAACAATCAGCAGATCAAGATTCTCCAAACACCTGGTGTTAGCAATTCAATCATCCCGGCACCATGGTTGGTATGGTGTCAGGGTGATTAAAACGCAATATTTCTATTATTACATTGTAATTAGGGATGAGCTTCGTGTTCGAGTCGAACATACGTTCGACTCGAACATCGGCTGTTCGATCGTTCGACGAAGATCGAACGATTTGGGCCGTTCGCGCCAAATTCGAGTGACGCGAACGGCCCACAATGCACTACGCCATCGCAGTGTCATCCAGGCGCTGTGATTGGCTAAGCATGCACTGTGACCCCGCATGCTTGGCCAATCACAGCGCCGGCAGCGAGGAGAGCAATGATTGGCCACAGGCAGGATGCCTGTGGCCAATTATTGCTGAGGGGGTTTAGTACACGCCCCACACTATAAAAGGCCGCCAGCGCGGCGGCCTTGTGTAGTGTGTTCCGGAGTAGGGAAAGAGAAGCATAGGCAGGGACAGTGTCATTATTTTTCCTTTACATAATCCTGGATTCCTTGTGTTTAGGGACAGATAAGGATAGGTAGGGAGAGTGTCAGTGACAGTGTGCTATTCTGTGCTAATCCTTGTTTGTAGGGACAGAGAGGTACAGTGAGGGAAAGTGTCAGTGTGCTATTCTGTTCTAAAACTATTTTGCTGAACCATATTTTCAATCCTTGAGTTGAGGGACAGAGAGGTACAGTGAGTGAAACTGACAGTGTGCTGTTCTGTTCTAAACCAAATTTGCTGTTCCATATTTTCAATCCTTGAGTTGAGGGACAGAGAGGTACAGTGAGGGAAAGTGTCAGTGTGCTATTCAGTTCTAAAACTATTTTGCTGAACCATATTTTCAATCCTTGAGTTGAGGGACAGAGAGGTACAGTGAGTGAAACTGACAGTGTGCTGTTCTGTTCTAAACCAAATTTGCTGTTCCATATTTTCAATCCTTGAGTTGAGGGACAGAGAGGTACAGTGAGGGAAAGTGTCAGTGTGCTATTCAGTTCTAAAACTATTTTGCTGAACCATATTTTCAATCCTTGAGTTGAGGGACAGAGAGGTACAGTGAGTGAAACTGACAGTGTGCTGTTCTGTTCTAAACCAAATTTGCTGTTCCATATTTTCAATCCTTGAGTTTAGGGACAGAGAAGGACACTCGTAGAAATTATCAGTGTGCTATTCTGTGCTAAATCTTGTTTGTAGGGAGGGACAGAGTAGGACAGTGAGGGAAAGTGTCAGTGTGCTATTCTGTTCTAAAACTATTTTGCTGAACCATATTTTCAATCCTTTGTGTTTAGGGACAGAGAAGGATAGGCAGGGGACAGTGTCAGTGTCATTGTTGCTAAGCCTCCTGCACAGTATACACCTGAAGGTAGCCCTTATTGCTGTTTTTCCCATCTCCCTGCAGGCCATCCATTAAAATGTCTGGAAGGCAACCAAGGAGAGGCAGACAGTCAGGAGGCAAAAAAAGAGGGCAAGCAGGCTCTGTGTCTGGGGGCAACAGTGCTGGTCGTGTACGCGGTGCATTGTCATCAGTACATGGCCATGGGACACGCTTGTCCTTGTTTTCGGCAGCTGGACATGTTGAGCCACATCATGCCGAAGACTTGGTAGAGTGGATGACCAAGCCCACCTCATCCTCCTCATCCTCTCTCACCCAGGCTCAGGGTACTGGCAAAGCAGCTGCCAAAGCGTCCTCTTCTCTGGTATCATTATCTTCATTAGTCAATCCTTCCCTAGACCCACCATGCCCTCCTCCTGAGGAGTCCCCCGAACTGTTTGAGCACAGTGTTGGGTACATGCTCCAGGAGGATGCCCAGCGTTTGGAAGGATCTGATGATGATACCCAGCTAGAGGAAGGCAGCAGCGTGAGAGCAGAGAGAGGGGATGCTCAAGAAGGACACCAATCTGGCAGTCATGCTCCAGCAGCTGCAGCATATTGCCAGATTGGCTCCAGTGATGAGGAGGGAGGGGATGATGAGGTCACTGACTCCACGTGGGTGCCTAATAGGAGAGAGGAGGATGAGGAGGAGGCACATCTCCAACGAGGCAGGATGCCCTTGAGTGGCCAGCGTATGGGCAGCACACCGACGGAATCACACCGCAGAGCTCCGCCTGTGCAGGGCGCTGCCTCTGCCCGTCATGCAAAAAGTTCTTTGGTGTGGGCCTTTTTTGAGGCGAGTGCATCAGATCGCACAGCTGCTGTTTGCAACATATGTCTCAAGCGTATATCGCGTGGCCAAAACATTAGCCGCTTGGGCACCACATGCTTGATCAGACATATGTTGACCTGCCATGCAGCTCGTTGGCAAGCCTACCTTAAAGACCCACACCAAAGAACAAAGCTGACCTCTCCTTGCACCGCATCAGCTGGGATCTCCAACCCCACTATACCTTCACTCCTCTCTGAAACCTGCTCTGAGAGGAATGAAGGTGTAGAATTAGGTGTGTCACAGGCAAGTACTTGCGGGCACTCTGCTAGCAGTACACCAACGTCCGATTCTAGCAGGCAAATTTCCCTGCCCCAGCTGCTGAACCGTTGAAAGAAGTTCACTTCCAGTCATCCACATGCCCAGCGGCTGAATGCTAGCTTGGCTAAATTGCTAGCGCTTCAACTGCTGCCTTTTCATTCGGTAGACTCGGCCCCCTTCCGTGAGTTTGTGCAATGTGCGGTTCCTCAGTGGCAGGTTCCCAAACGACACTTTTTCGCACGGAAGGCTATTCCGGCTCTCTACAGGCATGTGGAAGGCAATGTCTTGGCCTCGCTGGACAGGGCGGTCAGCGGTAAGGTGCATATTACCGCTGACTCATGGTCCAGCAGGCATGGACAGGGACGTTACCTTTCTTTCACGGCCCATTGGGTCACTCTTTTGGCAGCTGGGAAGGATGCAGGACAAGGTGCAGTAGTGTTGGAGGTTGTTCCACCGCCACGCCTCCAAAATGCTACTACTGGTTGTGACACACCTCTCTCCTCCACCCCCTCCTCTTCTTCTTCCTCCATGGCCTCTTCCTGTGGTTTCTCCTTGGAACCAGCAGTGCTCCGTAGGCGTTCAAGGGGCTACGCAAGTACGCAGGCAAAAAGATGCCATGCCGTGCTTGCGCTGGTGTGTTTGGGGGACAGGAGCCACACTGGGGCAGAGGTCCTGTCTGCTCTGCAGGGGCAGGCCGAGAGGTGGTTGACGCCACGCCAGCTTAAGCCAGGAATGGTGGTTTGCGACAATGGCACCAACCTCCTCTCCGCCCTCCGACAGGGACAACTGACCCATGTGCCCTGTATGGCTCATGTCCTTAACCTGGTGGTGCAGCGGTTCTTGGGCAGGTACCCGGGCTTACAGGATGTCCTGAGGCAGGCCAGGAAAGTCTGTGCATTTCCGCAGATCTTATAATGCCAGTGCTCGCCTGGCTGAGCTTCAAAAGGAGTTGAACCTGCCCAAGAACCGCCTTATATGTGACATGCCCACCAGGTGGAACTCAACGTTGGCCATGCTGCAGCGGCTGCACACGCAGCAGAGGGCCATCAATGAGTACCTGTGCGACTACGGCACCAGGACAGGGTCAGGGGAGCTCGGGTTTTTTTCACCACGCCAGTGGGGCATGATCAGGGATGCATGCACTGTCCTGGCACCATTTGAGGAGGCCACGAGGATGGTGAGCAGTGACAGTGCATGCATCAGTGACACTGTACCTCTTGTCCACCTGTTGGAGCACACGCTGCGTGGAATAATGGACAGGGCACTTGAGGCAGAACAGAGGCAGGAAGAGGAGGACTTCCTTGCCTCTCAAGGCCCCCTTTACCCAGACAGTGTTCCTTCTGTCCCACCCATCGCACAGGAAGAGGAGGAGGAGGAGGAGGAGGATTGTGTCAGCATGGAGGTGGAGGCTGGCACTCAGCATCATCAGCAGCAGTCTTTTAGGGATGATTTACAGTCCCAAGAAACCAGTGGACTTGTACGTGGCTGGGAGGAGGTGGCTGCGGATCATGTCATCCTTAGTGACCCAGAGGACTCCGGACTGAATGCCTCAGCTAACCTACGCTGCATGGCCTCCCTGATCCTGCAAAGTCTGCGGAAGGATCCTCGTATTCTTCGGATCAAGGAGAGGGACCATTACTGGCTGGCCACTCTCCTTGATCCACGGTACAAGGGTAAGGTTGCGGACCTTATCGTACCGTCGCAGAGGGAGCAGAGGATGAGACAACTCCGGGAGGCCTTGCAGAAAGGTCTGTGCAACGCGTTCCCAGAGACTGGGAGGTTACAAACTCCTGGTCCTGGACAACGAGTTGCTGAGGCTTTGGGCAGTCAAAGAAGGAGCGGTGGGGAAGGTGGCCGTCTGACCGGTGCGTTCAGACAATTCTTTAGTCCGCAGCCCCAAAGTATGATCGGTTCCAGCAACCATTGCCAGCGTCTGATATACATGGTGCAGGAATACCTAGGGGCAAGGTCAGACTTGGACACCTTCCCCACCGAAAATCCTCTGGCTTACTGGGTCTTGAGGATGGATCACTGGCCAGAGCTTGCACAGTATGCAATTGAGCTACTGGCCTGTCCTGCATCCAGCGTTCTTTCAGAACGCACATTCAGTGCTGCTGGAGGATTTGTCACGGATCACAGGGTGCGCCTGTCCACCGACTCGGTTGATCGACTGACTTTCATCAAGATGAACCAGTCTTGGATCACCACCAGCTACCACACACCAGATGCTGATATAACAGACTAATTGATTTTAAAATGTCACATCCCTTCAAGACTGATGCTGATGCTGAGTGCCTGTGCTGTTATGTTGACTGGCTATCCTCCTCCTCCTCCTCAATGATACGATTAACGATGATAGCTTGGAAGATCATTTTGGTTTATGGGTGACGCCACCAGTGGCTAAGGCCCAATTTTTCAGCCCCTGTTTAACAGGGGCGTGTAATTAAAATTTTTGATGCAATACTTTGCAACAGGCCTCATTGCTGTGCTCCAAGTACAGTATCTGTGAGGGGTTGCAGTGTTGTGCCACCAGTGCCTAAGGCCCAATTTTTCAGCCCCTGTTCAACAGGGGCATGCAATTATAATTATTGATCTAATAATTCACAGCAGGGTCCATTGCTGCGCCCACGAAGAGTAACTGTCAGGCCTTACAGTGTTGTGGCACCAGCACCAGCACCACCACCACCAAAGGCCCAATTTTAAAGCCCCTGTTCAACAGGGGCATGCAATTATAATTATTGATCTAATAATTCACAGCAGGGACCATTGCTGCGCCCACCAAGAGTAACTGTCAGGCCTTACAGTGTTGTGGCACCAGCACCACCACCATCACCACCACCACCAGCCTAATTTTTCAGCCCCTGTTCAACAGGGGCATGCAATTACAATTCTTGATCTAATAATTCACAGCAGGGCCCATTGCTTCGCCCACCAAGAGTAACTGTCAGGCCTTACAGTGTTGTGGCACCAGCACCACCATCAAAGGCCCAATTTTTACTACCACTGATCAACAATTATATGTTATTACAATTCCTGATATAATAGTTGACAGCAGGGCGTTCCAGCACCCACCAAGAGTAACTGTGAGTGCTTACAGTGTTGTGCCAACACCAACACCTAAGGGGCCAATTTCTGCAGAGTATATACGGCAGGTCCCTACTTTCAAACATCCAACTTACAAACGACTACTACTTGCAAACGGAAGAAGACAACAGGAAGTGAGAGGAAATCTACCCCCTGGAAGGAAAATTCTCTCCTGTAAGAATTAATATGGGAGAAAGGTGTCTCCTCTCTACTGATGCTTTATCACCAATCCTTGTTTCAATAAAAACACCACATTTCAAAAACAGTTGTCATTGGGACGCAAAGTGAGGTGAAATGTTCTGAACAGGGGCACAGACAGTAAAAAAAATGTGACAGGGGTGATAACCGTTCCCTATGTTTTACAAAAAACTAAAAAAAAGGAATTTGCCATGGAGCTCCACTTAAACAATGCAGCTGTTCAAAATTATAAACAGATTCTACATAAGAACAAACCTACAGTCCCTGTCTTGTATGCACCGCCTGTATACGGCTGTTCAGAGTATATAGGTCCTTTTTTATTTTGTGTGCGAGGTTCCCCTTAATATCCATACAAGACCCAAAGGGGCTGGTAATGGGCTGGGGTAGGGGGGGGGGGGTTGATGGGGTAGCTATGCCATTTTTCCTAAAGATTTTCATCCATATTACCGGGACCACACATTGCATTAAAGCCGCAAGCAGTTTTAAATGACTTTTTTCCCTTTAGAAACGTTATTTTGTGCAGGGACAGTTCTAAACACGGGAAACACGTGGCACTTCACAGGCATACTTTAGACACCCCCCAGGTACAATATTTAAAGGAATATTTGACTTTTTTTTTTCACTTTATGCATCATTAAAATGACTGCTCCCGGAAAACGTCCGTTTTTAAAACTTCTTTTTGCATTGATACATGTCCCCTGGTGCAGAAGCCGGGTTCCCAAACTCTGTTTCGGACAATAACATGGATAATAGTCGTTATAATTAGCACTTTAGAATCCGAACGTTCGCATCCATTGTATTTAATAGGGTTCTAATGTTCGTGCGAACTTTCGGTCCGTTCGCGGGTTCTGGTGCGAACCGAACCCGGGGGTGTTCGGCTCATCACTAATTGTAATATAAAATGAAATCATTCAACTCACCATAATGCAGAATCAGTGGGAGCCCTGATGTCACTGTCCCCAGCCAGGGGAGTGCCTCCTTACATTTCAGGTGTCCCCAGCCAGCGGAGTGCCTCCTTAAATCTCAGCAGTCCCCAGCGGAGTGCCTCCTTACATCTCAGCAGTCCCCAGCGGAGTGCCTCCTTACATCTCAGGTGTCCCCAGCGGAGTGCCTCCTTACATATCAGGTGTCCCCAGCGGAGTGCCTCCTTACATATCAGGTGTCCCCAGCGGAGTGCCTCCTTACATCTCAGGTGTCCCCAGCCAGCGGAGTGCCTCCTTGCATTTCAGGTGTCCCCAGCGGAGTGCCTCCTTACATTTCAGGTGTCCCCAGCGGAGTGCCTCCTTACATCTCAGGTGTCCCCAGCCAGCGGAGTGCTTCCTTACATCTCAGGTGTCCCCAGCCAGCGGAGTACTTCCTTACATCTCAGGTGTCCCCAGCCAGCGGAGTGCCTCCTTGCATTTCAGGTGTCCCCAGCGGAGTGCCTCCTTACATTTCAGGTGTCCCCAGCGGAGTGCCTCCTTACATCTCAGGTGTCCCCAGCCAGCGGAGTGCTTCCTTACATCTCAGGTGTCCCCAGCCAGCGGAGTACTTCCTTACATCTCAGGTGTCCCCAGACAGCGGAGTGCTTCCTTACATCTCAGGTGTCCCCAGACAGCGGAGTGCTTCCTTACATCTCAGGTGTCCCCAGACAGCAGAGTGCCTCCGTACATCTCAGGTGTTCTCCAGCCAGCGGAGTGCCTCCTTACATCTCAGGTGTCCCCAACCAGCGGAGTGCTTCCTTACATTTCAGGTGTCCCCCCCCCCAGTAGCCGGCCTAAGACATTGTGCTGCCTGGTACCAAGAATTAAATGCTGCCCCCCCCCCAAAAAAAAAATTACCAAAAGGATATCATTTTATATCATGATAACTTAAGAGGATCTGTCATGGCTCTATACATGCATGTAGCTGAATAAAGAGGACCTGTCATGGCTCTATTTATGTATAGGAGTATAAAGAGGACCTGTCATGGCTCTATACATGTATGTAGGAAAATAAAGAGGACCTGTCATGGCTTTATTCATGTATAGGAGTATAACAGTCATGGCACTATACATGTATATATATATATATATATATATATATATATATATACAAGTATAAAGAGGACTTGTCCTGGCTCTATACATGCATATACGAAAATAAAGAGGCCCTGTCATGGCTCTATACATGTATGTAGAAGTATAAAGAGGACCTGTCATGGCTCCATACATGTATATAGGAGTATAAAAGGACCTGTGTGTGGCCGCGATGTCAGCCGGCCACCCGCGATCGCTCCACAGAGAGCCAGAACGGGGATCTGTCAATGTAAACAGACAGATCCCCATTCTGACAGGGGAGGAGAGACAGATCTGCTGTTCCTAGTGATTAGGAACAGAGATCTCTCTCCTCCTTCAGTCAGTCCCATCCCCCCAGTTAGAAACACCTCCCAGGGAACACATTTAACCCCTTTCCTGCCAGTGACATTTACACAGTAATCAGTGCATTTGTATAGCACAAATCGCTGTATAAATGTCACTGGTCCCAAAAATGTGTCAAAAGTGTTCGATCTGTTCACCGCAATGTCACAGTCTCACTGAAAATCGCAGATCGCTGCCATTACTAGTAAAAAAAAATATTAATAGAAATGCCATAAGTCTATCCCCTATTTTGTAGACGCTATAACCTTTGTGCAAACTAATCAATATACACTTATTGCGTTTTTTTTTTCTACCAAACATATGTAGAAGAATACATATTGGCCTAAACTGATATAGAAATACCACCAACAGAAAGCTCTATTTGTGGGAAAAAAAGGACGTAAATTTTGTTTGGGTACACCGTCGCACGACCGCACAATTGTCAGTTAAGTCGACTCAGTGCTGTATCGCAAAACAAAATTAGTGAAGTGCATCATTTCTATTATTACATTGTTATATAATATATAAAATAGATCAACTCACCATAATGCAGAATCAGTGGGAGCCTGAGCGTGATACTTGCCACCAGATGCGGATTGTCACTTGCCACATGCAATTCTATGTGGTGTGATTTGAGCCCATTTTGAATGGGCTGAATCGCACCAAAGAAGTGCAGGCACCTTTTTTTTTTGAAAATCAACCATGCGATCTGGTTCAGACAAACACTGCGTTTGTGACCTTCTTTTGGGGAGTTGTTAACTTTGAATTGACACCTGCAGCAGATCAAAAACACAGTGTGATTGCCATGCGATGTGGGAAACGCACAGGGAACACAGCGTTTCCTGTACCACATGTAGCGGACCCCCCATAATTGGGGTCGCTATGCCTAAATTTAAGGGGTAGCCTGAGCTAATAGTTGGGCCAGTGCCAATCCTGACCTCCCTGGGGCCCTAAGCAAAATTCTGCAAAGGGGCCCTCTACCTGACCCGTGAATAATGGGCGTTGTTTAAGCGTAATATTGAACATAGCTTAAAGGTGCGTGACTCAAAGGGGTGTGGTTAGAGTCTGGAGAGAGAGAGAGAGAGAGAGAGAGAGACAGCAGGCCCAGATCCTACACCGCAATAGAAATATGAGTATTCCAGAAAGTTTAACAATCAGCAGATCAAGATTCTCCAAACACCTGGTGTTAGGAATTCAATCATCCCGGCACCATGGTTGTTATGGTGTCAGGGTGATTAAAGCGCATTATTTATATTATTACATTGTAATATAAAATTAAATCATTCAACTCACCATAATGCAGAATCAGTGGGAGCCCTGATGTCACTGTCCCCAGCCAGGGGAGTGCCTCCTTACATTTCAGGTGTCCCCAGCCAGTGGAGTGCCTCCTTAAATCTCAGCAGTCCCCAGCGGAGTGCCTCCTTACATCTCAGCAGTCCCCAGCGGAGTGCCTCCTTACATCTCAGCAGTCCCCAGCGGAGTGCCTCCTTACATCTCAAGTGTCCCCAGCGGAGTGCCTCCTTACATCTCAGGTGTCCCCAGCGGAGTGCCTCCTTACATCTCAGGTGTCCCCAGCGGAGTGCCTCCTTACATCTCAGGTGTCCCCAGCCAGCGGAGTGCCTCCTTACATCTCAGGTGTCCCCAGCGGTGTGCCTCCTTACATTTCAGGTGTCCCCAGCGGAGTGCCTCCTTACATCTCAGGTGTCCCCAGCCAGCGGAGTGCTTCCTTACATCTCAGGTGTCCCCAGCCAGCAGAGTGCTTCCTTACATCTCAGGTGTCCCCAGACAGCGGAGTGCTTCCTTACATCTCAGGTGTCCCCAGCCAGCGGAGTGCCTCCTTACATCTCAGGTGTCCCCAGCCAGCGGAGTGCCTCCATACATCTCAGGTGTCCCCAGCCAGCGGAGTGCCTCCTTACATCTCAGGTGTCCCCAGCCAGCGGAGTGCTTCCTTACATTTCAGGTGTCCCCCCCCCAGTAGCCGGCCTAAGACATTGTGCTGCCTGGTACCAAGAATTAAATGCTGCCCCCCCCCAAAAAAAAAATTACCAAAAGGATATCATTTTATATCATGATAACTTAAGAGGATCTGTCATGGCTCTATACATGCATGTAGCTGAATAAAGAGGACCTGTCATGGCTCTATTTATGTATAGGAGTATAAAGAGGACCTGTCATGGCTCTATACATGTATGTAGGAAAATAAAGAGGACCTGTCATGGCTTTATTCATGTATAGGAGTATAACAGTCATGGCACTATACGTGTATATATATTTGTACTCAGAGTCTCTGCGTGAGACATGGGTAACGAACGTGGAGAATGACATATGAACAAGACCTGGAGTGTGCCAAAGGTCATGTGGTCGGTATGCCTAAAAGGGGGCATACCCAAACAAGACATGATAAAGGAGAAATCAAAAAGGGGCCGGGAGGGTGGGGAAACAAGAAGGTTCCGGCCGTGGGAGTAAGGAGGAGGAGGGAGGGTTTAAATACCCCCCGACTCCTCCTACAAACTCAGGCCAGCCTACGGCCGGCCTTCCCATTTGTACTCAGAGTCTCTGCATGAGACATGGGTAACGAACGTGGTGAATGACATATGAACAAGACCTGGAGTGTGCCAAAGGTCACGTGGTCGGTATGCCTAAAAGGGGCCAAAAAAGAGGACACTAGAGTGAGTAGTAACAGATTTTATTGCCGTAACAAAACATCAATAGGGATGAGCTCGGTGTTCGAGTCGAACATACGTTCGACTCGAACATGAGCTGTTCGATCGTTCGACGAAGATCGAACGATTTGGGCCGTTCGCGCCTAATTCGAGTGACGCGAACGGCCCACAATGCACTACGCCATCGCAGTGTCATCCAGGCGCTGTGATTGGCCAAGCATGCACTGTGACCCCGCATGCTTGGCCAATCACAGCGCCGGCAGCGAGGAGAGCAATGATTGGCCACAGGCAGGATGCCTGTGGCCAATTATTGCGAGGGTGTTTAGTACACGCCCCACACTATAAAAGGCCGCCAGCACGGCGGCCTAGTGTAGTGTGTTCCGGAGCAGGGAAAGAGAAGCATAGGCAGGGACAGTGACATTTTTTTTTCTTGCTTAACCTGGATTCCTTTAGTTTAGGGAAAGAGAAGGATAGGTAGGGAGAGTGTCAGTGTGTTTTACTGTGCTAATCCTTGTTTCTAGGGACAGGGAAGGACAGTGAGGGAAATTCTCCTTGTGCTATACTGTGCTAAAGCATTGATCATCAACCATCTTTAAAAAAACATTTTTTCTAGGGACAGAAAACTATAGGTAGGGAGAGTGTCAGTGTGTTTTACTGTGCTAATCCTTGTTTCTAGGGACAGGGAAGGACAGTGAGGGAAATTCTCCTTGTGCTATACTGTGCTAAAGCATTGATCATCAACCATCTTTAAAAAAACATTTTTTCTAGGGACAGAAAACTATAGGTAGGGAGAGTGTCAGTGTGTTTCACTGTGCTAATCCTTGTTTCTAGGGACAGGGAAGGACAGTGAGGGAAATTCTCCTTGTGCTATACTGTGCTAAAGCATTGATCATCAACCATCTTTAAAAAAACATTTTTTCTAGGGACAGAAAACTATAGGTAGGGAGAGTGTCAGTGTGTTTTACTGTGCTAATCCTTGTTTCTAGGGACAGGGAAGGACAGTGAGGGAAATTCTCCTTGTGCTATACTGTTCTAAAGCATTGATCATCAACCATCTTTAAAAAAACATTTTTTCTAGGGACAGAAAACTATAGGTAGGGAGAGTGTCAGTGTGTTTCACTGTGCTAATCCTTGTTTCTAGGGACAGGGAAGGACAGTGAGGGAAATTCTCCTTGTGCTATACTGTGCTAAAGCATTCATCATCAACCATCTTTAAAAAAACATTTTTTATAGGGACAGAAAACTATAGGTAGGGAGAGTGTCAGTGTGTTTTACTGTGCTAATCCTTGTTTGTAGGGACAGGGAAGGACAGTGAGGGAAATTCTCATTGTGCTATACTGTGCTAAAGCATTCCTCATCAACCATCTTTGAAATCCTTGTTTTTTGGACAGTCAGGGAAATTGTCATTGTGCTATTCTGTGCGAAAGCAATCATCCTCAACCATATTTAGAAATCCTTAAGTAAAGGGACAGAGAAGGACACCTGAAGGTAGCCCTTATTGCTTTTTTCCCATCTCCCTGCAGGCCATCCATTAGAATGTCTGGAAGGCAAACAAGGAGAGGCAGACAGTCAGGAGGCAATAAAAGAGGGCAAGCAGGCTCTGTGTCTGGGGGCAACAGTGCTGGTCGTGGACGCGGTGCATTGTCATCAGCACATGGCCATGGGACACGCTTGTCCTTTTCGGCAGCTGGACATGTTGAGCCACATCATGCCGAAGACTTGGTAGAGTGGATGACCAAGCCCTCCTCCTCCTCCTCATCCTCTCTCACCCAGGCTCAGGGTACTGGCAAAGCAGCTGCCAAAGCGTCCTCTTCCCTGGTATCAATGTCAGACTCATCATCAGTCACTCCTTCCCTAGACCCACCATGTCCTCCTCCTGAGGAGTCCCCCGAACTGTTTGAGCACAGTGTTGGGTACATGCTCCAGGAGGATGCCCAGCGTTTCGAAGGGTCTGATGATGAAACCCAGCTACAGGAAGGCAGTAGCGTGAGAGCAGACAGAGGGGATGCTCAAGAAGGACACCAATCTGGCAGTCATGTTCCAGCAGCTGCAGCATACTGCCAGATTGGCTCCAGTGATGAGGAGGGAGGGGATGATGAGGTCACTGACTCCACGTGGGTGCCTAATAGGAGA
Organism: Rana muscosa; assembly: GCA_029206835.1. NCBI lineage: Eukaryota > Metazoa > Chordata > Amphibia > Anura > Ranidae > Rana > Rana muscosa. Next base: position 1,035,547,273 of record CM055117.1, read on the forward strand.
GAGGAGGAGGAGGAGGATGAGGAGGAGGCACATCTCCAACGAGGCAGGATGCCCTTTGGTGGCCAGCGTAAGGGCAGTACACCGACGGAATCACACCGCAGAGCTCCGCCTGTGCAGGGCGCTGCCTCTGCCCGTCATTCAAAAAGTTCTTTGGTGTGGGCCTTTTTTGAGGCTAGTGCATCAGATCGCACAGCTGCTGTTTGCAACATATGTCTCAAGCGTATATCGCGTGGCCAAAACATCAGCCGCTTGGGTACCACATGCCTGACCAGACATATGTTGACCTGCCATGCAGCTCGTTGGCAAGCCTACCTCAAAGACCCACACCAAAGAACAAAGCGGACCTCTCCTTGCACCGCATCAGCTGGGATCTCCAACCCCACTATAACTTCAGTCCTCTCTGAAACATGCACTGAGAGGAATGAAGGTGTAGAATTAGGTGTGTCACAGCCAAGTACTTGCGGCCACTCTGCTAGCAGTACACCGACGTCCGATTCTAGCAGGCAAATTTCCCTGCCCCAGCTGCTGGACCGTCGAAAGAAGTTCACTCCCAGCCATCCACATGCCCAGCGGTTGAATGCTAGCTTGGCTAAATTGCTAGCGCTTCAACTGCTGCCTTTTCAGTTGGTAGACTCGGCCCCCTTCCGTGAGTTTGTGCAATGTGCGGTTCCTCAGTGGCAGGTTCCCAAACGCCACTTTTTCTCACGGAAGGCTATTCCGGCTCTCTACCGGCATGTGGAAGGCAATGTCTTGGCCTCGCTGGACAGGGCGGTCAGCGGTAAGGTGCATATTACCGCTGACTCATGGTCCAGCAGGCATGGACAGGGACGTTACCTTTCTTTCACGGCCCATTGGGTCACTCTTTTGGCAGCTGGGAAGGATGCAGGACAAGGTGCAGTAGTGTTGGAGGTTGTTCCACCGCCACGCCTCCAAAATGCTACTACTGGTTGTGACACACCTCTCTCCTCCACCCCCTCCTCTTCTTCTTCCTCCATGGCCTCTTCCTGTGGTTTGTCCTCGGAACCAGCGGTGCTCCGTAGCCGTTCACGGGGCTACGCAAGTACGCAGGCAAAAAGATGCCATGCCGTGCTTGCGCTGGTGTGTTTGGGGGACAGAAGCCACACTGGGGCAGAGGTCCTGTCTGCTCTGCAGGGCCAGGCCGAGAGGTGGTTGACGCCACGCCAGCTTAAGCCAGGAATGGTGGTTTGCGACAATGGCACCAACCTCCTCTCCGCCCTCCGACAGGGACAACTGACCCATGTGCCCTGTGTGGCTCACGTCCTTAACCTGGTGGTGCAGCGGTTCTTGGGCAGGTACCCGGGCTTACAGGATGTCCTGAGGCAGGCCAGGAAAGTCTGTGTGCATTTCCGCAGATCTTATAATGCCAGTGCTCGCCTGGCTGAGCTGCAAAAGGAGTTGAACCTGCCCAAGAACCGCCTTATATGTGACATGCCCACCAGGTGGAACTCAACGTTGGCCATGCTGCAGCGGCTGCACACGCAGCAGAGGGCCATCAATGAGTACCTGTGCGACTACGGCACCAGGACAGGGTCAGGGGAGCTTGGTTTTTTTTCTCCACGCCAGTGGGGCATGATCAGGGATGCATGCACTGTCCTGGCACCATTTGAGGAGGCCACGAGGATGGTGAGCAGTGACAGTGCATGCATCAGTGACACTGTACCTCTTGTCCACCTGTTGGAGCACACGCTGCGTGGAATAATGGACAGGGCACTTGAGGCAGAACAGAGGCAGGAAGAGGAGGACTTCCTTGCCTCTCAAGGCCCCCTTTACCCAGACAGTGTTCCTTCTGTCCCACCCATCGCACAGGAAGAGGAGGAGGAGGAGGAGGAGGAGGAGGATTGTGTCAGCATGGAGGTGGAGGCTGGCACTCAGCATCATCAGCAGCAGTCTTTTAGGGATGATTTACAGTCCCAAGAAACCAGTGGACTTGTACGTGGCTGGGAGGAGGTGGCTGCGGATCATGTCGTCCTTAGTGACCCAGAGGACTCCGGACCGAATGCCTCAGCTAACCTACGCTGCATGGCCTCCTTGATCCTGCAAAGTCTGCGGAAGGATCCTCGTATTCTTCGGATCAAGGAGAGGGACCATTACTGGCTGGCCACTCTCCTTGATCCACGGTACAAGGGTAAGGTTGCGGACCTTATGTTACCGTCGCAGAGGGAGCAGAGGATGAGACAACTCCGGGAGGCCTTGCAGAAAGGTCTGTGCAACGCGTTCCCTGAGACTGGGAGGTTACAAACTCCTGGTCCTGGACAACGAGTTGCTGAGGCTTCGGCCAGTCAAAGAAGGAGCGGTGGGGAAGGTGGCCGTCTGACCGATGCGTTCAGACAATTCTTTAGTCCGCAGCCCCAAAGTATGATCGGTTCCAGCAACCATCGCCAGCGTCTGATAAACATGGTGCAGGAATATCTAGGGGCAAGGTCAGACTTGGACACCTTCCCCACCGAAAATCCTCTGGCTTACTGGGTCTTGAGGATGGATCACTGGCCAGAGCTTGCACAGTATGCAATTGAGCTACTGGCCTGTCCTGCATCCAGCGTTCTTTCGGAACGCACATTCAGTGCTGCTGGAGGATTTGTCACGGATCACAGGGTGCGCCTGTCCACCGACTCGGTTGATCGACTGACTTTCATCAAGATGAACCAGTCTTGGATCACCACCAGCTACCACACACCTGATGCTGATATAACAGACTAATTGATTTTAACATGTCACATCCCTTCAAGACTGATGCTGATGCTGAGTGCCTGTGCTGTTATGTTGACTGGCTATCCTCCTCTTCCGAGTCCTCAATGATACGATTGATGATGATAGCTTGGAAGATCATTTTTGTTTATGGGTGCCGCCACCAGTGCCTAATGCCCAATTTTTCAGCCCCTGTTTAACAGGGGCGTGTAATTACAATTTTTGAAGCAATACTTTGCAACAGGGCTCATTGCTGTGCTCCAAGTACAGTATCTGTGAGGGGTTGGAGTGTTGTGCCACCAGTGCCTAAGGCCCAATTTTTCAGCCCCTGTTTAACAGGGGCGTGTCATTACAATTTTTGAAGCAATACTTTGCAACAGGGCTCATTGCTGTGCTCCAAGTACAGTATCTGTGAGGGGTTGCAGTGTTGTGCCACCAGTGCCTAAGACCCAATTTTTCAGCCCCTGTTCAACAGGGGCATGTAATTACAATTCTTGATCTAATAATTCACAGCAGGGCCCATTGCTGCACCCACCAAGAGTAACTCTGAGGGCTTACAGTGTTGTGGCAACACCACCACCACCACGAAAGGCCCAATTTTTCAGCCCCTGTTCAACAGGGGCATGCAATTACAATTCTTGATCTAATAATTCACAGCAGGGCCCATTGCTGCACCCACCAAGAGTAACTGTCAGGGCTTACAGTGTTGTGGCAACGCCACCACCACGAAAGGGCCAATTTTTCAGGCCCTGTTCAAAAGGGGCATGTAATTACAATTCTTGATCTAATAATTCACAGCAGGGCCCATTCCTGCACCCACCAAGAGTAACTCTGAGGGCTTACAGTGTTGTGGCAACACCACCACCACCACGAAAGGCCCAATTTTTCAGCCCCTGTTCAACAGGGGCATGCAATTACAATTCTTGATCTAATAATTCACAGCAGGGCCCATTGCTGCACCCACCAAGAGTAACTGTCAGGGCTTACAGTGTTGTGGCACCAGCACCACCATCAAAGGCCCAATTTTTACTACCACTGTTCAACAATTATATGTAATTACAATTCCTGATATAATAGTTGACAGCAGGGCGTTCCAGCACCAACCAAGAGTAACTGTGAGTGCTTACAGTGTTGTGCCAACACCAACAACTAAGGGGCCTATTTCTGCAGAGTATATACGGCAGGTCCCTACTTTCAAACATCCAACTTACAAACGACTCCTACTTGCAAACGCAAGAAGACAACAGGAAGTGAGAGGAAATCTACCACTAGGAAGGAAAATTCCCTCCTGTAAGAATAAATATGGGAGAAAGGTGTCTCCTCTGTACTGATGCTTTATCAGCAATCCTTGTTTCAAGAAAAACACCACATTTCAAAAACAGTTGTCATTGGGACGGAAAGTGAGGTGAAATGTTCTGAACAGGGGCACAGACAGCAAAACAAATGTTACAGGGGGGATAACCCTTACCTATGTTTTCCAAAAGTTTAAAAATAGATTTTTGGGCTGGAGCTACACTTCAACAATGTACCTGTTCAAAATTACAAACAGATTCTACATAAGAACAAACCTACAGTCCCTGTCTTGTATGCACCGCCTGTATACGGCTGTTCAGAGTATATAGGGCCTTTTTTATTTTATGTGCGGGGTTCCCCTTAATATCCATACAAGACCCAAAGGGGCTGGTAATGGGCTGGGGTAGGGGGGGGGGGGGTCATGGGGTAGCTATGCCATTTTTCTTAAAGATTTTCATCCATATTACCGGGACCAGACATTACATTAAAGCCGCAAGCAGTTTTAAATGGCTTTTTTTTCCTTTAGAAGTGTCATTTTGTGCAGGGACAGTTCTAAACACGGGAAACACGTGGCACTTCACAGGCATACTTTAGACACCCCCCAGGTACGATATTTAAAGGAATATTTGACTTTTTTTTTTCACTTTATGCATCATTAAAATGACTGCTCCCGAAAAACGACCGTTTTTAAAACTTCTTTTTGCATTGATACATGTCCCCTGGTGCACAACCCGGGTTCCCAAACCCTTTTTAGGACAATAACATGCATAATAGTTGTTATAATTAGCACTTTAGAATTCGAACGTTCGCATCCATTGTATTTAATAGGGTTCTAATGTTCGTACGAACTTTCGGTCCGTTCGCGGGTTCTGGTGCGAACCGAACCCGGGGGTGTTCGGCTCATCACTACTCCTCACCCATTGGCTCAATCTCTCGTTTTTAAATTAGTGGTATCTGTTATTTCTTTTAATCATTAGACCTGTCACGTTTCAGGTTCTGGGGGGCCTGAGTGTGCGTTTTTAATTTATCTGCGACCGCAGGTGACTCGGCCCTCTTAGTCGGGGGGGAGGGGGGTGATCATTCTGGGGCAGGTTAGGGTTGGTTAGGTTTAAAGAGGAGGTTGGGTGTTGGGGAGTCGGCATTGTTGGTCTGTGGTGAGTTCTGCCAGGCTGTTTTCATTTGTTTCGATTGTTTTAGGTCATGTCTCAGGCAGCGGACATTGTGGATTTCGCCTCCATTTCCCCTTCTTCAGCAAGGGGGTCAGTGCAGGGCGGCACACCTTCCTTGAGGTCCTGGACGGTTCCGAGGTTGATCGCGGAGTTGCGGCTCAGGGGCATCTCTCACTCGGCTTCAGCTCGCAAAGCAGAACTTTTTAGACTTTTGTTCCCCTCCTCGGCGAGTTCTGATGCGGAGCAGGTCACCCTGCGTGCCATGGCCGCATCCCTAACTCAGATCCACTCCACCCTCAGCTCTCTGGCGGGCTCTTTTCAAGATTTAAGGGCCAGAGTGGAGGTTCTGGAGGCTGATCCTGTTCCTGCTGTGGTGGATCTGGTTGTCCCTGGGGTCGCGGCAGGGCCCGAGGTCCCTGTGGTTCCTGGGCCTTCATTGTCAGGTACCAGTACCAGTGTCCCTTCTGTCACCCCAGCCCATTTCATTCCAGGTTTGCAAGTAGGAGTCGTTTGTAAGTTGGATGTTTGAAAGTAGGGACCTGCCGTATATACTCTGCAGAAATAGGCCCCTTAGTTGTTGGTGTTGGCACAACACTGTAAGCACTCACAGTTACTCTTGGTTGGTGCTGGAACGCCCTGCTGTGAATCATTAGATCAAGAATTGTAATTGCATGCCCCTGTTGAACAGGGGCTGAAAAATTGGGCCTTTCGTGGTGGTGGTGGTGGTGGTGTTGCCACAACACTGTAAGCCCTCAGAGTTACTCTTGGTGGGTGCAGGAATGGGCCCTGCTGTAAATTATTAGATCAAGAATTGTAATTGCATGCCCCTGTTGAACAGGGGCTGAAAAATTGGGCCTTTCGTGGTGGTGGTGGTGGTGTTGCCACAACACTGTAAGCCCTCAGAGTTACTCTTGGTGGGTGCAGGAATGGGCCCTGCTGTGAATTATTAGATCAAGAATTGTAATTACATGCCCCTTTTGAACAGGGGCTGAAAAATTGGGCCTTTCGTGGTGGTGGTGGTGGTGGCGTTGCCACAACACTGTAAGCCCTCAGAGTTACTCTTGGTGGGTGCAGGAATGGGCCCTGCTGTGAATTATTAGATCAAGAATTGTAATTACATGCCCCTTTTGAACAGGGGCTGAAAAATTGGGCCTTTCGTGGTGGTGGTGGCGTTGCCACAACACTGTAAGCCCTCAGAGTTACTCTTGGTGGGTGCAGCAATGGGCCCTGCTGTGAATTATTAGATCAAGAATTGTAATTACATGCCCCTTTTGAACAGGGGCTGAAAAATTGAGCCTTTCGTGGTGGTGGTGGTGGTGGCGTTGCCACAACACTGTAAGCCCTCAGAGTTACTCTTGGTGGGTGCAGCAATGGGCCCTGCTGTGAATAATTAGATCAAGAATTGTAATTGCATGCCCCTGTTGAACAGGGGCTGAAAAATTGGGCCTTTCGTGGTGGTGGTGGTGTTGCCACAACACTGTAAGCCCTCAGAGTTACTCTTGGTGGGTGCAGCAATGGGCCCTGCTGTGAATTATTAGATCAAGAATTGTAATTACATGCCCCTTTTGAACAGGGGCTGAAAAATTGGGCCTTTCGTGGTGGTGGTGGTGGCGTTGCCACAACACTGTAAGCCCTCAGAGTTACTCTTGGTGGGTGCAGCAATGGGCCCTGCTGTGAATTATTAGATCAAGAATTGTAATTGCATGCCCCTGTTGAACAGGGGCTGAAAAATTGGGCCTTAGGCACTGGTGGCACAACACTCCAACCCCTCACAGATACTGTACTTGGAGCACAGCAATGAGCCCTATGGCAAATTATTGCTAAAAAAATTGTAATTACACGCCCCTGTAAAACAGGGGCTGAAAAATTGGGCCTTAGCCACTGGTGGCGGCACCCATAAACAAAAATGATCTTCCAAGCTATCATCATCAATCGTATCATTGAGGACTCGGAGGAGGAGGATAGCCAGTCAACATAACAGCACAGGCACTCAGCATCAGCATCAGTCTTGAAGGGATGTGACATGTTAAAATCAATTAGTCTGTTATATCAGCATCAGGTGTGTGGTAGCTGGTGGTGATCCAAGACTGGTTCATCTTGATGAAAGTCAGTCGATCAACCGAGTCGGTGGACAGGCGCACCCTGTGATCCGTGACAAATCCTCCAGCAGCACTGAATGTGCGTTCCGAAAGAACGCTGGATGCAGGACAGGCCAGTAGCTCAATTGCATACTGTGCAATAGGGATGAGCTTCGTGTTCGAGTCGAACATACGTTCGACTCGAACATTGGCTGTTCGATCGTTCGACGAAGATCGAACGATTTGGGCCGTTCGCGCCAAATTCGAGTGACGCGAACGGCCCACAATGCACTACGCCATCGCAGTGTCATCCAGGCGCTGTGATTGGCCAAGCATGCACTGTGACCCCGCATGCTTGGCCAATCACAGCGCCGGCAGCGAGGAGAGCAATGATTGGCCACAGGCAGGATGCCTGTGGCCAATTATTGCTGAGGGTGTTTAGTACACGCCCCACACTATAAAAGGCCGCCAGCACGGCGGCCTAGTGTAGTGTGTTCCGGAGCAGGGATAGAGTAGCATAGGCAGGGACAGTGACTGTTATTTCTTTCTTGCTTAACCTGGATTCCTTTAGTTTAGGGAAAGAGAAGGATAGGTAGGGAGAGTGTCAGTGTGTTTTGTGCTTCTGCTATAGTGTGCTTAAAAAAAACATTTATTCTAGGGACAGAAAACTCTAGGTAGGGACAGTGTCAGTTTCTTTCACTCTGCAAGTCCTTGTTTCCAGGGACCTGTAAGGACAGTGAGTTAATTGTCCTTGTGCTATATTGTGCTTAAAAAAAACATTTATTCTAGGGACAGAAAACTCTAGGTAGGGACAGTGTCAGTTTCTTTCACTCTGCAAGTCCTTGTTTCCAGGGACCTGTAAGGACAGTGAGTTAATTTTCCTTGTGCTATATTGTGATTAAAAAAAACATTTATTCTAGGGACAGAAAACTCTAGGTAGGGACAGTGTCAGTTTCTTTCACTCTGCAAGTCCTTGTTTCCAGGGACCTGTAAGGACAGTGAGTTAATTTTCCTTGTGCTATATTGTGATTAAAAAAAACATTTTTTCTAGGGACAGAAAACTGTAGGTAGGGAGAGTGTTTTTTTTCTTTCACTCTGCAAGTCCTTGTTTCCAGGGACCTGTAAGGACAGTGAGTTAATTTTCCTTGTGCTATATTGTGCTTAAAAAAAACATTTTTTCTAGGGACAGAAAACTGTAGGTAGGGAGAGTGTTTTTTTTCTTTCACTCTGCAAGTCCTTGTTTCCAGGGACCTGTAAGGACAGTGAGTTAATTGTCCTTGTGCTATATTGTGCTTAAAAAAAACATTTATTCTAGGGACAGAAAACTCTAGGTAGGGACAGTGTCAGTTTCTTTCACTCTGCAAGTCCTTGTTTCCAGGGACCTGTAAGGACAGTGAGTTAATTTTCCTTGTGCTATATTGTGATTAAAAAAAACATTTATTCTAGGGACAGAAAACTCTAGGTAGGGACAGTGTCAGTTTCTTTCACTCTGCAAGTCCTTGTTTCCAGGGACCTGTAAGGACAGTGAGTTAATTTTCCTTGTGCTATATTGTGATTAAAAAAAACATTTTTTCTAGGGACAGAAAACTGTAGGTAGGGAGAGTGTTTTTTTTCTTTCACTCTGCAAGTCCTTGTTTCCAGGGACCTGTAAGGACAGTGAGTTAATTTTCCTTGTGCTATATTGTGCTTAAAAAAAACATTTTTTCTAGGGACAGAAAACTGTAGGTAGGGAGAGTGTTTTTTTTCTTTCACTCTGCAAGTCCTTGTTTCCAGGGACCTGTAAGGACAGTGAGTTAATTGTCCTTGTGCTATATTGTGCTTAAAAAAAACATTTATTCTAGGGACAGAAAACTCTAGGTAGGGACAGTGTCAGTTTCTTTCACTCTGCAAGTCCTTGTTTCCAGGGACCTGTAAGGACAGTGAGTTAATTTTCCTTGTGCTATATTGTGATTAAAAAAAACATTTTTTCTAGGGACAGAAAACTGTAGGTAGGGAGAGTGTTTTTTTTCTTTCACTCTGCAAGTCCTTGTTTCCAGGGACCTGTAAGGACAGTGAGTTAATTTTCCTTGTGCTATATTGTGATTAAAAAAAACATTTTTTCTAGGGACAGAAAACTGTAGGTAGGGAGAGTGTTTTTTTTCTTTCACTCTGCAAGTCCTTGTTTCCAGGGACCTGTAAGGACAGTGAGTTAATTGTCCTTGTGCTATATTGTGCTTAAAAAAAACATTTTTTCTAGGGACAGAAAACTCTAGGTAGGGAGAGTGTTTTTTTTTTTTCACTCTGCAAGTCCTTGTTTCCAGGGACCTGTAAGGACAGTGAGTTAATTGTCCTTGTGCTATATTGTGCTTAAAAAAAACATTTATTCTAGGGACAGAAAACTCTAGGTAGGGACAGTGTCAGTTTCTTTCACTCTGCAAGTCCTTGTTTCCAGGGACCTGTAAGGACAGTGAGTTAATTTTCCTTGTGCTATATTGTGCTTAAAAAAAACATTTATTCTAGGGACAGAAAACTCTAGGTAGGGACAGTGTCAGTTTCTTTCACTCTGCAAGTCCTTGTTTCCAGGGACCTGTAAGGACAGTGAGTTAATTGTCCTTGTGCTATATTGTGCTTAAAAAAAACATTTATTCTAGGGACAGAAAACTCTAGGTAGGGACAGTGTCAGTTTCTTTCACTCTGCAAGTCCTTGTTTCCAGGGACCTGTAAGGACAGTGAGTTAATTTTCCTTGTGCTATATTGTGATTAAAAAAAACATTTATTCTAGGGACAGAAAACTCTAGGTAGGGACAGTGTCAGTTTCTTTCACTCTGCAAGTCCTTGTTTCCAGGGACCTGTAAGGACAGTGAGTTAATTTTCCTTGTGCTATATTGTGATTAAAAAAAACATTTTTTCTAGGGACAGAAAACTGTAGGTAGGGAGAGTGTTTTTTTTCTTTCACTCTGCAAGTCCTTGTTTCCAGGGACCTGTAAGGACAGTGAGTTAATTTTCCTTGTGCTATATTGTGCTTAAAAAAAACATTTTTTCTAGGGACAGAAAACTGTAGGTAGGGAGAGTGTTTTTTTTCTTTCACTCTGCAAGTCCTTGTTTCCAGGGACCTGTAAGGACAGTGAGTTAATTGTCCTTGTGCTATATTGTGCTTAAAAAAAACATTTATTCTAGGGACAGAAAACTCTAGGTAGGGACAGTGTCAGTTTCTTTCACTCTGCAAGTCCTTGTTTCCAGGGACCTGTAAGGACAGTGAGTTAATTTTCCTTGTGCTATATTGTGATTAAAAAAAACATTTTTTCTAGGGACAGAAAACTGTAGGTAGGGAGAGTGTTTTTTTTCTTTCACTCTGCAAGTCCTTGTTTCCAGGGACCTGTAAGGACAGTGAGTTAATTTTCCTTGTGCTATATTGTGATTAAAAAAAACATTTTTTCTAGGGACAGAAAACTGTAGGTAGGGAGAGTGTTTTTTTTCTTTCACTCTGCAAGTCCTTGTTTCCAGGGACCTGTAAGGACAGTGAGTTAATTGTCCTTGTGCTATATTGTGCTTAAAAAAAACATTTTTTCTAGGGACAGAAAACTGTAGGTAGGGAGAGTGTTTTTTTTTTTTCACTCTGCAAGTCCTTGTTTCCAGGGACCTGTAAGGACAGTGAGTTAATTTTCCTTGTGCTATATTGTGCTTAAAAAAAACATTTATTCTAGGGACAGAAAACTCTAGGTAGGGACAGTGTCAATTTCTTTCACTCTGCAAGTCCTTGTTTCCAGGGACCTGGAGAGACATTGAGTGAATTGTCCTTGTGCTATATTGTGATTAAAAAAAAATTTTATTCTAGGGACAGAAAACTCTAGGTAGGGACAGTGTCAGTTTCTTTCACTGTGAAAGTCCTTGTTTCAAGGGACAGAGAAGGACACCTGAAGGTAGCCCTTATTGCTTTTTTCCCATCTCCCTGCAGGCCATCTATTAGAATGTCTGGAAGGCAAACAAGGAGAGGCAGACAGTCAGGAGGCAATAAAAGAGGGCAAGCAGGCTCTGTGTCTGGGGGCAACAGTGCTGGTCGTGGACGCGGTGCATTGTCATCAGCACATGGCCATGGGACACGCTTGTCCTTCTTTTCGGCAGCTGGACATGTTGAGCCACATCATGCCGAAGACTTGGTAGAGTGGATGACCAAGCCCTCCTCCTCCTCCTCATCCTCTCTCACCCAGGCTCAGGGTACTGGAAAAGCAGCTGCCAAAGCGTCGTCTTCCCTGGTATCAATGTCAGACAAATCATCAGTCACTCCTTCCCTAGACCCACCATGTCCTCCTCCTGAGGAGTCCCCCGAACTGTTTCAGCACAGTGTTGGGTACATGCTCCAGGAGGATGCCCAGCGTTTCGAAGGGTCTGATGATGAAACCCAGCTAGAGGAAGGCAGTAGCGTGAGAGCAGACAGAGGGGATGCTCAAGAAGGACACCAATCTGGCAGTCATGTTCCAGCAGCTGCAGCATACTGCCAGATTGGCTCCAGTGATGAGGAGGGAGGGGATGATGAGGTCAATGACTCCACGTGGGTGCCTAATAGGAGAGAGGAGGAGGAGGAGGATGAGGAGGAGGCACATCTCCAACGAGGCAGGATGCCCTTTGGTGGCCAGCGTAAGGGCAGTACACCGACGGAATCACACCGCAGAGCTCCGCCTGTGCAGGGCGCTGCCTCTGCCCGTCATTCAAAAAGTTCTTTGGTGTGGGCCTTTTTTGAGGCTAGTGCATCAGATCGCACAGCTGCTGTTTGCAACATATGTCTCAAGCGTATATCGCGTGGCCAAAACATCAGCCGCTTGGGTACCACATGCCTGACCAGACATATGTTGACCTGCCATGCAGCTCGTTGGCAAGCCTACCTCAAAGACCCACACCAAAGAACAAAGCGGACCTCTCCTTGCACCGCATCAGCTGGGATCTCCAACCCCACTATAACTTCAGTCCTCTCTGAAACATGCACTGAGAGGAATGAAGGTGTAGAATTAGGTGTGTCACAGCCAAGTACTTGCGCCCACTCTGCTAGCAGTACACCGACGTCCGATTCTAGCAGGCAAATTTCCCTGCCCCAGCTGCTGGACCGTCGAAAGAAGTTCACTCCCAGCCATCCACATGCCCAGCGGTTGAATGCTAGCTTGGCTAAATTGCTAGCGCTTCAACTGCTGCCTTTTCAGTTGGTAGACTCGGCCCCCTTCCGTGAGTTTGTGCAATGTGCGGTTCCTCAGTGGCAGGTTCCCAAACGCCACTTTTTCTCACGGAAGGCTATTCCGGCTCTCTACCGGCATGTGGAAGGCAATGTCTTGGCCTCGCTGGACAGGGCGGTCAGCGGTAAGGTGCATATTACCGCTGACTCATGGTCCAGCAGGCATGGACAGGGACGTTACCTTTCTTTCACGGCCCATTGGGTCACTCTTTTGGCAGCTGGGAAGGATTCAGGACAAGGTGCAGTAGTGTTGGAGGTTGTCCCACCGCCACGCCTCCAAAATGCTACTACTGGTTGTGACACACCTCTCTCCTCCACCCCCTCCTCTTCTTCTTCCTCCATGGCCTCTTCCTGTGGTTTGTCCTATGAACCAGCGGTGCTCCGTAGCCGTTCACGGGGCTACGCAAGTACGCAGGCAAAAAGATGCCATGCCGTGCTTGCGCTGGTGTGTTTGGGGGACAGAAGCCACACTGGGGCAGAGGTCCTGTCTGCTCTGCAGGGCCAGGCCGAGAGGTGGTTGACGCCACGCCAGCTTAAGCCAGGAATGGTGGTTTGCGACAATGGCACCAACCTCCTCTCCGCCCTCCGACAGGGACAACTGACCCATGTGCCCTGTGTGGCTCACGTCCTTAACCTGGTGGTGCAGCGCTTCTTGGGCAGGTACCCGGGCTTACAGGATGTCCTGAGGCAGGCCAGGAAAGTCTGTGTGCATTTCCGCAGATCTTATAATGCCAGTGCTCGCCTGGCTGAGCTGCAAAAGGAGTTGAACCTGCCCAAGAACCGCCTTATATGTGACATGCCCACCAGGTGGAACTCAACGTTGGCCATGCTGCAGCGGCTGCACACGCAGCAGAGGGCCATCAATGAGTACCTGTGCGACTACGGCACCAGGACAGGGTCAGGGGAGCTTGGTTTTTTTTCTCCACGCCAGTGGGGCATGATCAGGGATGCATGCACTGTCCTGGCACCATTTGAGGAGGCCACGAGGATGGTGAGCAGTGACAGTGCATGCATCAGTGACACTGTACCTCTTGTCCACCTGTTGGAGCACACGCTGCGTGGAATAATGGACAGGGCACTTGAGGCAGAACAGAGGCAGGAAGAGGAGGACTTCCTTGCCTCTCAAGGCCCCCTTTACCCAGACAGTGTTCCTTCTGTCCCACCCATCGCACAGGAAGAGGAGGAGGAGGAGGAGGAGGAGGAGGAGGAGGAGGATTGTGTCAGCATGGAGGTGGAGGCTGGCACTCAGCATCATCAGCAGCAGTCTTTTAGGGATGATTTACAGTCCCAAGAAACCAGTGGACTTGTACGTGGCTGGGAGGAGGTGGCTGCGGATCATGTCGTCCTTAGTGACCCAGAGGACTCCGGAGCGAATGCCTCAGCAAACCTACGCTGCATGGCCTCCCTGATCCTGCAAAGTCTGCGGAAGGATCCTCGTATTCTTCGGATCAAGGAGAGGGACCATTACTGGCTGGCCACTCTCCTTGATCCACGGTACAAGGGTAAGGTTGCGGACCTTATGTTACCGTCGCAGAGGGAGCAGAGGATGAGACAACTCCGGGAGGCCTTGCAGAAAGGTCTGTGCAACGCGTTCCCAGAGACTGGGAGGTTGCAAACTCCTGGTCCTGGACAACGAGTTGCTGAGGCTTCGGCCAGTCAAAGAAGGAGCGGTGGGGAAGGTGGCCGTCTGACCGATGCGTTCAGACAATTCTTTAGTCCGCAGCCCCAAAGTATGATCGGTTCCAGCAACCATCGCCAGCGTCTGATAAACATGGTGCAGGAATATCTAGGGGCAAGGTCAGACTTGGACACCTTCCCCACCGAAAATCCTCTGGCTTACTGGGTCTTGAGGATGGATCACTGGCCAGAGCTTGCACAGTATGCAATTGAGCTACTGGCCTGTCCTGCATCCAGCGTTCTTTCGGAACGCACATTCAGTGCTGCTGGAGGATTTGTCACGGATCACAGGGTGCGCCTGTCCACCGACTCGGTTGATCGACTGACTTTCATCAAGATGAACCAGTCTTGGATCACCACCAGCTACCACACACCTGATGCTGATATAACAGACTAATTGATTTTAAAATGTCACATCCCTTCAAGACTGATGCTGATGCTGAGTGCCTGTGCTGTTATGTTGACTGGCTATCCTCCTCCTCCGAGTCCTCAATGATACGATTGATGATGATAGCTTGGAAGATCATTTTTGTTTATGGGTGCCGCCACCAGTGCCTAACGCCCAATTTTTCAGCCCCTGTTTAACAGGGGCGTGTAATTACAATTTTTGAAGCAATACTTTGCAACAGGGCTCATTGCTGTGCTCCAAGTACAGTATCTGTGAGGAGTTGCAGTGTTGTGCCACCAGTGCCTAAGGCCCAATTTTTCAGCCCCTGTTTAACAGGGGCGTGTCATTACAATTTTTGAAGCAATACTTTGCAACAGGGCTCATTGCTGTGCTCCAAGTACAGTATCTGTGAAGGGTTGCAGTGTTGTGCCACCAGTGCCTAAGGCCCAATTTTTCAGCCCCTGTTCAACAGGGGCATGTAATTACAATTCTTGATCTAATAATTCACAGCAGGGCCCATTGCTGCACCCACCAAGAGTAACTGTCAGGGCTTACAGTGTTGTGGCACCAGCACCACCATCAAAGGCCCAATTTTTACTACCACTGTTCAACAATTATATGTAATTAAAATTCCTGATATAATAGTTGACAGCAGGGCGTTCCAGCACCAACCAAGAGTAACTGTGAGTGCTTACAGTGTTGTGCCAACACCAACAACTAAGGGGCCTATTTCTGCAGAGTATATACGGCAGGTCCCTACTTTCAAACATCCAACTTACAAACGACTCCTACTTGCAAACGCAAGAAGACAACAGGAAGTGAGAGGAAATCTACCACTAGGAAGGAAAATTCTCTCCTGTAAGAATAAATATGGGAGAAAGGTGTCTCCTCTGTACTGATGCTTTATCAGCAATCCTTGTTTCAAGAAAAACACCACATTTCAAAAACAGTTGTCATTAGGACGGAAAGTGAGGTGAAATGTTCTGAACAGGGGCACAGACAGCAAAACAAATGTTACAGGGGTGATAACCCTTACCTATGTTTTCCAAAAAGTTTAAAAATAGATTTTTGGTCTGGAGCTACACTTCAACAATGTACCTGTTCAAAATTACAAACAGATTCTACATAAGAACAAACCTACAGTCCCTGTCTTGTATGCACCGCCTGTATACGGCTGTTCAGAGTATATAGGGCCTTTTTTATTTTATGTGCGGGGTTCCCCTTAATATCCATACAAGACCCAAAGGGGCTGGTAATGGGCTGGGGTAGGGGGGGGGTCATGGGGTAGCTATGCCATTTTTCTTAAAGATTTTCATCCATATTACCGGGACCAGACATTACATTAAAGCCGCAAGCAGTTTTAAATGGCTTTTTTTTCCTTTAGAAGTGTCATTTTGTGCAGGGACAGTTCTAAACACGGGAAACACGTGGCACTTCACAGGCATACTTTAGACACCCCCCAGGTACGATATTTAAAGGAATATTTGACTTTTTTTTTTTCACTTTATGCATCATTAAAATGACTGCTCCCGGAAAACGACCGTTTTTAAAACTTATTTTTGCATTGATACATGTCCCCTGGTGCAGAACCCGGGTTCCCAAACCCTTTTTAGGACAATAACATGCATAATAGTTGTTATAATTAGCACTTTAGAATTCGAACGTTCGCATCCATTGTATTTAATAGGGTTCTAATGTTCGTTCGAACTTTCGGTCCGTTCGCGGGTTCTGGTGCGAACCGAACCCGGGGGTGTTCGGCTCATCACTACTGTGCAAGCTCTGGCCAGTGATCCATCCTCAAGACCCAGTAAGCCAGAGGATTTTCGGTGGGGAAGGTGTCCAAGTCTGACCTTGCCCCTAGATATTCCTGCACCATGTTTATCAGACGCTGGCGATGGTTGCTGGAACCGATCATACTTTGGGGCTGCGGACTAAAGAATTGTCTGAACGCATCGGTCAGACGGCCACCTTCCCCACCGCTCCTTCTTTGACTGGCCGAAGCCTCAGCAACTCGTTGTCCAGGACCAGGAGTTTGTAACCTCCCAGTCTCTGGGAACGCGTTGCACAGACCTTTCTGCAAGGCCTCCCGGAGTTGTCTCATCCTCTGCTCCCTCTGCGACGGTAACATAAGGTCCGCAACCTTACCCTTGTACCGTGGATCAAGGAGAGTGGCCAGCCAGTAATGGTCCCTCTCCTTGATCCGAAGAATACGAGGATCCTTCCGCAGACTTTGCAGGATCAGGGAGGCCATGCAGCGTAGGTTTGCTGAGGCATTCGCTCCGGAGTCCTCTGGGTCACTAAGGACGACATGATCCGCAGCCACCTCCTCCCAGCCACGTACAAGTCCACTGGTTTCTTGGGACTGTAAATCATCCCTAAAAGACTGCTGCTGATGATGCTGAGTGCCAGCCTCCACCTCCATGCTGACACAATCCTCCTCCTCCTCCTCCTCCTCCTCCTCCTCTTCCTGTGCGATGGGTGGGACAGAAGGAACACTGTCTGGGTAAAGGGGGCCTTGAGAGGCAAGGAAGTCCTCCTCTTCCTGCCTCTGTTCTGCCTCAAGTGCCCTGTCCATTATTCCACGCAGCGTGTGCTCCAACAGGTGGACAAGAGGTACAGTGTCACTGATGCATGCACTGTCACTGCTCACCATCCTCGTGGCCTCCTCAAATGGTGCCAGGACAGTGCATGCATCCCTGATCATGCCCCACTGGCGTGGAGAAAAAAAACCAAGCTCCCCTGACCCTGTCCTGGTGCCGTAGTCGCACAGGTACTCATTGATGGCCCTCTGCTGTGTGTGCAGCCGCTGCAGCATGGCCAACGTTGAGTTCCACCTGGTGGGCATGTCACATATAAGGCGGTTCTTGGGCAGGTTCAACTCCTTTTGCAGCTCAGCCAGGCGAGCACTGGCATTATAAGATCTGCGGAAATGCACACAGACTTTCCTGGCCTGCCTCAGGACATCCTGTAAGCCCGGGTACCTGCCCAAGAACCGCTGCACCACCAGGTTAAGGACGTGAGCCACACAGGGCACATGGGTCAGTTGTCCCTGTCGGAGGGCGGAGAGGAGGTTGGTGCCATTGTCGCAAACCACCATTCCTGGCTTAAGCTGGCGTGGCGTCAACCACCTCTCGGCCTGGCCCTGCAGAGCAGACAGGACCTCTGCCCCAGTGTGGCTTCTGTCCCCCAAACACACCAGCGCAAGCACGGCATGGCATCTTTTTGCCTGCGTACTTGCGTAGCCCCTTGAACGCCTACGGAGCACCGCTGGTTCCGAGGACAAACCACAGGAAGAGGCCATGGAGGAAGAAGAAGAGGAGGGGGTGGAGGAGAGAGGTGTGTCACAACCAGTAGTAGCATTTTGGAGGCGTGGCGGTGGAACAACCTCCAACACTACTGCACCTTGTCCTGCATCCTTCCCAGCTGCCAAAAGAGTGACCCAATGGGCCGTGAAAGAAAGGTAACGTCCCTGTCCATGCCTGCTGGACCATGAGTCAGCGGTAATATGCACCTTACCGCTGACCGCCCTGTCCAGCGAGGCCAAGACATTGCCTTCCACATGCCGGTAGAGAGCCGGAATAGCCTTCCGTGAGAAAAAGTGGCGTTTGGGAACCTGCCACTGAGGAACCGCACATTGCACAAACTCACGGAAGGGGGCCGAGTCTACCAACTGAAAAGGCAGCAGTTGAAGCGCTAGCAATTTAGCCAAGCTAGCATTCAACCGCTGGGCATGTGGATGGCTGGGAGTGAACTTCTTTCGACGGTCCAGCAGCTGGGGCAGGGAAATTTGCCTGCTAGAATCGGACGTCGGTGTACTGCTAGCAGAGTGGCCGCAAGTACTTGGCTGTGACACACCTAATTCTACACCTTCATTCCTCTCAGTGCATGTTTCAGAGAGGACTGAAGTTATAGTGGGGTTGGAGATCCCAGCTGATGCGGTGCAAGGAGAGGTCCGCTTTGTTCTTTGGTGTGGGTCTTTGAGGTAGGCTTGCCAACGAGCTGCATGGCAGGTCAACATATGTCTGGTCAGGCATGTGGTACCCAAGCGGCTGATGTTTTGGCCACGCGATATACGCTTGAGACATATGTTGCAAACAGCAGCTGTGCGATCTGATGCACTAGCCTCAAAAAAGGCCCACACCAAAGAACTTTTTGAATGACGGGCAGGGGCAGCGCCCTGCACAGGCGGAGCTCTGCGGTGTGATTCCGTCGGTGTACTGCCCTTACGCTGGCCACCAAAGGGCATCCTGCCTCGTTGGAGATGTGCCTCCTCCTCATCCTCCTCCTCCTCCTCTCTCCTATTAGGCACCCACGTGGAGTCAGTGACCTCATCATCCCCTCCCTCCTCATCACTGGAGCCAATCTGGCAGTATGCTGCAGCTGCTGGAACATGACTGCCAGATTGGTGTCCTTCTTGAGCATCCCCTCTGTCTGCTCTCACGCTACTGCCTTCCTGTAGCTGGGTTTCATCATCAGACCCTTCGAAACGCTGGGCATCCTCCTGGAGCATGTACCCAACACTGTGCTCAAACAGTTCGGGGGACTCCTCAGGAGGAGGACATGGTGGGTCTAGGGAAGGAGTGACTGATGATGAGTCTGACATTGATACCAGGGAAGAGGACGCTTTGGCAGCTGCTTTTCCAGTACCCTGAGCCTGGGTGAGAGAGGATGAGGAGGAGGAGGAGGGCTTGGTCATCCACTCTACCAAGTCTTCGGCATGATGTGGCTCAACATGTCCAGCTGCCGAAAAGAAGGACAAGCGTGTCCCATGGCCATGTGCTGATGACAATGCACCGCGTCCACGACCAGCACTGTTGCCCCCAGACACAGAGCCTGCTTGCCCTCTTTTATTGCCTCCTGACTGTCTGCCTCTCCTTGTTTGCCTTCCAGACATTCTAATAGATGGCCTGCAGGGAGATGGGAAAAAAGCAATAAGGGCTACCTTCAGGTGTCCTTCTCTGTCCCTTTACTTAGGATTTTCTAAATATGGTTGAGGATGATTGCTTTTGCACAGAATAGCACAACGACAATTTCCCTGACTGTCCAAAAAAACAAGGATTTCAAAGATGGTTGATGAGGAATGCTTTAGCACACTATAGCACAAGGAGAATTTCCCTCACTGTCCTTCCCTGTCCCTAGAAACAAGGATTATCACAGTGAAAGAAACTGACACTCTTCCTACTGTGAGGGGGTTAGCTCGGCAGCGGGTGTGTGTGACCCCCGAGATGGGCTCCCCACACAAAAACAGGCCCAGCAAACGGTGGTTGTGGTTTTCAAAATCAAAAAGGTGCGGTTTATTTTCTATTTACAGTGACAAAACACAGCAAAGCAAAAGAAACATAACCAAAATAAATCCTGGTCAAGTTGACCTCTGACTAAACATACAGGTTTCCTAACTAACAACTGGGATCAGCCTAGTGCTGTCCTAGTCCCTAAGTCCCTGGTTTAGTAAAAGTCCAAACAAATAGCCACACAGGCTTTGCCTCACCGCACAGGGGTTCACTCTCCCTAGACAGTCCACACAGGTCTGGTTCCAGGCATGAGCTAACATCTAATGAAGCTGGGAGTTCTTATAGAGGCCTAAATGAGCTGACAAGCTTCAGCTGGCCTCATCAACTCCCTGTCTGTACGACGCCCAGCCCTCTCCCTAGAGGTATGAGTCATCCATGAGCCCACTAGCCTCAGCTGGGCTTCATCAACTCCCTAGTAGGGATGAGCTTCGTGTTCGAGTCGAACATACGTTCGACTCGAACATCGGCTGTTCGATCGTTCGACGAAGATCGAACGATTTGGGCCGTTCGCGCCAAATTCGAGTGACGCGAACGGCCCACAATGCACTACGCCATCGCAGTGTCATCCAGGCGCTGTGATTGGCCAAGCATGCACTGTGACCCCGCATGCTTGGCCAATCACAGCGCCGGCAGCGAGGAGAGCAATGATTGGCCACAGGCAGGATGCCTGTGGCCAATTATTACTGAGGGGGTTTAGTACACGCCCCACACTATAAAAGGCCGCCAGCACGGCGGCCTAGTGTAGTGTGTTCCGGAGCAGGGATAGAGCAGCATAGGCAGGGACAGTGACTTTTATTTCTTTCTTGCTTAACCTGGATTCCTTTAGTTTAGGGAAAGAGAAGGATAGGTAGGGAGAGTGTCAGTGTGTTTTGTGCTTGTGCTATATTGTGCTTAAAAAAAACATTTTTTCTAGGGACAGAAAACTGTAGGTAGGGAGAGTGTGTCAGTTTCTTTCACTGTCAAAGTCCTTGTTTCCAGGGACCTGGAAGGACAGTGAGTGAATTCTCCTTGTGCTATATTGTGCTTAAAAAAAACATTTTTTCTAGGGACAGAAAACTGTAGGTAGGGAGAGTGTGTCAGTTTCTTTCACTGTCAAAGTCCTTGTTTCCAGGGACCTGGAAGGACAGTGAGGTAATTCTCCTTGTGCTAAATTGTGCTTAAAAAAAACATTTTTTCTAGGGACAGAAAACTGTAGGTAGGGAGAGTGTGTCAGTTTCTTTCACTGTCAAAGTCCTTGTTTCCAGGGACCTGGAAGGACAGTGAGGTAATTCTCCTTGTGCTAAATTGTGCTTAAAAAAAACATTTTTTCTAGGGACAGAAAACTGTAGGTAGGGAGAGTGTGTCAGTTTCTTTCACTGTCAAAGTCCTTGTTTCCAGGGACCTGGAAGGACAGTGAGGTAATTCTCCTTGTGCTAAATTGTGCTTAAAAAAAACATTTTTTCTAGGGACAGAAAACTGTAGGTAGGGAGAGTGTGTCAGTTTCTTTCACTGTCAAAGTCCTTGTTTCCAGGGACCTGGAAGGACAGTGAGGTAATTCTCCTTGTGCTAAATTGTGCTTCAAAAAAACATTTTTTCTAGGGACAGAAAACTGTAGGTAGGGAGAGTGTGTCAGTTTCTTTCACTGTCAAAGTCCTTGTTTCCAGGGACCTGGAAGGACAGTGAGGTAATTCTCCTTGTGCTAAATTGTGCTTAAAAAAAACATTTTTTCTAGGGACAGAAAACTGTAGGTAGGGAGAGTGTGTCAGTTTCTTTCACTGTCAAAGTCCTTGTTTCCAGGGACCTGGAAGGACAGTGAGGTAATTCTCCTTGTGCTAAATTGTGCTTAAAAAAAATTTTTTTCTAGGGACAGAAAACTGTAGGTAGGGAGAGTGTGTCAGTTTCTTTCACTGTCAAAGTCCTTGTTTCCAGGGACCTGGAAGGACAGTGAGGTAATTCTCCTTGTGCTAAATTGTGCTTAAAAAAAACATTTTTTCTAGGGACAGAAAACTGTAGGTAGGGAGAGTGTGTCAGTTTCTTTCACTGTCAAAGTCCTTGTTTCCAGGGACCTGGAAGGACAGTGAGGTAATTCTCCTTGTGCTAAATTGTGCTTAAAAAAACATTTTTTCTAGGGACAGAAAACTGTAGGTAGGGAGAGTGTGTCAGTTTCTTTCACTGTCAAAGTCCTTGTTTCCAGGGACCTGGAAGGACAGTGAGGTAATTCTCCTTGTGCTAAATTGTGCTTAAAAAAAACATTTTTTCTAGGGACAGAAAACTGTAGGTAGGGAGAGTGTGTCAGTTTCTTTCACTGTCAAAGTCCTTGTTTCCAGGGACCTGGAAGGACAGTGAGGTAATTCTCCTTGTGCTAAATTGTGCTTAAAAAAAACATTTTTTCTAGGGACAGAAAACTGTAGGTAGGGAGAGTGTGTCAGTTTCTTTCACTGTCAAAGTCCTTGTTTCCAGGGACCTGGAAGGACAGTGAGGTAATTCTCCTTGTGCTAAATTGTGCTTCAAAAAAACATTTTTTCTAGGGACAGAAAACTGTAGGTAGGGAGAGTGTGTCAGTTTCTTTCACTGTCAAAGTCCTTGTTTCCAGGGACCTGGAAGGACAGTGAGGTAATTCTCCTTGTGCTAAATTGTGCTTCAAAAAAACATTTTTTCTAGGGACAGAAAACTGTAGGTAGGGAGAGTGTGTCAGTTTCTTTCACTGTCAAAGTCCTTGTTTCCAGGGACCTGGAAGGACAGTGAGGTAATTCTCCTTGTGCTAAATTGTGCTTAAAAAAAACATTTTTTTCTAGGGACAGAAAACTGTAGGTAGGGAGAGTGTGTCAGTTTCTTTCACTGTCAAAGTCCTTGTTTCCAGGGACCTAGAAGGACAGTGAGGTAATTCTCCTTGTGCTAAATTGTGCTTAAAAAAAACATTTTTTCTAGGGACAGAAAACTGTAGGTAGGGAGAGTGTGTCAGTTTCTTTCACTGTCAAAGTCCTTGTTTCCAGGGACCTGGAAGGACAGTGAGGTAATTCTCCTTGTGCTAAATTGTGCTTAAAAAAAACATTTTTTCTAGGGACAGAAAACTGTAGGTAGGGAGAGTGTGTCAGTTTCTTTCACTGTCAAAGTCCTTGTTTCAAGGGACAGAGAAGGACACCTGAAGGTAGCCCTTATTGCTTTTTTCCCATCTCCCTGCAGGCCATCTATTAGAATGTCTGGAAGGCAAACAAGGAGAGGCAGACAGTCAGGAGGCAATAAAAGAGGGCAAGCAGGCTCTGTGTCTGGGGGCAACAGTGCTGGTCGTGGACGCGGTGCATTGTCATCAGCACATGGCCATGGGACACGCTTGTCCTTCTTTTCGGCAGCTGGACATGTTGAGCCACATCATGCCGAAGACTTGGTAGAGTGGATGACCAAGCCCTCCTCCTCCTCCTCATCCTCTCTCACCCAGGCTCAGGGTACTGGAAAAGCAGCTGCCAAAGCGTCCTCTTCCCTGGTATCAATGTCAGACTCATCATCAGTCACTCCTTCCCTAGACCCACCATGTCCTCCTCCTGAGGAGTCCCCCGAACTGTTTCAGCACAGTGTTGGGTACATGCTCCAGGAGGATGCCCAGCGTTTCGAAGGGTCTGATGATGAAACCCAGCTAGAGGAAGGCAGTAGCGTGAGAGCAGACAGAGGGGATGCTCAAGAAGGACACCAATCTGGCAGTCATGTTCCAGCAGCTGCAGCATACTGCCAGATTGCCTCCAGTGATGAGGAGGGAGGTGATGATGAGGTCACTGACTCCACGTGGGTGCCTAATAGGAGAGAGGAGGAGGAGGAGGATGAGGAGGAGGCACATCTCCAACGAGGCAGGATGCCCTTTGGTGGCCAGCGTAAGGGCAGTACACCGACGGAATCACACCGCAGAGCTCCGCCTGTGCAGGGCGCTGCCTCTGCCCGTCATTCAAAAAGTTCTTTGGTGTGGGCCTTTTTTGAGGCTAGTGCATCAGATCGCACAGCTGCTGTTTGCAACATATGTCTCAAGCGTATATCGCGTGGCCAAAACATCAGCCGCTTGGGTACCACATGCCTGACCAGACATATGTTGACCTGCCATGCAGCTCGTTGGCAAGCCTACCTCAAAGACCCACACCAAAGAACAAAGCGGACCTCTCCTTGCACCGCATCAGCTGGGATCTCCAACCCCACTATAACTTCAGTCCTCTCTGAAACATGCACTGAGAGGAATGAAGGTGTAGAATTAGGTGTGTCACAGCCAAGTACTTGCGGCCACTCTGCTAGCAGTACACCGACGTCCGATTCTAGCAGGCAAATTTCCCTGCCCCAGCTGCTGGACCGTCGAAAGAAGTTCACTCCCAGCCATCCACATGCCCAACGGTTGAATGCTAGCTTGGCTAAATTGCTAGCGCTTCAACTGCTGCCTTTTCAGTTGGTAGACTCGGCCCCTTCCGTGAGTTTGTGCAATGTGCGGTTCCTCAGTGGCAGGTTCCCAAACGCCACTTTTTCTCACGGAAGGCTATTCCGGCTCTCTACCGGCATGTGGAAGGCAATGTCTTGGCCTCGCTGGACAGGGCGGTCAGCGGTAAGGTGCATATTACCGCTGACTCATGGTCCAGCAGGCATGGACAGGGACGTTACCTTTCTTTCACGGCCCATTGGGTCACTCTTTTGGCAGCTGGGAAGGATGCAGGACAAGGTGCAGTAGTGTTGGAGGTTGTCCCACCGCCACGCCTCCAAAATGCTACTACTGGTTGTGACACACCTCTCTCCTCCACCCCCTCCTCTTCTTCTTCCTCCATGGCCTCTTCCTGTGGTTTGTCCTATGAACCAGCGGTGCTCCGTAGCCGTTCACGGGGCTACGCAAGTACGCAGGCAAAAAGATGCCATGCCGTGCTTGCGCTGGTGTGTTTGGGGGACAGAAGCCACACTGGGGCAGAGGTCCTGTCTGCTCTGCAGGGCCAGGCCGAGAGGTGGTTGACGCCACGCCAGCTTAAGCCAGGAATGGTGGTTTGCGACAATGGCACCAACCTCCTCTCCGCCCTCCGACAGGGACAACTGACCCATGTGCCCTGTGTGGCTCACGTCCTTAACCTAGTGGTGCAGCGGTTCTTGGGCAGGTACCCGGGCTTACAGGATGTCCTGAGGCAGGCCAGGAAAGTCTGTGTGCATTTCCGCAGATCTTATAATGCCAGTGCTCGCCTGGCTGAGCTGCAAAAGGAGTTGAACCTGCCCAAGAACCGCCTTATATGTGACATGCCCACCAGGTGGAACTCAACGTTGGCCATGCTGCAGCGGCTGCACACGCAGCAGAGGGCCATCAATGAGTACCTGTGCGACTACGGCACCAGGACAGGGTCAGGGGAGCTTGGTTTTTTTTCTCCACGCCAGTGGGGCATGATCAGGGATGCATGCACTGTCCTGGCACCATTTGAGGAGGCCACGAGGATGGTGAGCAGTGACAGTGCATGCATCAGTGACACTGTACCTCTTGTCCACCTGTTGGAGCACACGCTGCGTGGAATAATGGACAGGGCACTTGAGGCAGAACAGAGGCAGGAAGAGGAGGACTTCCTTGCCTCTCAAGGCCCCCTTTACCCAGACAGTGTTCCTTCTGTCCCACCCATCGCACAGGAAGAGGAGGAGGAGGAGGAGGAGGAGGAGGAGGATTGTGTCAGCATGGAGGTGGAGGCTGGCACTCAGCATCATCAGCAGCAGTCTTTTAGGGATGATTTACAGTCCCAAGAAACCAGTGGACTTGTACGTGGCTGGGAGGAGGTGGCTGCGGATCATGTCGTCCTTAGTGACCCAGAGGACTCCGGAGCGAATGCCTCAGCAAACCTACGCTGCATGGCCTCCCTGATCCTGCAAAGTCTGCGGAAGGATCCTCGTATTCTTCGGATCAAGGAGAGGGACCATTACTGGCTGGCCACTCTCCTTGATCCACGGTACAAGGGTAAGGTTGCGGACCTTATGTTACCGTCGCAGAGGGAGCAGAGGATGAGACAACTCCGGGAGGCCTTGCAGAAAGGTCTGTGCAACGCGTTCCCAGAGACTGGGAGGTTACAAACTCCTGGTCCTGGACAACGAGTTGCTGAGGCTTCGGCCAGTCAAAGAAGGAGCGGTGGGGAAGGTGGCCGTCTGACCGATGCGTTCAGACAATTCTTTAGTCCGCAGCCCCAAAGTATGATCGGTTCCAGCAACCATCGCCAGCGTCTGATAAACATGGTGCAGGAATATCTAGGGGCAAGGTCAGACTTGGACACCTTCCCCACCGAAAATCCTCTGGCTTACTGGGTCTTGAGGATGGATCACTGGCCAGAGCTTGCACAGTATGCAATTGAGCTACTGGCCTGTCCTGCATCCAGCGTTCTTTCGGAACGCACATTCAGTGCTGCTGGAGGATTTGTCACGGATCACAGGGTGCGCCTGTCCACCGACTCGGTTGATCGACTGACTTTCATCAAGATGAACCAGTCTTGGATCACCACCAGCTACCACACACCTGATGCTGATATAACAGACTAATTGATTTTAACATGTCACATCCCTTCAAGACTGATGCTGATGCTGAGTGCCTGTGCTGTTATGTTGACTGGCTATCCTCCTCCTCCGAGTCCTCAATGATACGATTGATGATGATAGCTTGGAAGATCATTTTTGTTTATGGGTGCCGCCACCAGTGGCTAAGGCCCAATTTTTCAGCCCCTGTTTTACAGGGGCGTGTAATTACAATTTTTTTAGCAATAATTTGCCATAGGGCTCATTGCTGTGCTCCAAGTACAGTATCTGTGAGGGGTTGGAGTGTTGTGGCACCAGTGCCTAAGGCCCAATTTTTCAGCCCCTGTTTAACAGGGGCGTGTCATTACAATTTTTGAAGCAATACTTTGCAACAGGGCTCATTGCTGTGCTCCAAGTACAGTATCTGTGAGGGGTTGTAGTGTTGTGCCACCAGTGCCTAAGGCCCAATTTTTCAGCCCCTGTTCAACAGGGGCATGCAATTACAATTCTTGATCTAATAATTCACAGCAGGGTCCATTGCTGCACCCACCAAGAGTAACTCTGAGGGCTTACAGTCTTGTGGCAACGCCACCACCACCACCACCACGAAAGGCCCAATTTTTCAGCCCCTGTTCAAAAGGGGCATGTAATTACAATTCTTGATCTAATAATTCACAGCAGGGCCCATTGCTGCACCCACCAAGAGTAACTGTCAGGGCTTACAGTGTTGTGGCACCAGCACCACCATCAAAGCCCCAATTTTTACTACCACTGTTCAACAATTATATGTAATTAAAATTCCTGATATAATAGTTGACAGCAGGGCGTTCCAGCACCAACCAAGAGTAACTGAGTGCTTACAGTGTTGTGCCAACACCAACAACTAAGGGGCCTATTTCTGCAGAGTATATACGGCAGGTCCCTACTTTCAAACATCCAACTTACAAACGACTCCTACTTGCAAACGAAAGAAGACAACAGGAAGTGAGAGGAAATCTACCCCTAGAAAGGAAAATTCTCTCCTGTAAGAATAAATATGGGAGAAAGGGGTCTCATCTGTACTGATGCTTTATCAGCAATCCTTGTTTCAAGAAAAACACCACATTTCAAAAACAGTTGTCATTGGGACGGAAAGTGAGGTGAAATGTTCTGAACAGGGGCACAGACAGCAAAACAAATGTTACAGGGGTGATAACCCTTACCTATGTTTCCCAAAAAGTTTAAAAATAGATTTTTGGGCTGGAGCTACACTTCAACAATGTACCTGTTCAAAATTACAAACAGATTCTACATAAGAACAAACCTACAGTCCCTGTCTTGTATGCACCGCCTGTATACGGCTGTTCAGAGTATATAGGGCCTTTTTTATTTTATGTGCGGGGTTCCCCTTAATATCCATACAAGACCCAAAGGGGCTGGTAATGGGCTGGGGTAGGGGGGGGGGGTCATGGGGTAGCTATGCCATTTTTCTTAAAGAATTTCATCCATATTACCGGGACCAGACATTACATTAAAGCCGCAAGCAGTTTTAAATGGCTTTTTTTTCCTTTAGAAGTGTCATTTTGTGCAGGGACAGTTCTAAACACGGGAAACACGTGGCACTTCACAGGCATACTTTAGACACCCCCCAGGTACGATATTTAAAGGAATATTTGACTTTTTTTTTTCACTTTATGCATCATTAAAATGACTGCTCCCGAAAAACGACCGTTTTTAAAACTTCTTTTTGCATTGATACATGTCCCCTGGTGCACAACCCGGGTTCCCAAACCCTATTTATGACAATAACATGCATAATAGTTGTTATAATTAGCACTTTAGAATTCGAACGTTCGCATCCATTGTATTTAATAGGGTTCTAATGTTCGTTCGAACTTTCGGTCCGTTCGCGGGTTCTGGTGCGAACCGAACCCGGGGGTGTTCGGCTCATCACTACTCCCTAGTTGTATAAGTCGGCGTAAAGCCTGAATCTGGGCGAAATATATCTACCCCCCTGGATGCAACCAGGTGACTTTACCTTCCTGCTGTCACATACCCCCCCCTCTTGTTTTAACCTCGGGGTTGGAACACCAGCAATCAGGCATTCATGTACTCGAGACAAAGCATCCACATTCCCCATTTGAACGCCAGGGCGATGCTTTACTGTGAAGTTGAATTCCTGGAGGGCCAGGAACCACCTATTCACTCTTCTATTTGTTTCCTTGTTTTGAGCCATCCACTTTAACGGAGCGTGATCCGTAACCATATCAAAGTGCCTACCTAGCAGGTAGTACCGAAGGGAATCTAGAGCCCACTTCACCGCTAAACACTCCTTTTCAACCGTGGCGTAATTTACCTCATGGGACTTCAACTTCCTGCTGAGGTAAATGACTGGGTGCTCTTCCCCGTTCCAGACCTGGGACAATACTGCTCCTAACCCCACATCTGACGCATCACTTTGTACGACAAAGTCTTTAGAGAAGTCGGGTGAGTACAACACTGGCTGGCTACATAAGGCTTGTTTCAAGAATTGGAATGCTGCCTCAGCCTCGGGGGTCCATTTAATCATGACCGACCCTTTCCCCTTCGTCAGGTTGGTTAGGGGCACAGCCTTAGAAGCAAAGTGGGGAATGAATCGCCGATAATACCCAGCGATTCCCAGAAAGGCTCGTACCTGCTTCTTGCTGTTGGGACGTGGCCAACTCTGGATGGCCTCGACTTTGTTGAGTTGGGGTTTTATTACTCCCCTCCCAATGGTGTACCCAAGATATTTGGCCTCCTCCTGCCCAATGGTACACTTCTTGGGGTTAGCCGTAAACCCCGCTTCCCGAACAGAGTCCAGGACTGCTTGCACTTTTGGCAGATGTGAGGCCCAATCTGTGCTATGGACAATTATGTCATCCAGGTAAGCCGCAGCATACTTCCGATGGGGCCTCAGCATCTGGTCCATTTTCCGCTGGAATGTGGCCGGCGCATTCTGTAACCCGAACGGCATTCTTTTATATTGGAACGCCCCGTCTGGGGTTACAAATGCGGTTTTCTCTTTGGCCGACTTGGCCAGGGGGATTTGCCAATACCCTTTTGTGAGGTCAAGAGTCGTCATGTATCGGGCTGTTCCCAGCCGGTCGATCAACTCATCTATACGTGGCATGGGGTAGGTGTCAAATTTTGTAACTTTGTTCAACTGTCGAAAATCGTTACAAAATCGCCAGCTCCCATCCGGTTTAGGCACCAACACAATGGGACTAGACCAATCACTTTGGGACTCCTCTATCACCCCTAAGTTCAGCATTTTCTGTACTTCCTCCCGTATTGCCTCCCGTCGGGCCTCTGGGATCCGATAGGGTTTTAACTTCACCCTTTCACCGGGCGGGGTAATGATGTCATGCTCTACCCCAGATGTTTGTCCCGGCAGCTCAGAGAATACCTCCTTGTTGCGAAGCACAAACTCCTTAACCTCCTGTTGTTGGGGTTGTGACAAGGTGGCTGCTATTCCAACCTCCGGAATCACGCAACCAGTTTGAGCTGGTGACCAAGTGTCTACGACTAGGGACTCTCTATCCCTCCAGGCTTTCAACAGATTAACGTGATAGATCTGTTCGGGCTTTCGCCTTCCTGGTTGTCTGACCTTGTAATTCACTTCGCTCACTTTTTCCATTATCTCGTAGGGGCCTTGCCATTTGGCAAGGAATTTACTTTCAACCGTAGGGACAAGTACCAGTATCCTATCCCCCGGGGAAAAGGTACGGGTCCTGGCTCCACGGTTGTACACTCTCTGCTGTGCTAACTGCGCTTGGGCCAAATGTTCCTTCACGATGGGCATTACCTGTGCAATTCGGTCTTGCATCAGGGCGACATGCTCAATCACACTCCTGTGGGGAGAACTCTCACTTTCCCAAGTTTCCTTGGCAATATCCAACAGCCCTCTTGGGTGTCTCCCATACAGTAACTCAAAGGGGGAGAATCCCGTAGAGGATTGGGGCACCTCCCTAATAGCAAACATCAGATAAGGAAGTAGACAGTCCCAATCCTTTCCATCTCTATCCACCACTTTCTTCAACATTTGTTTTAGGGTTTTGTTGAACCTTTCAACCAGCCCATCGGTTTGGGGGTGATACACAGATGTACGTAATTGCGTCACTTTGAACAATTTACACAGCTCCTTCATAACCCGGGACATAAAGGGTGTACCTTGGTCCGTAAGCAGTTCTTTACAAATACCCACCCGGCTAAACACAAGAGATAGCTCTTTGGCTATGGTTTTGGCCGAGGTATTTCGGAGAGGGATCGCTTCTGGATAACGGGTGGCATAGTCCATTATAACTAATATGTACTGGTGCCCCCTAGCGGACTTGATTATAGGACCTACCAAATCCATGGCGATCCTCTCAAACGGGACCTCAATGATGGGTAGAGGGACCAGCGGGCTACGGAAATGTGGCATCGGGGCCGACCTCTGACACACAGGGCAGGAGGAACAATAATTTTCTATGTCCTTCATCACCCCCGGCCAATAGAATCTCTGTAATACCCTCTCTCGGGTTTTCTCTGTCCCCAGATGACCTCCAAGAATGTGCCCATGGGCCAACTCCAACACCAACTTCCTGTAAGGTTTGGGCACCACAAGCTGCTCAACGGTTTCTTCTGCCCTTTTTGCCACCCGATACAGTAGGTCCTTCTCTACGCTGAAGTATGGGTAAGTGCAGGTATTATCTGGGTTCACTAACTCGCCATCTATTTTCACTACGTTTTCCCGTGCCTTTATTAGGGCGGGGTCTTTCAACTGTTCTGTGGCAAAGTTTTCCCTGTGAACCTCAAGATCAGAAAACTCCACAGACGGTAGGTTTTCGTCTGAGGAGGTGGGCTCCTCTCCAGTTTCTTGAGTCTCCCCTGCCAATACTGATAAGGGAAATTCTGGAGAGTCCTCACCACTCTCAGGGGAGTTCTGGCTATCACATTCCTGGTACATAGGGGCACCAGTGGGGGGCTCAGGATCATCCCACAGTTCCCAGAACTTCGGAAAATCCCTTCCCACAATGGCGTCATGCGGTAACTGAGATACTAAGCCCACTGGATGAGAGAGGGTACCTTTGGGGGTCTCGAAACACACTGTAGTCACTGGATACTCTCGGGTGTCCCCATGCACACAAATAACAGCTACCTTGCTATTCCCAGAGACCTCTGTTTTAACTAACTCAGCCTTTATCAGGGTCACAAGGCTACCTGAATCCAGCAATACCACAACATTTCTACCATTAACACACATTTTGCATAAATGTTTCTCAGTTCCTCGAATGGCAGTGCATGCGACTGTCGCACACAGCGACTGACGTCTGCCCGTCAGAAAGTCACACTGCATGGGTTCCTCCACAACCGGGCAATTGGCTGCAATATGTCCCGCTTGCCGGCAGCGGTAGCAAATGATCCTTCTTGCGGCCTCTTGAGCCGCTGATTTCCCAGGCTGTTCTCGCCAAACTTGGGGTAGAGCTCCCACCCTCTCACTCTCTCCACCCTCACCCCTTGGAATCCTCTTATCCGCCCCTGGGGATGGTCTGGTCTTAGGGTGGAAAGTCCGAGTGTCTCTGGAAGAGGCCGTCAGGTTCTCTGTAGCCAAGTATTTCTCCACACGATCCACAAGACCATCGGCCGTCTCTGGGTCTCCATGGCTTACCCACTTTTGGATGGCAGTAGGAAGAGCTCTCAAAAACCGATCCATTACAACACGTTCCACAATCTTTGGTGCGGACAAAGTCTCTGGCTGTAGCCACTTTCTGCTCAGGTGAATGAGATCATACATTTGAGACCTGGGGGGTTTTCCAAGCTGGAAAGTCCAGTTATGCACACGCTGAGCCCGGACAGCCTGGGTGACACCCAGCCTTGCCAATATTTCAGCTTTTAGCATCGCATAGTCTTTTGCTTGGTTAGGCTCTAGGTCATAGTAAGCTTTCTGCGATTCACCAGTTAACAGAGGAGCCACCAGTCCAGCCCACTGCTCCTCAGGCCACTTTTCTCTTTCAGCGGTCCTTTCAAATGTGGTCAAAAATACCTCTGGATCATCCTCTCCAGTCATTTTTGTCAATAAACGACTCACCCCAAAGGACGCGGTATTAGTGGGACGGCTTTCCTCACTGGTCTGCGGACGTTGCTGCATTGCTGCTTCCATCTGTTGTTGTAGTCTCTGCTCTTGCTTCTGTAACAGGTCTATGAAGCGGGCCTCAGATTGCTGCTGGGCTTGTTGCTGAGCCTCCAGACTCTGTTGCAAAGTTGCGTTTGTCTGCTGCTGGGCTGCAAGGCTCTGTTGATGAGCTTGCTGCTGGGCTGCAAGGCTCTGTTGATGAGCTTGCTGCTGGGCTGCGAAGTTCTGTTGTTGAGCTGCAAGGCTCTTTTGCAAACCTGCATTTGTCTGCTGTTGATTGGCATTTGCTAGAGCCAGCTGCTTCAGTATCTCCTCCATGCTGGCTTAAAAAAAAACTGCCACTGGTTCTCCACCAACTGTGAGGGGGTTAGCTCGGCAGCGGGTGTGTGTGACCCCCGAGATGGGCTCCCCACACAAAAACAGGCCCAGCAAACGGTGGTTGTGGTTTTCAAAATCAAAAAGGTGCGGTTTATTTTCTATTTACAGTGACAAAACACAGCAAAGCAAAAGAAACATAACCAAAATAAATCCTGGTCAAGTTGACCTCTGACTAAACATA
Source organism: Rana muscosa (assembly GCA_029206835.1). Lineage (NCBI taxonomy): Eukaryota > Metazoa > Chordata > Amphibia > Anura > Ranidae > Rana > Rana muscosa. The sequence continues at coordinate 1,035,580,217 of CM055117.1, forward strand.
CAGGTTTCCTAACTAACAACTGGGATCAGCCTAGTGCTGTCCTAGTCCCTAAGTCCCTGGTTTAGTAAAAGTCCAAACAAATAGCCACACAGGCTTTGCCTCACCGCACAGGGGTTCACTCTCCCTAGACAGTCCACACAGGTCTGGTTCCAGGCATGAGCTAACATCTAATGAAGCTGGGAGTTCTTATAGAGGCCTAAATGAGCTGACAAGCTTCAGCTGGCCTCATCAACTCCCTGTCTGTACGACGCCCAGCCCTCTCCCTAGAGGTATGAGTCATCCATGAGCCCACTAGCCTCAGCTGGGCTTCATCAACTCCCTAGTTGTATAAGTCGGCGTAAAGCCTGAATCTGGGCGAAATATATCTACCCCCCTGGATGCAACCAGGTGACTTTACCTTCCTGCTGTCACACTACCTATAGTTTTCTGTCCCTAGAAAAAATGTTTTTTTAAAGCACACTATAGCACAAGGAGAATTTTCCTCACTGTCCTTCCCTGTCCCTAGAAACAAGGATTATCACAGTGAAAGAAACTGACACTCTTCCTACTGTGAGGGGGTTAGCTCGGTAGCGGGTGTGTGTGACCCCCTGGATGGGCTCCCCACACAAAAACAGGCCCAGCAGACGGAGGTTGTGGTTTTCAAGATCAAAAGGTGCGGTTTATTTCTCTATTTACAGTGACAAAAACACAGCAAAGCAAAAAGAAACATAAACAAAATAAATCCTGGTCAGCTTGACCTCTGACTAAACATGCAGGTTTCCCTAACTAACAACTGGGATCAGCCTGGTGCTGTCCTAGTCCCTAAGTCCCTGGTTTAGTAAATGTCCAAACAAATAGCCACACAGGCTTTGTCTCACCGCACAGGGGTTCACTCTCCCTAGACAGTCCACACAGGTCTGGTTCCAGGCATGAGCAAACACCTAATGAAGCTGGGAGTTTTTATAGAGGCCTTAAACGAGCTGACAAGCTTCAGCTGGTCTCATCAACTCCCTGCCTGCACGACGCCCAGCACTCTCCCTAGAGGTATGAATCATCCATGAGCCCACTAGCCTCAGCTGGGCTTCATCAACTCTCTCCCTAGTTGTATAAGTCGGCATAAAGCCTGAATCTGGGAGAAATATACCTACCCCCCTGGATGCAACCAGGTGACTTTACCTTCCTGCTGTCACACTACCTATAGTTTTCTGTCCCTAGAAAAAATGTTTTTTTAAAGCACACTATAGCACAAGGAGAATTCCCTCACTGTCCTTCCCTGTCCCTAGAAACAAGGATTCGCACAGTAAAACACACTGACACTCTCCCTACCTATAGTTTTCTGTCCCTAGAAAAAATGTTTTTTTAAAGCACACTATAGCACAAGGAGAATTTCCCTCACTTTCCTTCTTTGTCCCTAGAAACAAGGATTATCACAGTGAAAGAAACTGACACTCTTCCTACCTATAGTTTTCTGTCCCTAGAAAAAATGTTTTTTTAAAGCACACTATAGCACAAGGAGAATTCCCTCACTGTCCTTCCCTGTCCCTAGAAACAAGGATTCGCACAGTAAAACACACTGACACTCTCCCTACCTATAGTTTTCTGTCCCTAGAAAAAATGTTTTTTTAAAGCACACTATAGCACAAGGAGAATTCCCTCACTGTCCTTCCCTGTCCCTAGAAACAAGGATTCGCACAGTAAAACACACTGACACTCTCCCTACCTATAGTTTTCTGTCCCTAGAAAAAATGTTTCTTTAAAGCACACTATAGCACAAGGAGAATTTCCCTCACTTTCCTTCTTTGTCCCTAGAAACAAGGATTATCACAGTGAAAGAAACTGACACTCTTCCTACTGTGAGGGGGTTAACTCGGTAGCGGGTGTGTGTGACCCCCTGGTTGGGCTCCCCACACAAAAACAGGGCCAGCAGACGGAGGTTGTGGTTTTCAAAATCAAAAGGTGCGGTTTATTTCTCTATGTACAGTGACAAAAACACAGCAAAGCCAAAAAGAAACAAACAAAATAAATCCTGGTCAGTTTGACCTCTGACTAAACATGCAGGTTTCCTAAACTAACAACTGGGATCAGCCTGGTGCTGTCCTAGTCCCTAAGTCCCTGGTTTAGTAAAAGTCCAAACAAATAGCCACACAGGCTTTGCCTCACCGCACAGGGGTTCACTCTCCCTAGACAGTCCACACAGGTCTGGTTCCAGGCATGAGCAAACATCTAATGAAGCTGGGATTTCTTATAGAGGCCTAAATGAGCTGACAAGGTTCAGCTGGTCTCATCAACTCCCTGTCTGTACGACGCCCCACACTCTCCCTAGAGGTATGAGTCATCCATGAGCCTACTAGCCTCAGCTGGGCTTATACAACTCTCCACCCTAGTTGTATAAGTCAGCATAAAGCCTGAATCTGGGAGAAATATATCTACCCCCCTGGATGCAACCAGGTGACTTTACCTTCCTGCTGTCACATACCCCCCCCTCTTGTTTTAACCTCGGGGTTGGAACACCAGCAATCAGGCATTCATGTACTCGAGACAAAGCATCCACATTCCCCATTTGAACGCCAGGGCGATGCTTTACTGTGAAGTTGAATTCCTGGAGGGCCAGGAACCACCTATTCACTCTTCTATTTGTTTCCTTGTTTTGAGCCATCCACTTTAACGGAGCGTGATCCGTAACCATGTCAAAGTGCCTACCTAGCAGATAGTACCGAAGGGAATCTAGAGCCCACTTCACCGCTAAACACTCCTTTTCAACCGTGGCGTAATTTACCTCATGGGACTTCAACTTCCTGCTGAGGTAAATGACTGGGTGCTCTTCCCCGTTCCAGACCTGGGACAATACTGCTCCTAACCCCACATCTGACGCATCACTTTGTACGACAAAGTCTTTAGAGAAGTCGGGTGAGTACAACACTGGCTGGCTACATAAGGCTTGTTTCAAGAATTGGAATGCTGCCTCAGCCTCGGGGGTCCATTTAATCATGACCGACCCTTTCCCTTTCGTCAGGTTGGTTAGGGGCACAGCCTTAGAAGCAAAGTGGGGAATGAAGCGCCGATAATAACCCGCGATTCCCAGAAAGGCTCGTACCTGCTTCTTGCTGTTGGGACGTGGCCAACTCTGGATGGCCTCGACTTTGTTGAGTTGGGGTTTTATTACTCCCCTGCCAATGGTGTACCCAAGATATTTGGCCTCCTCCTGCCCAATGGTACACTTCTTGGGGTTAGCCGTAAACCCCGCTTCCCGAACAGAGTCCAGGACTGCTTGCACTTTTGGCAGATGTGAGGCCCAATCTGTGCTATGGACAATTACGTCATCCAGGTAAGCCGCAGCATACTTCCGATGGGGCCTCAGCATCTGGTCCATTTTCCGCTGGAATGTGGCCGGCGCATTCTGTAACCCGAACGGCATTCTCTTATATTGGAACGCCCCGTCTGGGGTTACAAATGCGGTTTTCTCTTTGGCCGACTTGGCCAGGGGAATTTGCCAATACCCTTTTGTGAGGTCAAGAGTCGTCATGTATCGGGCTGTTCCCAGCCGGTCGATCAACTCATCTATACGTGGCATGGGGTAGGTGTCAAATTTTGTAACTTTGTTCAACTGACGAAAATCGTTACAAAATCGCCAGCTCCCATCCGGTTTAGGCACCAACACAATGGGACTAGACCAATCACTTTGGGACTCCTCTATCACCCCTAAGTTCAGCATTTTCTGTACTTCCTCCCGTATTGCCTCCCGTCGGGCCTCTGGGATCCGATAGGGTTTTAACTTCACCCTTTCACCGGGCGGGGTAATAATATCATGCTCTACCCCAGATGTTTGTCCCGGCAGCTCAGAGAACACCTCCTTGTTGCGAAGCACAAACTCCTTAACCTCCTGTTGTTGGGGTTGTGACAAGGTGGCTGCTATTCCAACCTCCGGAATCACGCAACCAGTTTGAGCTGGTGACCAAGTTTCTGCGACTAGGGACTCTCTATCCCTCCAGGCTTTCAACAGATTAACGTGATATATCTGTTCGGGCTTTCGCCTTCCTGGTTGTCTAACCTTGTAATTCACTTCGCTCACTTTTTCCATTATCTCGTAGGGGCCTTGCCATTTGGCAAGGAATTTACTTTCAACCGTAGGGACAAGTACCAATATCCTATCCCCCGGGGAAAAGGTACGGGTCTTTGCTCCACGGTTGTACACTCTCTGCTGTGCCAACTGCGCTTGGGCCAAATGTTCCTTCACGATGGGCATTACCTGTGCAATTCGATCTTGCATCAGGGCGACATGCTCAATCACACTCCTGTGGGGAGAACTCTCACTTTCCCAAGTTTCCTTGGCAATATCCAACAGCCCTCTTGGGTGTCTCCCATACAGTAACTCAAAGGGGGAGAATCCCGTAGAGGATTGGGGCACCTCCCTAATAGCAAACATCAAATAAGGAAGTAGACAGTCCCAATCCTTTCCATCTCTATCCACCACTTTCTTCAACATTTGTTTTAGGGTTTTGTTGAATCTTTCAACCAGCCCATCGGTTTGGGGGTGATACACAGATGTACGCAATTGCGTCACTTTGAACAATTTACACAGCTCTTTCATAACCCGGGACATAAAGGGTGTACCTTGGTCCGTAAGCAGTTCTTTACAAATACCCACCCGGCTAAAAACAAGAGATAGCTCTTTGGCTATGGTTTTGGCCGAGGTATTTCTGAGAGGGATCGCTTCTGGATAACGGGTGGCATAGTCCATTATAACCAATATGTACTGGTGCCCCCTAGCGGACTTGATTATAGGACCTACCAAATCCATTGCGATTCTCTCAAACGGGACCTCAATGATGGGTAGAGGGACCAGCGGGCTACGGAAATGTGGCATCGGGGCCGACCTCTGACACACAGGGCAGGAGGAACAATAATTTTCTATGTCCTTCATCACCCCAGGCCAATAGAATCTCTGTAATACCCTCTCTCGGGTTTTCTCTGTCCCCAGATGACCTCCAAGAATGTGCCCATGGGCCAACTCCAACACCAACTTCCTGTAAGGTTTGGGCACCACCAGCTGCTCAACGGTTTCTTCTGCCCTTTTTGCCACCCGATACAGTAGGTCCTTCTCTACGCTGAAGTATGGGTAAGTGCAGGTATTATCTGGGTTCACTAACTCGCCATCTATTTCCACTACGTTTTCCCGTGCCTTTATTAGGGCGGGGTCTTTTAACTGTTCTGTGGCAAAATTTTCCCTGTGAACCTCCAGATCAGAAAACTCCACAGACGGTAGGTTTTCGTCTGAGGAGGTGGGCTCCTCTCCAGTTTCTTGAGTCTCCCCTGCCAATACTGACAAGGGAAATTCTGGAGAGTCCTCACCACTCTCAGAGGAGTTCTGGCTATCACATTCCTGGTACATAGGGGCACCAGTGGGGCGCTCAGGATCATCCCACAGTTCCCAGAACTTCGGAAAATCCCTTCCCACAATGGCATCATGCGGTAATTGAGATACTAACCCCACTGGATGAGAGAGGGTACCTTTGGGGGTCTCGAAACACACTGTAGTCACTGGATACTCTCGGGTGTCCCCATGCACACAAATAACAGCTACCTTGCTATTCCCAGAGACCTCTGTTTTAACTAATTCAGCCTTTATCAGGGTCACAAGGCTACCTGAATCCAGTAATACCACAACATTTCTACCATTAATACACATTTTGCATAAATGTTTCTCAGTTCCTCGAATGGCAGTGCATGCGACTGTCGCACACAGCGACTGACGTCTGCCCGTCAGAAAGTCACACTGCATGGGTTCCTCCACAACCGGGCAATTGGCTGCAATATGTCCCGCTTGCCGGCAGCGGTAGCAAACGATCCTTCTTGCCGCCTCTTGAGCCGCTGATTTCCCAGGCTGTTCTCGCCAAACTTGGGGTAGAGCTCCCACCCTCTCACTCTCTCCACCCTCACCCCTTGGAATCCTCTTATCCGCCCCTGGGGATGGTCTGGTCTTAGGGTGGAAAGTCCGAGAGTCTCTGGAAGAGGCCGTCAGGTTCTCTGTAGCCAAGTATCTCTCTACACGATCCACAAGTTTACCGGCCGTTTCTGGGTCTCCATGGCTTACCCACTTTTGAATGGCGGTAGGAAGAGCTCTCAAGAAACGATCCATCACAACACGTTCCACAATCTCCGGTGCGGACAAAGTCTCTGGCTGTAGCCACTTCCTGCTCAGGTGAATGAGATCATACATTTGAGACCTGGGGGGTTTTCCAAGCTGGAAAGTCCAGTTATGCACACGCTGAGCCCGGACAGCCAGGGTGACACCCAGCCTTGCCAATATTTCAGCTTTTAGCATCACATAGTCTTTTGCTTGGTCAGGCTCTAGGTCATAGTAAGCCTTCTGCGATTCACCAGTTAACAGAGGAGCCACCAGTCCAGCCCACTGCTCCTCAGGCCACTTTTCTCTTTCAGCAGTCCTTTCAAATGTGGTCAAAAATACCTCTGGATCATCCTCTCCAGTCATTTTTGTCAATAAACGACTCACCCCAAAGGACGCGGTATTAGTGGGACGGCTTTCCTCACTGGTCTGCGGACGTTGCTGCATTACTGCTTCCATTTGTTGTAGTCTCTGCTCTTGCTTCTGTAACAGGTCTATGAAGCGGGCCTCAGATTGCTGCTGGGCTTGTTGATGAGCTTGCTGCTGGGCTGCAAGGCTCCTTTGCAAACCTGCATTTGTCTGCTGTTGATTGGCATTTGCTAGAGCCAGCTGTTTCAGTATCTCCTCCATGCTGGCTTAAAAAAAACTGCCACTGGTTCTCCACCAACTGTGAGGGGGTTAACTCGGTAGCGGGTGTGTGTGACCCCCTGGTTGGGCTCCCCACACAAAAACAGGGCCAGCAGACGGAGGTTGTGGTTTTCAAAATCAAAAGGTGCGGTTTATTTCTCTATGTACAGTGACAAAAACACAGCAAAGCCAAAAAGAAACAAACAAAATAAATCCTGGTCAGTTTGACCTCTGACTAAACATGCAGGTTTCCTAAACTAACAACTGGGATCAGCCTGGTGCTGTCCTAGTCCCTAAGTCCCTGGTTTAGTAAAAGTCCAAACAAATAGCCACACAGGCTTTGCCTCACCGCACAGGGGTTCACTCTCCCTAGACAGTCCACACAGGTCTGGTTCCAGGCATGAGCAAACATCTAATGAAGCTGGGATTTCTTATAGAGGCCTAAATGAGCTGACAAGGTTCAGCTGGTCTCATCAACTCCCTGTCTGTACGACGCCCCACACTCTCCCTAGAGGTATGAGTCATCCATGAGCCTACTAGCCTCAGCTGGGCTTATACAACTCTCCACCCTAGTTGTATAAGTCAGCATAAAGCCTGAATCTGGGAGAAATATATCTACCCCCCTGGATGCAACCAGGTGACTTTACCTTCCTGCTGTCACACTACCTATAGTTTTCTGTCCCTAGAAAAAATGTTTTTTTAAAGCACACTATAGCACAAGGAGAATTCCCTCACTGTCCTTCCCTGTCCCTAGAAACAAGGATTCGCACAGTAAAACACACTGACACTCTCCCTACCTATAGTTTTCTGTCCCTAGAAAAAATGTTTTTTTAAAGCACACTATAGCACAAGGAGAATTCCCTCACTGTCCTTCCCTGTCCCTAGAAACAAGGATTCGCACAGTAAAACACACTGACACTCTCCCTACCTATAGTTTTCTGTCCCTAGAAAAAATGTTTTTTTAAAGCACACTATAGCACAAGGAGAATTCCCTCACTGTCCTTCCCTGTCCCTAGAAACAAGGATTCGCACAGTAAAACACACTGACACTCTCCCTACCTATAGTTTTCTGTCCCTAGAAAAAATGTTTTTTTAAAGCACACTATAGCACAAGGAGAATTTCCCTCACTTTCCTTCTTTGTCCCTAGAAACAAGGATTATCACAGTGAAAGAAACTGACACTCTTCCTACCTATAGTTTTCTGTCCCTAGAAAAAATGTTTTTTTAAAGCACACTATAGCACAAGGAGAATTCCCTCACTGTCCTTCCCTGTCCCTAGAAACAAGGATTCGCACAGTAAAACACACTGACACTCTCCCTACCTATAGTTTTCTGTCCCTAGAAAAAATGTTTTTTTAAAGCACACTATAGCACAAGGAGAATTCCCTCACTGTCCTTCCCTGTCCCTAGAAACAAGGATTCGCACAGTAAAACACACTGACACTCTCCCTACCTATAGTTTTCTGTCCCTAGAAAAAATGTTTTTTTAAAGCACACTATAGCACAAGGAGAATTTCCCTCACTTTCCTTCTTTGTCCCTAGAAACAAGGATTATCACAGTGAAAGAAACTGACACTCTTCCTACCTATAATTTTCTGTCCCTAGAAAAAATGTTTTTTTAAAGCACACTATAGCACAAGGAGAATTCCCTCACTGTCCTTCCCTGTCCCTAGAAACAAGGATTCGCACAGTAAAACACACTGACACTCTCCCTACTGTGAGGGGGTTAGCTCGGCAGCGGGTGTGTGTGACCCCCGGGATGGGCTCCCCACACAAAAACAGGCCCAGCAAACGGAGGTTGTGGTTTTCAAAATCAAAAAAAGGTGCGGTTTATTTTCTATTTACAGTGACAAAACACAGCAAAGCCAAAAGAAACATAAACAAAATAAATCCTGGTCAACTTGACCTCTGACTAAACATACAGGTTTCCTAACTAACAACTGGGATCAGCCTAGTGCTGTCCTAGTCCCTAAGTCCCTGGTTTTAAATGTCCAAGCAAATAGCCACACAGGCTTTGTCTCACCACACAGGGGTTCACTCTCCCTAGACAGTCCACACAGGTCTGGGTCCAGGCATGAGCAAACACCTAATGAATCTGGGAGTTCTTATAGAGGCCTAAATGAGCTGACAAGCTTCAGCTGGTCTCATCAACTCCCTGTCTGCACGACGCCCCACACTCTCCCTAGAGGTATGAGTCATCCATGAGCCCACTAGCCTCAGCTGGGCTTATACAACTCTCCACCTAGTTGTATAAGTCGGCGTAAAGCCTGAATCTGGGCGAAATATATCTACCCCCCTGGATGCAACCAGGTGACTTTACCTTCCTGCTGTCACATACCCCCCCCTCTTGTTTTAACCTCGGGGTTGGAACACCAGCAATCAGGCATTCATGTACTCGAGACAAAGCATCCACATTCCCCATTTGAACGCCAGGGCGATGCTTTACTGTGAAGTTGAATTCCTGGAGGGCCAGGAACCACCTATTCACTCTTCTATTTGTTTCCTTGTTTTGAGCCATCCACTTTAACGGAGCGTGATCCGTAACCAAGTCAAAGTGCCTACCTAGCAGGTAGTACCGAAGGGAATCTAGAGCCCACTTCACCGCTAAACACTCCTTTTCAACGGTGGCGTAATTTACCTCATGGGACTTCAACTTCCTGCTGAGGTAAATGACTGGGTGCTCTTCCCCGTTCCAGACCTGGGACAATACTGCTCCTAACCCCACATCTGACGCATCACTTTGTACGACAAAGTCTTTAGAGAAGTCGGGTGAGTACAACACTGGCTGGCTACATAAGGCTTGTTTCAAGAATTGGAATGCTGCCTCAGCCTCGGGGGTCCATTTAATCATGACCGACCCTTTCCCCTTCGTTAGGTTGGTTAGGGGCACAGCCTTAGAAGCAAAGTGGGGAATGAATCGCCGATAATACCCAGCGATTCCCAGAAAGGCTCGTACCTGCTTCTTGCTGTTGGGACGTGGCCAACTCTGGATGGCCTCGACTTTGTTGAGTTGGGGTTTTATTACTCCCCTCCCAATGGTGTACCCAAGATATTTGGCCTCCTCCTGCCCAATGGTACACTTCTTGGGGTTAGCCGTAAACCCCGCTTCCCGAACAGAGTCCAGGACTGCTTGCACTTTTGGCAGATGTGAGGCCCAATCTGTGCTATGGACAATTACGTCATCCAGGTAAGCCGCAGCATACTTCCGATGGGGCCTCAGCATCTGGTCCATTTTCCGCTGGAATGTGGCCGGCGCATTCTGTAACCCGAACGGCATTCTTTTATATTGGAACGCCCCGTCTGGGGTTACAAATGCGGTTTTCTCTTTGGCCAATTTGGCAAGGCGGATTTGCCAATACCCTTTTGTGAGGTCAAGAGTCGTCATGTATCGGGCTGTTCCCAGCCGGTCGATCAACTCATCTATACGTGGCATGGGGTAGGTGTCAAATTTTGTAACTTTGTTCAACTGACGAAAATCGTTACAAAATCGCCAGCTCCCATCCGGTTTAGGCACCAACACAATGGGACTAGACCAATCACTTTGGGACTCCTCTATCACCCCTAAGTTCAGCATTTTCTGTACTTCCTCCCGTATTGCCTCCCGTCGGGCCTCTGGGATCCGATAGGGTTTTAACTTCACCCTTTCGCCGGGCGGGGTAATGATGTCATGCTCTACCCCAGATGTTTGTCCCGGCAGCTCAGAGAATACCTCCTTGTTGCGAAGCACAAACTCCTTAACCTCCTGTTGTTGGGGTTGTGACAAGGTGGCTGCTATTCCAACCTCAGGAATCACGCAACCAGTTTGAGCTGGTGACCAAGTGTCTGCGACTAGGGACTCTCTATCCCTCCAGGCTTTCAACAGATTAACGTGATAGATCTGTTCGGGCTTTCGCCTTCCTGGTTGTCTGACCTTGTAATTCACTTCGCTCACTTTTTCCATTATCTCGTAGGGGCCTTGCCATTTGGCAAGGAATTTACTTTCAACCGTAGGGACAAGTACCAGTATCCTATCCCCCGGGGAAAAGGTACGGGTCTTGGCTCCACGGTTGTACACTCTCTGCTGTGCTAACTGCGCTTGGGCCAAATGTTCCTTCACGATGGGCATTACCTGTGCAATTCGGTCTTGCATCAGGGCGACATGCTCAATCACACTCCTGTGGGGAGAACTCTCACTTTCCCAAGTTTCCTTGGCAATATCCAACAGCCCTCTTGGGTGTCTCCCATACAGTAACTCAAAGGGGGAGAATCCCGTAGAGGATTGGGGCACCTCCCTAATAGCAAACATCAGATAAGGAAGTAGACAGTCCCAATCCTTTCCATCTCTATCCACCACTTTCTTCAACATTTGTTTTAGGGTTTTGTTGAATCTTTCAACCAGCCCATCGGTTTGGGGGTGATACACAGATGTACGTAATTGCGTCACTTTGAACAATTTACACAGCTCCTTCATAACCCGGGACATAAAGGGTGTACCTTGGTCCGTAAGCAGTTCTTTACAAATACCCACCCGGCTAAACACAAGAGATAGCTCTTTGGCTATGGTTTTGGCCGAGGTATTTCGGAGAGGGATCGCTTCTGGATAACGGGTGGCATAGTCCATTATAACTAATATGTACTGGTGCCCCCTAGCGGACTTGATTATAGGACCTACCAAATCCATGGCGATCCTCTCAAACGGGACCTCAATGATGGGTAGAGGGACCAGCGGGCTACGGAAATGTGGCATCGGGGCCGACCTCTGACACACAGGGCAGGAGGAACAATAATTTTCTATGTCCTTCATCACCCCCGGCCAATAGAATCTCTGTAATACCCTCTCTCGGGTTTTCTCTGTCCCCAGATGACCTCCAAGAATGTGCCCATGGGCCAACTCCAACACCAACTTCCTGTAAGGTTTGGGCACCACAAGCTGCTCAACGGTTTCTTCTGCCCTTTTTGCCACCCGATACAGTAGGTCCTTCTCTACGCTGAAGTATGGGTAAGTGCAGGTATTATCTGGGTTCACTAACTCGCCATCTATTTTCACTACATTTTCCCGTGCCTTTATTCGGGCGGGGTCTTTCAACTGTTCTGTGGCAAAGTTTTTCCTGTGAACCTCAAGATCAGAAAACTCCACAGACGGTAGGTTTTCGTCTGAGGAGGTGGGCTCCTCTCCAGTTTCTTGAGTCTCCCCTGCCAATACTGATAAGGGAAATTCCGGAGAGTCCTCACCACTCTCAGGGGAGTTCTGGCTATCACATTCCTGGTACATAGGGGCACCAGTGGGGGGCTCAGGATCATCCCACAGTTCCCAGAACTTCGGAAAATCCCTTCCCACAATGGCGTCATGCGGTAACTGAGATACTAAGCCCACTGGATGAGAGAGGGTACCTTTGGGGGTCTCGAAACACACTGTAGTCACTGGATACTCTCGGGTGTCCCCATGCACACAAATAACAGCTACCTTGCTATTCCCAGAGACCTCTGTTTTAACTAACTCAGCCTTTATCAGGGTCACAAGGCTACCTGAATCCAGCAATACCACAACATTTCTACCATTAACACACATTTTGCATAAATGTTTCTCAGTTCCTCGAATGGCAGTGCATGCGACTGTCGCACACAGCGACTGACGTCTGCCCGTCAGAAAGTCACACTGCATGGGTTCCTCCACAACCGGGCAATTGGCTGCAATATGTCCCGCTTGCCGGCAGCGGTAGCAAACGATCCTTCTTGCCGCCTCTTGAGCCGCTGATTTCCCAGGCTGTTCTCGCCAAACTTGGGGTAGAGCTCCCACCCTCTCACTCTCTCCACCCTCACCCCTTGGAATCCTCTTATCCGCCCCTGGGGATGGTCTGGTCTTAGGGTGGAAAGTCCGAGTGTCTCTGGAAGAGGCCGTCAGGTTCTCTGTAGCCAAGTATTTCTCCACACGATCCACAAGACCATCGGCCGTCTCTGGGTCTCCATGGCTTACCCACTTTTGGATGGCAGTAGGAAGAGCTCTCAAAAACCGATCCATTACAACACGTTCCACAATCTTTGGTGCGGACAAAGTCTCTGGCTGTAGCCACTTTCTGCTCAGGTGAATGAGATCATACATTTGAGACCTGGGGGGTTTTCCAAGCTGGAAAGTCCAGTTATGCACACGCTGAGCCCGGACAGCCTGGGTGACACCCAGCCTTGCCAATATTTCAGCTTTTAGCATCACATAGTCTTTTGCTTGGTCAGGCTCTAGGTCATAGTAAGCCTTCTGCGATTCACCAGTTAACAGAGGAGCCACCAGTCCAGCCCACTGCTCCTCAGGCCACTTTTCTCTTTCAGCAGTCCTTTCAAATGTGGTCAAAAATACCTCTGGATCATCCTCTCCAGTCATTTTTGTCAATAAACGACTCACCCCAAAGGACGCGGTATTAGTGGGACGGCTTTCCTCACTGGTCTGCGGACGTTGCTGCATTACTGCTTCCATTTGTTGTAGTCTCTGCTCTTGCTTCTGTAACAGGTCTATGAAGCGGGCCTCAGATTGCTGCTGGGCTTGTTGCTGAGCTTCCAGACTCTGTTGGTGAGCTTGCTGCTGGGCTGCAAGGCTCTGTTGATGAGCTTGCTGCTGGGCTGCGAAGTTCTGTTGTTGAGCTGCAAGGCTCTGTTGATGAGCTGCAAGGCTCTTTTGCAAACCTGCATTTGTCTGCTGTTGATTGGCATTTGCTAGAGCCAGCTGCTTCAGTATCTCCTCCATGCTGGCTTAAAAAAAAACTGCCACTGGTTCTCCACCAACTGTGAGGGGGTTAGCTCGGCAGCGGGTGTGTGTGACCCCCGGGATGGGCTCCCCACACAAAAACAGGCCCAGCAAACGGAGGTTGTGGTTTTCAAAATCAAAAAAAGGTGCGGTTTATTTTCTATTTACAGTGACAAAACACAGCAAAGCCAAAAGAAACATAAACAAAATAAATCCTGGTCAACTTGACCTCTGACTAAACATACAGGTTTCCTAACTAACAACTGGGATCCGCCTAGTGCTGTCCTAGTCCCTAAGTCCCTGGTTTTAAATGTCCAAGCAAATAGCCACACAGGCTTTGTCTCACCGCACAGGGGTTCACTCTCCCTAGACAGTCCACACAGGTCTGGGTCCAGGCATGAGCAAACACCTAATGAATCTGGGAGTTCTTATAGAGGCCTAAATGAGCTGACAAGCTTCAGCTGGTCTCATCAACTCCCTGTCTGCACGACGCCCCACACTCTCCCTAGAGGTATGAGTCATCCATGAGCCCACTAGCCTCAGCTGGGCTTATACAACTCTCCACCTAGTTGTATAAGTCGGCGTAAAGCCTGAATCTGGGCGAAATATATCTACCCCCCTGGATGCAACCAGGTGACTTTACCTTCCTGCTGTCACACTACCTATAGTTTTCTGTCCCTAGAAAAAATGTTTTTTTAAAGCACACTATAGCACAAGGAGAATTCCCTCACTGTCCTTCCCTGTCCCTAGAAACAATGATTCGCACAGTAAAACACACTGACACTCTCCCTACCTATAGTTTTCTGTCCCTAGAAAAAATGTTTTTTTAAAGCACACTATAGCACAAGGAGAATTCCCTCACTGTCCTTCCCTGTCCCTAGAAACAAGGATTCGCACAGTAAAACACACTGACACTCTCCCTACCTATAGTTTTCTGTCCCTAGAAAAAATGTTTTTTTAAAGCACACTATAGCACAAGGAGAATTCCCTCACTGTCCTTCCCTGTCCCTAGAAACAAGGATTCACACAGTAAAACACACTGACACTCTCCCTACCTATAGTTTTCTGTCCCTAGAAAAAATGTTTTTTTAAAGCACACTATAGCACAAGGAGAATTTCCCTCACTTTCCTTCTTTGTCCCTAGAAACAAGGATTATCACAGTGAAAGAAACTGACACTCTTCCTACCTATAGTTTTCTGTCCCTAGAAAAAATGTTTTTTTAAAGCACACTATAGCACAAGGAGAATTCCCTCACTGTCCTTCCCTGTCCCTAGAAACAAGGATTCGCACAGTAAAACACACTGACACTCTCCCTACCTATAGTTTTCTGTCCCTAGAAAAAATGTTTTTTTAAAGCACACTATAGCACAAGGAGAATTCCCTCACTGTCCTTCCCTGTCCCTAGAAACAAGGATTCGCACAGTAAAACACACTGACACTCCCCCTACCTATAGTTTTCTGTCCCTAGAAAAAATGTTTTTTTAAAGCACACTATAGCACAAGGAGAATTCCCTCACTGTCCTTCCCTGTCCCTAGAAACAAGGATTCGCACAGTAAAACACACTGACACTCTCCCTACCTATAGTTTTCTGTCCCTAGAAAAAATGTTTTTTTAAAGCACACTATAGCACAAGGAGAATTCCCTCACTGTCCTTCCCTGTCCCTAGAAACAAGGATTCGCACAGTAAAACACACTGACACTCTCCCTACCTATAGTTTTCTGTCCCTAGAAAAAATGTTTTTTTAAAGCACACTATAGCACAAGGAGAATTTCCCTCACTTTCCTTCTTTGTCCCTAGAAACAAGGATTATCACAGTGAAAGAAACTGACACTCTTCCTACCTATAGTTTTCTGTCCCTAGAAAAAATGTTTTTTTAAAGCACACTATAGCACAAGGAGAATTCCCTCACTGTCCTTCCCTGTCCCTAGAAACAAGGATTCGCACAGTAAAACACACTGACACTCTCCCTACCTATAGTTTTCTGTCCCTAGAAAAAATGTTTTTTTAAAGCACACTATAGCACAAGGAGAATTCCCTCACTGCCCTTCCCTGTCCCTAGAAAAAAGGATTCGCACAGTAAAACACACTGACACTCTCCCTACCTATAGTTTTCTGTCCCTAGAAAAAATGTTTTTTTAAAGCACACTATAGCACAAGGAGAATTCCCTCACTGTCCTTCCCTGTCCCTAGAAACAAGGATTCGCACAGTAAAACACACTGACACTCTCCCTACCTATAGTTTTCTGTCCCTAGAAAAAATGTTTTTTTAAAGCACACTATAGCACAAGGAGAATTTCCCTCACTTTCCTTCTTTGTCCCTAGAAACAAGGATTATCACAGTGAAAGAAACTGACACTCTTCCTACCTATAGTTTTCTGTCCCTAGAAAAAATGTTTTTTTAAAGCACACTATAGCACAAGGAGAATTCCCTCACTGTCCTTCCCTGTCCCTAGAAACAAGGATTCGCACAGTAAAACACACTGACACTCTCCCTACCTATAGTTTTCTGTCCCTAGAAAAAATGTTTTTTTAAAGCACACTATAGCACAAGGAGAATTCCCTCACTGTCCTTCCCTGTCCCTAGAAACAAGGATTCGCACAGTAAAACACACTGACACTCTCCCTACCTATAGTTTTCTGTCCCTAGAAAAAATGTTTTTTTAAAGCACACTATAGCACAAGGAGAATTCCCTCACTGTCCTTCCCTGTCCCTAGAAACAAGGATTCGCACAGTAAAACACACTGACACTCTCCCTACCTATCGTTTTCTGTCCCTAGAAAAAATGTTTTTTTAAAGCACACTATAGCACAAGGAGAATTCCCTCACTGTCCTTCCCTGTCCCTAGAAACAAGGATTCGCACAGTAAAACACACTGACACTCTCCCTACCTATAGTTTTCTGTCCCTAGAAAAAATGTTTTTTTAAAGCACACTATAGCACAAGGAGAATTCCCTCACTGTCCTTCCCTGTCCCTAGAAACAAGGATTCGCACAGTAAAACACACTGACACTCTCCCTACCTATAGTTTTCTGTCCCTAGAAAAAATGTTTTTTTTAAAGCACACTATAGCACAAGGAGAATTTCCCTCACTTTCCTTCTTTGTCCCTAGAAACAAGGATTATCACAGTGAAAGAAACTGACACTCTTCCTACCTATAGTTTTCTGTCCCTAGAAAAAATGTTTTTTTAAAGCACACTATAGCACAAGGAGAATTCCCTCACTGTCCTTCCCTGTCCCTAGAAACAAGGATTCGCACAGTAAAACACACTGACACTCTCCCTACCTATAGTTTTCTGTCCCTAGAAAAAATGTTTTTTTAAAGCACACTATAGCACAAGGAGAATTCCCTCACTGTCCTTCCCTGTCCCTAGAAACAAGGATTCGCACAGTAAAACACACTGACACTCTCCCTACCTATAGTTTTCTGTCCCTAGAAAAAATGTTTTTTTAAAGCACACTATAGCACAAGGAGAATTCCCTCACTGTCCTTCCCTGTCCCTAGAAACAAGGATTCGCACAGTAAAAGACACTGACACTCTCCCTACCTATAGTTTTCTGTCCCTAGAAAAAATGTTTTTTTAAAGCACACTATAGCACAAGGAGAATTTCCCTCACTTTCCTTCTTTGTCCCTAGAAACAAGGATTATCACAGTGAAAGAAACTGACACTCTTCCTACCTATAGTTTTCTGTCCCTAGAAAAAATGTTTTTTTAAAGCACACTATAGCACAAGGAGAATTCCCTCACTGTCCTTCCCTGTCCCTAGAAACAAGGATTCGCACAGTAAAACACACTGACACTCTCCCTACCTATAGTTTTCTGTCCCTAGAAAAAATGTTTTTTTAAAGCACACTATAGCACAAGGAGAATTCCCTCACTGTCCTTCCCTGTCCCTAGAAACAAGGATTCACACAGTAAAACACACTGACACTCTCCCTACCTATAGTTTTCTGTCCCTAGAAAAAATGTTTTTTTAAAGCACACTATAGCACAAGGAGAATTCCCTCACTGTCCTTCCCTGTCCCTAGAAACAAGGATTCGCACAGTAAAACACACTGACACTCTCCCTACCTATAGTTTTCTGTCCCTAGAAAAAATGTTTTTTTAAAGCACACTATAGCACAAGGAGAATTTCCCTCACTTTCCTTCTTTGTCCCTAGAAACAAGGATTATCACAGTGAAAGAAACTGACACTCTTCCTACCTATAGTTTTCTGTCCCTAGAAAAAATGTTTTTTTAAAGCACACTATAGCACAAGGAGAATTCCCTCACTGTCCTTCCCTGTCCCTAGAAACAAGGATTCGCACAGTAAAACACACTGACACTCTCCCTACCTATAGTTTTCTGTCCCTAGAAAAAATGTTTTTTTAAAGCACACTATAGCACAAGGAGAATTCCCTCACTGTCCTTCCCTGTCCCTAGAAACAAGGATTCGCACAGTAAAACACACTGACACTCTCCCTACCTATAGTTTTCTGTCCCTAGAAAAAATGTTTTTTTAAAGCACACTATAGCACAAGGAGAATTCCCTCACTGTCCTTCCCTGTCCCTAGAAACAAGGATTCGCACAGTAAAACACACTGACACTCTCCCTACCTATAGTTTTCTGTCCCTAGAAAAAATGTTTTTTTAAAGCACACTATAGCACAAGGAGAATTCCCTCACTGTCCTTCCCTGTCCCTAGAAACAAGGATTCACGCAGTAAAACACACTGACACTCTCCCTACCTATAGTTTTCTGTCCCTAGAAAAAATGTTTTTTTAAAGCACACTATAGCACAAGGAGAATTTCCCTCACTTTCCTTCTTTGTCCCTAGAAACAAGGATTATCACAGTGAAAGAAACTGACACTCTTCCTACCTATAGTTTTCTGTCCCTAGAAAAAATGTTTTTTTAAAGCACACTATAGCACAAGGAGAATTCCCTCACTGTCCTTCCCTGTCCCTAGAAACAAGGATTCGCACAGTAAAACACACTGACACTCTCCCTACCTATAGTTTTCTGTCCCTAGAAAAAATGTTTTTTTAAAGCACACTATAGCACAAGGAGAATTCCCTCACTGTCCTTCCCTGTCCCTAGAAACAAGGATTCGCACAGTAAAACACACTGACACTCTCCCTACTGTGACAGCAGGAAGGTAAAGTCACCTGGTTGCATCCAGGGGGGTAGATATATTTCGCCCAGATTCAGGCTTTATGCCGACTTATACAACTAGGTGGAGAGTTGTATAAGCCCAGCTGAGGCTAGTGGGCTCATGGATGACTCATACCTCTAGGGAGAGTGTGGGGCGTCGTGCAGACAGGGAGTTGATGAGACCAGCTGAAGCTTGTCAGCTCATTTAGGCCTCTATAAGAACTCCCAGATTCATTAGGTGTTTGCTCATGCCTGGAACCAGACCTGTGTGGACTGTCTAGGGAGAGTGAACCCCTGTGCGGTGAGACAAAGCCTGTGTGGCTATTTGCTTGGACATTTAAAACCAGGGACTTAGGGACTAGGACAGCACTAGGCTGATCCCAGTTGTTAGTTAGGAAACCTGTATGTTTAGTCAGAGGTCAAGTTGACCAGGATTTATTTTGTTTGTTTCTTTTGCTTTGCTGTGTTTTGTCACTGTAAATAGAAAATAAACCGCACCTTTTTGATTTTGAAAACCACAACCTCCGTTTGCTGGGCCTGTTTTTGTGTGGGGAGCCCATCCCGGGGGTCACACACACCCGCTGCCGAGCTAACCCCCTCACAGTTGGTGGAGAACCAGTGGCAGTTTTTTTTAAGCCAGCATGGAGGAGATACTGAAACAGCTGGCTCTAGCAAATGCCAATCAACAGCAGACAAATGCAGGTTTGCAAAGGAGCCTTGCAGCCCAGCAGCAAGCTCATCAACAGAGCCTTGCAGCCCAGCAGCAAGCTCACCAACAGAGTCTGGAAGCTCAGCAACAAGCCCAACAGCAATCTGAGGCCCGCTTCATAGACCTGTTACAGAAGCAAGAGCAGAGACTACAACAAATGGAAGCAGTAGTGCAGCAACGTCCGCAGACCAGTGAGGAAAGCCGTCCCACTAATACCGCGTCCTTTGGGGTGAGTCGTTTATTGACAAAAATGACTGGAGAGTAGTGATGAGCCGAACACCCCCGGGTTCGGTTCGCACCAGAACCCGCGAACGGACCGGAAGTTCGAACGAACATTAGAACCCTATTAAATACAATGGATGCGAACGTTCGAATTCTAAAGTGCTAATTATAACAACTATTATGCATGTTATTGTCCTAAAAAGGGTTTGGGAACCCGGGTTCTGCACCAGGGGACATGTATCAATGCAAAAAGAAGTTTTAAAAACGGTCGTTTTTCGGGAGCAGTCATTTTAATGATGCATAAAGTGAAAAAAAAAAAGTCAAATATTCCTTTAAATATCGTACCTGGGGGGTGTCTAAAGTATGCCTGTGAAGTGCCACGTGTTTCCCGTGTTTAGAACTGTCCCTGCACAAAATGACACTTCTAAAGGAAAAAAAAGCCATTTAAAACTGCTTGCGGCTTTAATGTAATGTCTGGTCCCGGTAATATGGATGAAATTCTTTAAGAAAAATGGCATAGCTACCCCATGACCCCCCCCCCCTACCCCAGCCCATTACCAGCCCCTTTGGGTCTTGTATGGATATTAAGGGGAACCCCGCACATAAAATAAAAAAGGCCCTATATACTCTGAACAGCCGTATACAGGCGGTGCATACAAGACAGGGACTGTAGGTTTGTTCTTATGTAGAATCTGTTTGTAATTTTGAACAGGTACATTGTTGAAGTGTAGCTCCAGCCCAAAAATCTATTTTTAAACTTTTTGGAAAACATAGGTAAGGGTTATCACCCCTGTAACATTTGTTTTGCTGTCTGTGCCCCTGTTCAGAACATTTCACCTCACTTTCCGTCCCAATGACAACTGTTTTTGAAATGTGGTGTTTTTCTTGAAACAAGGATTGCTGATAAAGCATCAGTACAGAGGAGACACCTTTCTCCCATAATTATTCTTACAGGAGAGAATTTTCCTTCCTAGTGGTAGATTTCCTCTCACTTCCTGTTGTCTTCTTGCGTTTGCAAGTAGGAGTCGTTTGTAAGTTGGATGTTTGAAAGTAGGGACCTGCCGTATATACTCTGCAGAAATAGGCCCCTTAGTTGTTGGTGTTGGCACAACACTGTAAGCACTCACAGTTACTCTTGGTTGGTGCTGGAACGCCCTGCTGTCAACTATTATATCAGGAATTTTAATTACATATAATTGTTGAACAGTGGTAGTAAAAATTGGGCCTTTGATGGTGGTGCTGGTGCCACAACACTGTAAGCCCTGACAGTTACTCTTGGTGGGTGCAGCAATGGGCCCTGCTGTGAATTATTAGATCAAGAATTGTAATTACATGCCCCTGTTGAACAGGGGCTGAAAAATTGGGCCTTAGGCACTGGTGGCACAACACTGCAACCCCTCACAGATACTGTACTTGGAGCACAGCAATGAGCCCTGTTGCAAAGTATTGCTTCAAAAATTGTAATGACACGCCCCTGTTAAACAGGGGCTGAAAAATTGGGCCTTAGGCACTGGTGGCACAACACTGCAACTCCTCACAGATACTGTACTTGGAGCACAGCAATGAGCCCTGTTGCAAAGTATTGCTTCAAAAATTGTAATTACACGCCCCTGTTAAACAGGGGCTGAAAAATTGGGCGTTAGGCACTGGTGGCGGCACCCATAAACAAAAATGATCTTCCAAGCTATCATCATCAATCGTATCATTGAGGACTCGGAGGAGGAGGATAGGCAGTCAACATAACAGCACAGGCACTCAGCATCAGCATCAGTCTTGAAGGGATGTGACATTTTAAAATCAATTAGTCTGTTATATCAGCATCAGGTGTGTGGTAGCTGGTGGTGATCCAAGACTGGTTCATCTTGATGAAAGTCAGTCGATCAACCGAGTCGGTGGACAGGCGCACCCTGTGATCCGTGACAAATCCTCCAGCAGCACTGAATGTGCGTTCCGAAAGAACGCTGGATGCAGGACAGGCCAGTAGCTCAATTGCATACTGTGCAAGCTCTGGCCAGTGATCCATCCTCAAGACCCAGTAAGCCAGAGGATTTTCGGTGGGGAAGGTGTCCAAGTCTGACCTTGCCCCTAGATATTCCTGCACCATGTTTATCAGACGCTGGCGATGGTTGCTGGAACCAATCATACTTTGGGGCTGCGGACTAAAGAATTGTCTGAACGCATCGGTCAGACGGCCACCTTCCCCACCGCTCCTTCTTTGACTGGCCGAAGCCTCAGCAACTCGTTGTCCAGGACCAGGAGTTTGCAACCTCCCAGTCTCTGGGAACGCGTTGCACAGACCTTTCTGCAAGGCCTCCCGGAGTTGTCTCATCCTCTGCTCCCTCTGCGACGGTAACATAAGGTCCGCAACCTTACCCTTGTACCGTGGATCAAGGAGAGTGGCCAGCCAGTAATGGTCCCTCTCCTTGATCCGAAGAATACGAGGATCCTTCCGCAGACTTTGCAGGATCAGGGAGGCCATGCAGCGTAGGTTTGCTGAGGCATTCGCTCCGGAGTCCTCTGGGTCACTAAGGACGACATGATCCGCAGCCACCTCCTCCCAGCCACGTACAAGTCCACTGGTTTCTTGGGACTGTAAATCATCCCTAAAAGACTGCTGCTGATGATGCTGAGTGCCAGCCTCCACCTCCATGCTGACACAATCCTCCTCCTCCTCCTCCTCCTCCTCCTCTTCCTGTGCGATGGGTGGGACAGAAGGAACACTGTCTGGGTAAAGGGGGCCTTGAGAGGCAAGGAAGTCCTCCTCTTCCTGCCTCTGTTCTGCCTCAAGTGCCCTGTCCATTATTCCACGCAGCGTGTGCTCCAACAGGTGGACAAGAGGTACAGTGTCACTGATGCATGCACTGTCACTGCTCACCATCCTCGTGGCCTCCTCAAATGGTGCCAGGACAGTGCATGCATCCCTGATCATGCCCCACTGGCGTGGAGAAAAAAAACCAAGCTCCCCTGACCCTGTCCTGGTGCCGTAGTCGCACAGGTACTCATTGATGGCCCTCTGCTGCGTGTGCAGCCGCTGCAGCATGGCCAACGTTGAGTTCCACCTGGTGGGCATGTCACATATAAGGCGGTTCTTGGGCAGGTTCAACTCCTTTTGCAGCTCAGCCAGGCGAGCACTGGCATTATAAGATCTGCGGAAATGCACACAGACTTTCCTGGCCTGCCTCAGGACATCCTGTAAGCCCGGGTACCTGCCCAAGAACCGCTGCACCACCAGGTTAAGGACGTGAGCCACACAGGGCACATGGGTCAGTTGTCCCTGTCGGAGGGCGGAGAGGAGGTTGGTGCCATTGTCGCAAACCACCATTCCTGGCTTAAGCTGGCGTGGCGTCAACCACCTCTCGGCCTGGCCCTGCAGAGCAGACAGGACCTCTGCCCCAGTGTGGCTTCTGTCCCCCAAACACACCAGCGCAAGCACGGCATGGCATCTTTTTGCCTGCGTACTTGCGTAGCCCCGTGAACGGCTACGGAGCACCGCTGGTTCATAGGACAAACCACAGGAAGAGGCCATGGAGGAAGAAGAAGAGGAGGGGGTGGAGGAGAGAGGTGTGTCACAACCAGTAGTAGCATTTTGGAGGCGTGGCGGTGGGACAACCTCCAACACTACTGCACCTTGTCCTGAATCCTTCCCAGCTGCCAAAAGAGTGACCCAATGGGCCGTGAAAGAAAGGTAACGTCCCTGTCCATGCCTGCTGGACCATGAGTCAGCGGTAATATGCACCTTACCGCTGACCGCCCTGTCCAGCGAGGCCAAGACATTGCCTTCCACATGCCGGTAGAGAGCCGGAATAGCCTTCCGTGAGAAAAAGTGGCGTTTGGGAACCTGCCACTGAGGAACCGCACATTGCACAAACTCACGGAAGGGGGCCGAGTCTACCAACTGAAAAGGCAGCAGTTGAAGCGCTAGCAATTTAGCCAAGCTAGCATTCAACCGCTGGGCATGTGGATGGCTGGGAGTGAACTTCTTTCGACGGTCCAGCAGCTGGGGCAGGGAAATTTGCCTGCTAGAATCGGACGTCGGTGTACTGCTAGCAGAGTGGGCGCAAGTACTTGGCTGTGACACACCTAATTCTACACCTTCATTCCTCTCAGTGCATGTTTCAGAGAGGACTGAAGTTATAGTGGGGTTGGAGATCCCAGCTGATGCGGTGCAAGGAGAGGTCCGCTTTGTTCTTTGGTGTGGGTCTTTGAGGTAGGCTTGCCAACGAGCTGCATGGCAGGTCAACATATGTCTGGTCAGGCATGTGGTACCCAAGCGGCTGATGTTTTGGCCACGCGATATACGCTTGAGACATATGTTGCAAACAGCAGCTGTGCGATCTGATGCACTAGCCTCAAAAAAGGCCCACACCAAAGAACTTTTTGAATGACGGGCAGAGGCAGCGCCCTGCACAGGCGGAGCTCTGCGGTGTGATTCCGTCGGTGTACTGCCCTTACGCTGGCCACCAAAGGGCATCCTGCCTCGTTGGAGATGTGCCTCCTCCTCATCCTCCTCCTCCTCCTCTCTCCTATTAGGCACCCACGTGGAGTCATTGACCTCATCATCCCCTCCCTCCTCATCACTGGAGCCAATCTGGCAGTATGCTGCAGCTGCTGGAACATGACTGCCAGATTGGTGTCCTTCTTGAGCATCCCCTCTGTCTGCTCTCACGCTACTGCCTTCCTCTAGCTGGGTTTCATCATCAGACCCTTCGAAACGCTGGGCATCCTCCTGGAGCATGTACCCAACACTGTGCTGAAACAGTTCGGGGGACTCCTCAGGAGGAGGACATGGTGGGTCTAGGGAAGGAGTGACTGATGATTTGTCTGACATTGATACCAGGGAAGACGACGCTTTGGCAGCTGCTTTTCCAGTACCCTGAGCCTGGGTGAGAGAGGATGAGGAGGAGGAGGAGGGCTTGGTCATCCACTCTACCAAGTCTTCGGCATGATGTGGCTCAACATGTCCAGCTGCCGAAAAGAAGGACAAGCGTGTCCCATGGCCATGTGCTGATGACAATGCACCGCGTCCACGACCAGCACTGTTGCCCCCAGACACAGAGCCTGCTTGCCCTCTTTTATTGCCTCCTGACTGTCTGCCTCTCCTTGTTTGCCTTCCAGACATTCTAATAGATGGCCTGCAGGGAGATGGGAAAAAAGCAATAAGGGCTACCTTCAGGTGTCCTTCTCTGTCCCTGGAAACAAGGACTTGCAGAGTGAAAGAAAAAAAACACTCTCCCTACCTACAGTTTTCTGTCCCTAGAAAAAATGTTTTTTTAATCACAATATAGCACAAGGAAAATTAACTCACTGTCCTTACAGGTCCCTGGAAACAAGGACTTGCAGAGTGAAAGAAAAAAAACACTCTCCCTACCTACAGTTTTCTGTCCCTAGAAAAAAATGTTTTTTTTAATCACAATATAGCAAAAGGACAATTCACTCACTGTCCTTCCAGGTCCCTGGAAACAAGGACTTGCAGAGTGAAAGAAACTGACACTGTCCCTACCTAGAGTTTTCTGTCCCTAGAATAAATGTTTTTTTTAATCACAATATAGCAAAAGGACAATTCACTCACTGTCCTTCCAGGTCCCTGGAAACAAGGACTTGCAGAGTGAAAGAAACTGACACTGTCCCTACCTAGAGTTTTCTGTCCCTAGAATAAATGTTTTTTTTAATCACAATATAGCACAAGGAAAATTAACTCACTGTCCTTACAGGTCCCTGGAAACAAGGACTTGCAGAGTGAAAGAAAAAAAACACTCTCCCTACCTACAGTTTTCTGTCCCTAGAAAAAAATGTTTTTTTTAATCACAATATAGCAAAAGGACAATTCACTCACTGTCCTTCCAGGTCCCTGGAAACAAGGACTTGCAGAGTGAAAGAAACTGACACTGTCCCTACCTAGAGTTTTCTGTCCCTAGAATAAATGTTTTTTTTAATCACAATATAGCACAAGGAAAATTAACTCACTGTCCTTACAGGTCCCTGGAAACAAGGACTTGCAGAGTGAAAGAAAAAAAACACTCTCCCTACCTACAGTTTTCTGTCCCTAGAAAAAAATGTTTTTTTTTATCACAATATAGCAAAAGGACAATTCACTCACTGTCCTTCCAGGTCCCTGGAAACAAGGACTTGCAGAGTGAAAGAAACTGACACTGTCCCTACCTAGAGTTTTCTGTCCCTGGAATAAATGTTTTTTTCAGCACAATATAGCACAAGGACAATTAACTCACTGTCCTTACAGGTCCCTGGAAACAAGGACTTGCAGAGTGAAAGAAAAAAAATACTCTCCCTACCTACAGTTTTCTGTCCCTAGAAAAAAATGTTTTTTTTAATCACAATATAGCAAAAGGACAATTCACTCACTGTCCTTCCAGGTCCCTGGAAACAAGGACTTGCAGAGTGAAAGAAACTGACACTGTCCCTACCTAGAGTTTTCTGTCCCTAGAATAAATGTTTTTTTTAATCACAATATAGCACAAGGAAAATTAACTCACTGTCCTTACAGGTCCCTGGAAACAAGGACTTGCAGAGTGAAAGAAAAAAAATACTCTCCCTACCTACAGTTTTCTGTCCCTAGAAAAAAATGTTTTTTTTAATCACAATATAGCAAAAGGACAATTCACTCACTGTCCTTCCAGGTCCCTGGAAACAAGGACTTGCAGAGTGAAAGAAACTGACACTGTCCCTACCTAGAGTTTTCTGTCCCTGGAATAAATGTTTTTTTCAGCACAATATAGCACAAGGACCAATTAACTCACTGTCCTTACAGGTCCCTGGAAACAAGGACTTGCAGAGTGAAAGAAAAAAAATACTCTCCCTACCTACAGTTTTCTGTCCCTAGAAAAAAATGTTTTTTTTAATCACAATATAGCAAAAGGACAATTCACTCACTGTCCTTCCAGGTCCCTGGAAACAAGGACTTGCAGAGTGAAAGAAACTGACACTGTCCCTACCTAGAGTTTTCTGTCCCTAGAATAAATGTTTTTTTTAATCACAATATAGCAAAAGGACAATTCACTCACTGTCCTTCCAGGTCCCTGGAAACAAGGACTTGCAGAGTGAAAGAAACTGACACTGTCCCTACCTAGAGTTTTCTGTCCCTAGAATAAATGTTTTTTTTAATCACAATATAGCACAAGGAAAATTAACTCACTGTCCTTACAGGTCCCTGGAAACAAGGACTTGCAGAGTGAAAGAAAAAAAACACTCTCCCTACCTACAGTTTTCTGTCCCTAGAAAAAAATGTTTTTTTTAATCACAATATAGCAAAAGGACAATTCACTCACTGTCCTTCCAGGTCCCTGGAAACAAGGACTTGCAGAGTGAAAGAAACTGACACTGTCCCTACCTAGAGTTTTCTGTCCCTAGAATAAATGTTTTTTTTAATCACAATATAGCACAAGGAAAATTAACTCACTGTCCTTACAGGTCCCTGGAAACAAGGACTTGCAGAGTGAAAGAAAAAAAATACTCTCCCTACCTACAGTTTTCTGTCCCTAGAAAAAAATGTTTTTTTTAATCACAATATAGCAAAAGGACAATTCACTCACTGTCCTTCCAGGTCCCTGGAAACAAGGACTTGCAGAGTGAAAGAAACTGACACTGTCCCTACCTAGAGTTTTCTGTCCCTAGAATAAATGTTTTTTTTAATCACAATATAGCACAAGGAAAATTAACTCACTGTCCTTACAGGTCCCTGGAAACAAGGACTTGCAGAGTGAAAGAAAAAAAATACTCTCCCTACCTACAGTTTTCTGTCCCTAGAAAAAAATGTTTTTTTTAATCACAATATAGCAAAAGGACAATTCACTCACTGTCCTTCCAGGTCCCTGGAAACAAGGACTTGCAGAGTGAAAGAAACTGACACTGTCCCTACCTAGAGTTTTCTGTCCCTAGAATAAATGTTTTTTTTAATCACAATATAGCACAAGGAAAATTAACTCACTGTCCTTACAGGTCCCTGGAAACAAGGACTTGCAGAGTGAAAGAAAAAAAACACTCTCCCTACCTACAGTTTTCTGTCCCTAGAAAAAAATGTTTTTTTTTATCACAATATAGCAAAAGGACAATTCACTCACTGTCCTTCCAGGTCCCTGGAAACAAGGACTTGCAGAGTGAAAGAAACTGACACTGTCCCTACCTAGAGTTTTCTGTCCCTGGAATAAATGTTTTTTTCAGCACAATATAGCACAAGGACAATTAACTCACTGTCCTTACAGGTCCCTGGAAACAAGGACTTGCAGAGTGAAAGAAAAAAAATACTCTCCCTACCTACAGTTTTCTGTCCCTAGAAAAAAATGTTTTTTTTAATCACAATATAGCAAAAGGACAATTCACTCACTGTCCTTCCAGGTCCCTGGAAACAAGGACTTGCAGAGTGAAAGAAACTGACACTGTCCCTACCTAGAGTTTTCTGTCCCTAGAATAAATGTTTTTTTTAATCACAATATAGCACAAGGAAAATTAACTCACTGTCCTTACAGGTCCCTGGAAACAAGGACTTGCAGAGTGAAAGAAAAAAAATACTCTCCCTACCTACAGTTTTCTGTCCCTAGAAAAAAATGTTTTTTTTAATCACAATATAGCAAAAGGACAATTCACTCACTGTCCTTCCAGGTCCCTGGAAACAAGGACTTGCAGAGTGAAAGAAACTGACACTGTCCCTACCTAGAGTTTTCTGTCCCTGGAATAAATGTTTTTTTCAGCACAATATAGCACAAGGACAATTAACTCACTGTCCTTACAGGTCCCTGGAAACAAGGACTTGCAGAGTGAAAGAAAAAAAATACTCTCCCTACCTACAGTTTTCTGTCCCTAGAAAAAAATGTTTTTTTTAATCACAATATAGCAAAAGGACAATTCACTCACTGTCCTTCCAGGTCCCTGGAAACAAGGACTTGCAGAGTGAAAGAAACTGACACTGTCCCTACCTAGAGTTTTCTGTCCCTAGAATAAATGTTTTTTTTAATCACAATATAGCAAAAGGACAATTCACTCACTGTCCTTCCAGGTCCCTGGAAACAAGGACTTGCAGAGTGAAAGAAACTGACACTGTCCCTACCTAGAGTTTTTCTGTCCCTAGAATAAATGTTTTTTTTAATCACAATATAGCACAAGGAAAATTAACTCACTGTCCTTACAGGTCCCTGGAAACAAGGACTTGCAGAGTGAAAGAAAAAAAACACTCTCCCTACCTACAGTTTTCTGTCCCTAGAAAAAAATGTTTTTTTTAATCACAATATAGCAAAAGGACAATTCACTCACTGTCCTTCCAGGTCCCTGGAAACAAGGACTTGCAGAGTGAAAGAAACTGACACTGTCCCTACCTAGAGTTTTCTGTCCCTAGAATAAATGTTTTTTTTAATCACAATATAGCACAAGGAAAATTAACTCACTGTCCTTACAGGTCCCTGGAAACAAGGACTTGCAGAGTGAAAGAAAAAAAACACTCTCCCTACCTACAGTTTTCTGTCCCTAGAAAAAAATGTTTTTTTTTATCACAATATAGCAAAAGGACAATTCACTCACTGTCCTTCCAGGTCCCTGGAAACAAGGACTTGCAGAGTGAAAGAAACTGACACTGTCCCTACCTAGAGTTTTCTGTCCCTGGAATAAATGTTTTTTTCAGCACAATATAGCACAAGGACAATTAACTCACTGTCCTTACAGGTCCCTGGAAACAAGGACTTGCAGAGTGAAAGAAAAAAAATACTCTCCCTACCTACAGTTTTCTGTCCCTAGAAAAAAATGTTTTTTTTAATCACAATATAGCAAAAGGACAATTCACTCACTGTCCTTCCAGGTCCCTGGAAACAAGGACTTGCAGAGTGAAAGAAACTGACACTGTCCCTACCTAGAGTTTTCTGTCCCTAGAATAAATGTTTTTTTAATCACAATATAGCACAAGGAAAATTAACTCACTGTCCTTACAGGTCCCTGGAAACAAGGACTTGCAGAGTGAAAGAAAAAAAATACTCTCCCTACCTACAGTTTTCTGTCCCTAGAAAAAAATGTTTTTTTTAATCACAATATAGCAAAAGGACAATTCACTCACTGTCCTTCCAGGTCCCTGGAAACAAGGACTTGCAGAGTGAAAGAAACTGACACTGTCCCTACCTAGAGTTTTCTGTCCCTGGAATAAATGTTTTTTTCAGCACAATATAGCACAAGGACAATTAACTCACTGTCCTTACAGGTCCCTGGAAACAAGGACTTGCAGAGTGAAAAGAAAAAAAATACTCTCCCTACCTACAGTTTTCTGTCCCTAGAAAAAAATGTTTTTTTTAATCACAATATAGCAAAAGGACAATTCACTCACTGTCCTTCCAGGTCCCTGGAAACAAGGACTTGCAGAGTGAAAGAAACTGACACTGTCCCTACCTAGAGTTTTCTGTCCCTAGAATAAATGTTTTTTTTAATCACAATATAGCAAAAGGACAATTCACTCACTGTCCTTCCAGGTCCCTGGAAACAAGGACTTGCAGAGTGAAAGAAACTGACACTGTCCCTACCTAGAGTTTTCTGTCCCTAGAATAAATGTTTTTTTTAATCACAATATAGCACAAGGAAAATTAACTCACTGTCCTTACAGGTCCCTGGAAACAAGGACTTGCAGAGTGAAAGAAAAAAAACACTCTCCCTACCTACAGTTTTCTGTCCCTAGAAAAAAATGTTTTTTTTAATCACAATATAGCAAAAGGACAATTCACTCACTGTCCTTCCAGGTCCCTGGAAACAAGGACTTGCAGAGTGAAAGAAACTGACACTGTCCCTACCTAGAGTTTTCTGTCCCTAGAATAAATGTTTTTTTTAATCACAATATAGCACAAGGAAAATTAACTCACTGTCCTTACAGGTCCCTGGAAACAAGGACTTGCAGAGTGAAAGAAAAAAAATACTCTCCCTACCTACAGTTTTCTGTCCCTAGAAAAAAATGTTTTTTTTAATCACAATATAGCAAAAGGACAATTCACTCACTGTCCTTCCAGGTCCCTGGAAACAAGGACTTGCAGAGTGAAAGAAACTGACACTGTCCCTACCTAGAGTTTTCTGTCCCTAGAATAAATGTTTTTTTTAATCACAATATAGCACAAGGAAAATTAACTCACTGTCCTTACAGGTCCCTGGAAACAAGGACTTGCAGAGTGAAAGAAAAAAAATACTCTCCCTACCTACAGTTTTCTGTCCCTAGAAAAAAATGTTTTTTTTAATCACAATATAGCAAAAGGACAATTCACTCACTGTCCTTCCAGGTCCCTGGAAACAAGGACTTGCAGAGTGAAAGAAACTGACACTGTCCCTACCTAGAGTTTTCTGTCCCTAGAATAAATGTTTTTTTTAATCACAATATAGCACAAGGAAAATTAACTCACTGTCCTTACAGGTCCCTGGAAACAAGGACTTGCAGAGTGAAAGAAAAAAAACACTCTCCCTACCTACAGTTTTCTGTCCCTAGAAAAAAATGTTTTTTTTTATCACAATATAGCAAAAGGACAATTCACTCACTGTCCTTCCAGGTCCCTGGAAACAAGGACTTGCAGAGTGAAAGAAACTGACACTGTCCCTACCTAGAGTTTTCTGTCCCTGGAATAAATGTTTTTTTCAGCACAATATAGCACAAGGACAATTAACTCACTGTCCTTACAGGTCCCTGGAAACAAGGACTTGCAGAGTGAAAGAAAAAAAATACTCTCCCTACCTACAGTTTTCTGTCCCTAGAAAAAAATGTTTTTTTTAATCACAATATAGCAAAAGGACAATTCACTCACTGTCCTTCCAGGTCCCTGGAAACAAGGACTTGCAGAGTGAAAGAAACTGACACTGTCCCTACCTAGAGTTTTCTGTCCCTAGAATAAATGTTTTTTTTAATCACAATATAGCAAAAGGACAATTCACTCACTGTCCTTCCAGGTCCCTGGAAACAAGGACTTGCAGAGTGAAAGAAACTGACACTGTCCCTACCTAGAGTTTTCTGTCCCTAGAATAAATGTTTTTTTTAATCACAATATAGCACAAGGAAAATTAACTCACTGTCCTTACAGGTCCCTGGAAACAAGGACTTGCAGAGTGAAAGAAAAAAAACACTCTCCCTACCTACAGTTTTCTGTCCCTAGAAAAAAATGTTTTTTTTAATCACAATATAGCAAAAGGACAATTCACTCACTGTCCTTCCAGGTCCCTGGAAACAAGGACTTGCAGAGTGAAAGAAACTGACACTGTCCCTACCTAGAGTTTTCTGTCCCTAGAATAAATGTTTTTTTTAATCACAATATAGCACAAGGAAAATTAACTCACTGTCCTTACAGGTCCCTGGAAACAAGGACTTGCAGAGTGAAAGAAAAAAAATACTCTCCCTACCTACAGTTTTCTGTCCCTAGAAAAAAATGTTTTTTTTAATCACAATATAGCAAAAGGACAATTCACTCACTGTCCTTCCAGGTCCCTGGAAACAAGGACTTGCAGAGTGAAAGAAACTGACACTGTCCCTACCTAGAGTTTTCTGTCCCTAGAATAAATGTTTTTTTTAATCACAATATAGCACAAGGAAAATTAACTCACTGTCCTTACAGGTCCCTGGAAACAAGGACTTGCAGAGTGAAAGAAAAAAAATACTCTCCCTACCTACAGTTTTCTGTCCCTAGAAAAAAATGTTTTTTTTAATCACAATATAGCAAAAGGACAATTCACTCACTGTCCTTCCAGGTCCCTGGAAACAAGGACTTGCAGAGTGAAAGAAACTGACACTGTCCCTACCTAGAGTTTTCTGTCCCTGGAATAAATGTTTTTTTCAGCACAATATAGCACAAGGACAATTAACTCACTGTCCTTACAGGTCCCTGGAAACAAGGACTTGCAGAGTGAAAGAAAAAAAATACTCTCCCTACCTACAGTTTTCTGTCCCTAGAAAAAAATGTTTTTTTTAATCACAATATAGCAAAAGGACAATTCACTCACTGTCCTTCCAGGTCCCTGGAAACAAGGACTTGCAGAGTGAAAGAAACTGACACTGTCCCTACCTAGAGTTTTCTGTCCCTAGAATAAATGTTTTTTTTAATCACAATATAGCAAAAGGACAATTCACTCACTGTCCTTCCAGGTCCCTGGAAACAAGGACTTGCAGAGTGAAAGAAACTGACACTGTCCCTACCTAGAGTTTTCTGTCCCTAGAATAAATGTTTTTTTTAATCACAATATAGCACAAGGAAAATTAACTCACTGTCCTTACAGGTCCCTGGAAACAAGGACTTGCAGAGTGAAAGAAAAAAAACACTCTCCCTACCTACAGTTTTCTGTCCCTAGAAAAAAATGTTTTTTTTAATCACAATATAGCAAAAGGACAATTCACTCACTGTCCTTCCAGGTCCCTGGAAACAAGGACTTGCAGAGTGAAAGAAACTGACACTGTCCCTACCTAGAGTTTTCTGTCCCTGGAATAAATGTTTTTTTCAGCACAATATAGCACAAGGACAATTAACTCACTGTCCTTACAGGTCCCTGGAAACAAGGACTTGCAGAGTGAAAGAAAAAAAATACTCTCCCTACCTACAGTTTTCTGTCCCTAGAAAAAAATGTTTTTTTTAATCACAATATAGCAAAAGGACAATTCACTCACTGTCCTTCCAGGTCCCTGGAAACAAGGACTTGCAGAGTGAAAGAAACTGACACTGTCCCTACCTAGAGTTTTCTGTCCCTAGAATAAATGTTTTTTTTAATCACAATATAGCAAAAGGACAATTCACTCACTGTCCTTCCAGGTCCCTGGAAACAAGGACTTGCAGAGTGAAAGAAACTGACACTGTCCCTACCTAGAGTTTTCTGTCCCTAGAATAAATGTTTTTTTTAATCACAATATAGCAAAAGGACAATTCACTCACTGTCCTTCCAGGTCCCTGGAAACAAGGACTTGCAGAGTGAAAGAAACTGACACTGTCCCTACCTAGAGTTTTCTGTCCCTAGAATAAATGTTTTTTTTAATCACAATATAGCAAAAGGACAATTCACTCACTGTCCTTCCAGGTCCCTGGAAACAAGGACTTGCAGAGTGAAAGAAACTGACACTGTCCCTACCTAGAGTTTTCTGTCCCTAGAATAAATGTTTTTTTTTAAGCACACTATAGCAGAAGCACAAAACACACTGACACTCTCCCTACCTATCCTTCTCTTTCCCTAAACTAAAGGAATCCAGGTTAAGCAAGAAAGAAATAACAGTCACTGTCCCTGCCTATGCTACTCTATCCCTGCTCCGGAACACACTACACTAGGCCGCCGTGCTGGCGGCCTTTTATAGTGTGGGGCGTGTACTAAACACCCTCAGCAATAATTGGCCACAGGCATCCTGCCTGTGGCCAATCATTGCTCTCCTCGCTGCCGGCGCTGTGATTGGCCAAGCATGCGGGGTCACAGTGCATGCTTGGCCAATCACAGCGCCTGGATGACACTGCGATGGCGTAGTGCATTGTGGGCCGTTCGCGTCACTCGAATTTGGCGCGAACGGCCCAAATCGTTCGATCTTCGTCGAACGATCGAACAGCCAATGTTCGAGTCGAACGTATGTTCGACTCGAACACGAAGCTCATCCCTACTGGAGAGGATGATCCAGAGGTATTTTTGACCACATTTGAAAGGACTGCTGAAAGAGAAAAGTGGCCTGAGGAGCAGTGGGCTGGACTGGTGGCTCCTCTGTTAACTGGTGAATCGCAGAAGGCTTACTATGACCTAGAGCCTGACCAAGCAAAAGACTATGTGATGCTAAAAGCTGAAATATTGGCAAGGCTGGGTGTCACCCTGGCTGTCCGGGCTCAGCGTGTGCATAACTGGACTTTCCAGCTTGGAAAACCCCCCAGGTCTCAAATGTATGATCTCATTCACCTGAGCAGGAAGTGGCTACAGCCAGAGACTTTGTCCGCACCAGAGATTGTGGAACGTGTTGTAATGGATCGGTTTTTGAGAGCTCTTCCTACTGCCATCCAAAAGTGGGTAAGCCATGGAGACCCAGAGACGGCCGGTGGTCTTGTGGATCGTGTAGAGAAATACTTGGCTACAGAGAACCTGACGGCCTCTTCCAGAGACTCTCGGACTTTCCACCCTAAGACCAGACCATCCCCAGGGGCGGATAAGAGGATTCCAAGGGGTGAGGGTGGAGAGAGTGAGAGGGTGGGAGCTCTGCCCAAAGTTTGGCGAGAACAGCCTGGGAAGTCAGGGGCTCAAGAGGCAGCCAAAAGGATTGTTTGCTACCGCTGCCGGCAAGCGGGACATATTGCAGCAAATTGCCCGGTTGTGGAGGAACCCATGCAATGTGACTTTCTGACGGACAGACGTCAGTCGCTGTGTGCGACAGTCGCCTGCACTGCCATTCGGGGAACTGAGAAACATTTATGCAAAATGTGTATTAATGGTAGAAATGTTGTGGTATTGCTGGATTCAGGTAGCCTTGTGACCCTGATAAAGGCTGAATTAGTTAAAACAGAGGTCTCTGGGAATAGCAAGGTAGCTGTTATTTGTGTGCATGGGGACACCCGAGAGTATCCAGTGACTACAGTGTGTTTCGAGACCCCCAAAGGTACCCTCTCTCATCCAGTGGGGTTAGTATCTCAATTACCGCATGATGCCATTGTGGGAAGGGATTTTCCGAAGTTCTGGGAACTGTGGGATGATCCTGAGCCCCCCACTGGTGCCCCTATGTACCAGGAATGTGATAGCCAGAACTCCTCTGAGAGTGGTGAGGACTCTCCAGAATTTCCCTTGTCAGTATTGGCAGGGGAGACTCAAGAAACTGGAGAGGAGCCCACCTCCTCAGACGAAAACATACCGTCTGTGGAGTTTTCTGATCTGGAGGTTCACAGGGAAAATTTTGCCACAGAACAATTAAAAGACCCCGCCCTAATAAAGGCACGGGAAAACGTAGTGGAAATAGATGGCGAGTTAGTGAACCCAGATAATACCTGCACTTACCCATACTTCAGCGTAGAGAAGGACCTACTGTATCGGGTGGCAAAAAGGGCAGAAGAAACCGTTGAGCAGCTTGTGGTGCCCAAACCTTACAGGAAGTTGGTGTTGGAGTTGGCCCATGGGCACATTCTTGGAGGTCATCTGGGGACAGAGAAAACCCGAGAGAGGGTATTACAGAGATTCTATTGGCCTGGGGTGATGAAGGACATAGAAAATTATTGTTCCTCCTGCCCTGTGTGTCAGAGGTCGGCCCCGATGCCACATTTCCGTAGCCCGCTGGTCCCTCTACCCATCATTGAGGTCCCGTTTGAGAGAATCGCAATGGATTTGGTAGGTCCTATAATCAAGTCCGCTAGGGGGCACCAGTACATATTGGTTATAATGGACTATGCCACCCGTTATCCAGAAGCGATCCCTCTCAGAAATACCTCGGCCAAAACCATAGCCAAAGAGCTATCTCTTGTTTTTAGCCGGGTGGGTATTTGTAAAGAACTGCTTACGGACCAAGGTACACCCTTTATGTCCCGGGTTATGAAAGAGCTGTGTAAATTGTTCAAAGTGACGCAATTGCGTACATCTGTGTATCACCCCCAAACCGATGGGCTGGTTGAAAGATTCAACAAAACCCTAAAACAAATGTTGAAGAAAGTGGTGGATAGAGATGGAAAGGATTGGGACTGTCTACTTCCTTATTTGATGTTTGCTATTAGGGAGGTGCCCCAATCCTCTACGGGATTCTCCCCCTTTGAGTTACTGTATGGGAGACACCCAAGAGGGCTGTTGGATATTGCCAAGGAGACTTGGGAAAGTGAGAGTTCTCCCCACAGGAGTGTGATTGAGCATGTCGCCCTGATGCAAGATCGAATTGCACAGGTAATGCCCATCGTGAAGGAACATTTGGCCCAAGCGCAGTTGGCACAGCAGAGAGTGTACAACCGTGGAGCCAAGACCCGTACCTTTTCCCCGGGGGATAGGATATTGGTACTTGTCCCTACGGTTGAAAGTAAATTCCTTGCCAAATGGCAAGGCCCCTACGAGATAATGGAAAAAGTGAGCGAAGTGAATTACAAGGTCAGACAACCAGGAAGGCGAAAGCCCGAACAGATATATCACGTTAATCTGTTGAAAGCCTGGAGGGATAGAGAGTCCCTAGTCGCAGACACTTGGTCACCAGCTCAAACTGGTTGCGTGATTCCGGAGGTTGGAATAGCAGCCACCTTGTCACAACCCCAACAACAGGAGGTTAAGGAGTTTGTGCTTCGCAACAAGGAGGTGTTCTCTGAGCTGCCGGGACAAACATCTGGGGTAGAGCATGATATTATTACCCCGCCCGGTGAAAGGGTGAAGTTAAAACCCTATCGGATCCCAGAGGCCCGACGGGAGGCAATACGGGAGGAAGTACAGAAAATGCTGAACTTAGGGGTGATAGAGGAGTCCCAAAGTGATTGGTCTAGTCCCATTGTGTTGGTGCCTAAACCGGATGGGAGCTGGCGATTTTGTAACGATTTTCGTCAGTTGAACAAAGTTACAAAATTTGACACCTACCCCATGCCACGTATAGATGAGTTGATCGACCGGCTGGGAACAGCCCGATACATGACGACTCTTGACCTCACAAAAGGGTATTGGCAAATTCCCCTGGCCAAGTCGGCCAAAGAGAAAACCGCATTTGTAACCCCAGACGGGGCGTTCCAATATAAGAGAATGCCGTTCGGGTTACAGAATGCGCCGGCCACATTCCAGCGGAAAATGGACCAGATGCTGAGGCCCCATCGGAAGTATGCTGCGGCTTACCTGGATGACGTAATTGTCCATAGCACAGATTGGGCCTCACATCTGCCAAAAGTGCAAGCAGTCCTGGACTCTGTTCGGGAAGCGGGGTTTACGGCTAACCCCAAGAAGTGTACCATTGGGCAGGAGGAGGCCAAATATCTTGGGTACACCATTGGGAGGGGAGTAATAAAACCCCAACTCAACAAAGTCGAGGCCATCCAGAGTTGGCCACGTCCCAACAGCAAGAAGCAGGTACGAGCCTTTCTGGGAATCGCTGGGTATTATCAGCGATTCATTCCCCACTTTGCTTCTAAGGCTGTGCCCCTAACCAACCTGACGAAGGGGAAAGGGTCGGTCATGATTAAATGGACCCCCGAGGCTGAGGCAGCATTCCAATTCTTGAAACAAGCCTTATGTAGCCAGCCAGTGTTGTACTCACCCGACTTCTCTAAAGACTTTGTCGTACAAAGTGATGCGTCAGATGTGGGGTTAGGAGCAGTATTGTCCCAGGTCTGGAACGGGGAAGAGCACCCAGTCATTTACCTCAGCAGGAAGTTGAAGTCCCATGAGGTAAATTACGCCACCGTTGAAAAGGAGTGTTTAGCGGTGAAGTGGGCTCTAGATTCCCTTCGGTACTACCTGCTAGGTAGGCACTTTGACATGGTTACGGATCACGCTCCGTTAAAGTGGATGGCTCAAAACAAGGAAACAAATAGAAGAGTGAATAGGTGGTTCCTGGCCCTCCAGGAATTCAACTTCACAGTAAAGCATCGCCCTGGCGTTCAAATGGGGAATGTGGATGCTTTGTCTCGAGTACATGAATGCCTGATTGCTGGTGTTCCAACCCCGAGGTTAAAACAAGAGGGGGGGGGTATGTGACAGCAGGAAGGTAAAGTCACCTGGTTGCATCCAGGGGGGTAGATATATTTCGCCCAGATTCAGGCTTTATGCCGACTTATACAACTAGGTGGAGAGTTGTATAAGCCCAGCTGAGGCTAGTGGGCTCATGGATGACTCATACCTCTAGGGAGAGTGTGGGGCGTCGTGCAGACAGGGAGTTGATGAGACCAGCTGAAGCTTGTCAGCTCATTTAGGCCTCTATAAGAACTCCCAGATTCATTAGGTGTTTGCTCATGCCTGGAACCAGACCTGTGTGGACTGTCTAGGGAGAGTGAACCCCTGTGCGGTGAGACAAAGCCTGTGTGGCTATTTGCTTGGACATTTAAAACCAGGGACTTAGGGACTAGGACAGCACTAGGCTGATCCCAGTTGTTAGTTAGGAAACCTGTATGTTTAGTCAGAGGTCAAGTTGACCAGGATTTATTTTGTTTGTTTCTTTTGCTTTGCTGTGTTTTGTCACTGTAAATAGAAAATAAACCGCACCTTTTTGATTTTGAAAACCACAACCTCCGTTTGCTGGGCCTGTTTTTGTGTGGGGAGCCCATCCCGGGGGTCACACACACCCGCTGCCGAGCTAACCCCCTCACACTACCTATAGTTTTCTGTCCCTAGAAAAAATGTTTTTTTAAAGCACACTATAGCACAAGGAGAATTCCCTCACTGTCCTTCCCTGTCCCTAGAAACAAGGATTCGCACAGTAAAACACACTGACACTCTCCCTACCTATAGTTTTCTGTCCCTAGAAAAAATGTTTTTTTAAAGCACACTATAGCACAAGGAGAATTCCCTCACTGTCCATCCCTGTCCCTAGAAACAAGGATTCGCACAGTAAAACACACTGACACTCTCCCTACCTATCCTTCTCTTTCCCTAAACTAAAGGAATCCAGGTTAAGCAAGAAAAAAATAAATGTCACTGTCCCTGCCTATGCTTCTCTTTCCCTGCTCCGGAACACACTACACTAGGCCGCCGTGCTGGCGGCCTTTTATAGTGTGGGGCGTGTACTAAACACCCTCAGCAATAATTGGCCACAGGCATCCTGCCTGTGGCCAATCATTGCTCTCCTCGCTGCCGGCGCTGTGATTGGCCAAGCATGCGGGGTCACAGTGCATGCTTGGCCAATCACAGCGCCTGGATGACACTGCGATGGCGTAGTGCATTGTGGGCCGTTCGCGTCACTCGAATTTGGCGCGAACGGCCCAAATCGTTCGATCTTCGTCGAACGATCGAACAGCCGATGTTCGAGTCGAACGTATGTTCGACTCGAACACGAAGCTCATCCCTAGTGAGGAGACTTGCCCCAAGTCAATTAAAAACGAACAACTCAACCCGCTAAGACCTAACGAAATAGGTAACCACAGTGGCGATTGCCCCTCAAGTGAAAACGAGAAAAGGAGAGCATGACGCCTAGAACCCGGACTTACCTGCACTGGGAATTCTCAACCCAACGAGAAACCTTGCGTCTGGCGCCTAGCAGCCCTGAAATAAAACGAACGAATTGGAACTGAAAGCGAATCAGAACCCCAGGACGAGGACCAAAGTCACAGATGAAGCCCAGCAAACAGAACCCCCCCTACGAGACCTGAAAACGTGTCAGGCCATGCATGAACGTACCATGTAACGCATGGAGGAGAAACAACGTAAAACCCAAACGGTTGAGGAGGCTTGCCACTGACCAAGTCAATTAAAAACGAACATCTCAAACCGTTGACACCCACAAACGTGGTGGGTGACCCCGCAGTGGAACTACAACCCCCCTCCCTGACCAGCCACCAAGACCCGACACGGAAATGCATGACACTTACTGAAACAACCTGAAAAGGAAAACACAGGCTCTGATGCAAACGTAAAACTCGTTAACGTCCTAAAAGGGTAAAAAAAAAAAAGACAGATACATGCATCAAATGACTGTGGAGGAAAATGACAGGAACCGCACATGTGAGCTTCCCCCACATGCCCCAAAGACAACCCTGCCACCCCAAGTCAAAACGCAGGGAAATGTCACGTGACGCAGCCTAGTGCAGAAATTGCACCGTGTGTGGGCATGCCCACCGAAAATCCCACATGATGAGTGACACTGTCAGATGTGCAAACGCCCCCCCCCCCTACAAAATGACATGTGCTGCAGCAACCAAACCCCCCCCCCTGCCAGAAGGCATGATGCAGGCTGTACACCCCCCCCCCTGCAACATGAGCTGCAGAAACCCCCCCCTCCCTGCAAAACAAAGAAATGCAGCCGCAAAACAACCCCCTCCTGACAATGACCTGATGCAGCAACCATCACCCCCCTCCCCCCCCCCCCAGACGACATGCTGTGTAGCAAACAAAAACACACCCCCCCTCCTACCATCGATCTGATGCTGCCGCACACACCACCCCCCCTCCCCACCGATACCTGTACCGCCAACGAGGTGACACCGAGGGCCTGCAACGATCCGCCGAGCGGAGATAAAGCGAGGAGACGACCCCTTCCGAAAACGGCCGAGCGGAGCGAGGAGGCGATTCCTATCGCTGTAAGCCGAGCCGAGCCGGTGAAAGAAGCGCCGAGTCCTTGGAGTCTCGCAGAGCACGAAGCCGGAGCCTGAAGATGACGTCACACAGAGTGTTGTCGCATAAACAAACAAGAAGGGTCCGGCCGTGGGAGTAAGGAGGAGGAGGGAGGGTTTAAATACCCCCGACTCCTCCTACAAACTCAGGCCAGCCTACGGCCGGCCTTCCCATATATAAGTATAAAGAGGACTTGTCCTGGCTCTATACATGCATATACGAAAATAAAGAGGCCCTGTCATGGCTCTATACATGTATGTAGAAGTATAAAGAGGACCTGTCATGGCTCCATACATGTATATAGGAGTATAAAAGGACCTGTGTGTGGCCGCGATGTCAGCCGGCCACCCGCGATCGCTCCACAGAGAGCCAGAACGGGGATCTGTCAATGTAAACAGACAGATCCCCATTCTGGCAGGGGAGGAGAGACAGATCTGCTGTTCCTAGTGATTAGGAACAGAGATCTCTCTCCTCCTTCAGTCAGTCCCATCCCCCCAGTTAGAAACACCTCCCAGGGAACACATTTAACCCCTTTCCTGCCAGTGACATTTACACAGTAATCAGTGCATTTGTATAGCACAAATCGCTGTATAAATGTCACTGGTCCCAAAAATGTGTCAAAAGTGTTCGATCTGTTCACCGCAATGTCACAGTCTCACTGAAAATCGCAGATCGCTGCCATTACTAGTAAAAAAAAAAATATTAATAGAAATGCCATAAGTCTATCCCCTATTTTGTAGACGCTATAACCTTTGTGCAAACTAATCAATATACACTTATTGCGTTTTTTTTTTTATACCAAACATATGTAGAAGAATACATATTGGCCTAAACTGATATAGAAATACCACCAACAGAAAGCTCTATTTGTGGGAAAAAAAGGACGTAAATTTTGTTTGGGTACACCGTCGCACGACCGCACAATTGTCAGTTAAGTCGACGCAGTACCGTATCGCAAAACAAAATTAGTGAAGTGCATCATTTCTATTATTACATTGTTATATAATATATAAAATAGTTCAACTTACCATAATGCAGAATCAGTGGGAGCCTGAGCGTGATACTTGCCACCAGATGCGGATTGTCACTTGCCACATGTTGCGGATTGTCACTTGCCACGACGCCACCTGCCACACATTGCGGGTTGTCACTTGCCACACGTTGCGGATTGTCACTTGCCACAACGTCACACATTGCGTTTTGTCACTTGCCACAACGTCACTTGCCACACATTGAGGATTGTCACTTGCCACAACGCTACCTGCCACACATTGCAGATTGTCACTTGCCACTTCACCTGCCACATGTAGCGGATTGTCACTTGCCACGACGCCACCTGCCACACATTGCGGGTTGTCACTTGCCACACGTTGCGGATTGTCACTTGCCACAACGTCACACATTACGTTCGTTTTGTCACTTGCCACACATTGAGGATTGTCACTTGCCACAACGCTACCTGCCACACATTGCAGATTGTCACTTGCCACTTCACCTGCCACATGTAGCAGATTGCCATTTTCTGTGTCCCAGAGTGAAGGCAGGCAGGAGAGAGATGACAGAGAAGGGGGGGTCTGCTGACAGAGAGGAGGGGGGGCGGCTTAAATTGAGGAGGGGGGCGGTTGACATTGAGGAAGGGGGGGCGGCTGACATTGAGGAGGGGGGGCTGACATTGAGGAGGGGGGGCGGCTGACATTGAGGAGGGGGGGGTGGCTGACATTGAGGAGGGGGGGCGGCTGACATTGAGGAGGGGGGGTGGCTGACATTGAGGAAGGGGGGCGGCTGACATTGAGGGGGGGCGGCTGACATTGAGAGGGGGGCGGCTGACATTAAGGGGGGGGGCGGCTGACATTGTGGAGGGGGGGGCGGCTGACATTGAGGAGGGGGGCGGCTGACATTGAGGAGGGGGGGGCGGCTGACTTTGAGGAGGGGGGGCGGCTGACATTGAGGAGGGGGGGCGGCTGACATTGAGGAGGGGGGGGCGGCTGACATTGAGGGGGGGCAGCTGACATTGAGAGGGGGGGCGGCTGACATTGAGGAGGGGGGGAGGCGGCTGACATTGAGGAGGGGGGGGCGGCTGACATTGAGGAGGGGCGACTGACAGAGAGGATGAGAGAGACGGACCTCAGGAGATAGTGACACTCAGCGAGTTAGGAGCACGCCCCCCCCGAGCCCTTCTATAGCTCAGCAGCGGCGAGGGGGAACAAATTAGAGGCGGAGCCGGCCGGCTACAGTGAGCTGCGGCACCGCCCACCCCTTTCCCCCACAGGTCACAGTCTCAGATGACAGACAGACCGGGGGCGGGGGTGGGCGGCGCCGCAGTGCTATT
This sequence comes from Rana muscosa, assembly GCA_029206835.1. NCBI lineage: Eukaryota > Metazoa > Chordata > Amphibia > Anura > Ranidae > Rana > Rana muscosa. Next base: position 1,035,623,219 of record CM055117.1, read on the forward strand.
TCGAAAGGATCCCTCCCTTCTCATCCAGGTCTTCGGCAAAATGGCGGCCGGCGGAGACATTATCTCCGCCGGCCGCGGACCTCTAGCGGCGGTGGCGGCGGGGCCCCGAGTATTACTGGGGGCCCTACGCAGCTTGCGTAGTCCGCGTATAGGGCGGATCGGCCCTGGTTGGGCTCAGGCTGTTTGAATTCTTTAAATTGGTTTCTACTTTGTTGTGGTGTTGCCTGGCAGTACAGTTCCCTTTGACCTGTGGGTGGCGCTGTCGCCCAGGTCTCAGAGTATCCGTGTACCATTTCCTGTGGCCTGCAGGTGGTGCTGCCATAGTGGGCCAGGGTTGAACCGCTGATACAGTGCTGTGCCTTGTGTGTCCCCTCTCGGCAAACATACAGTGGGAGTGGTCGGCCTGCTGTGTATGCTGGGAGAGAATATAAAAGGGGCAGACACTGCCTGTTCAGGGTAGGTGGTTCGTCGTCGGGAGTCCTACTCCCAGGGAGTGTGTGTTCCTGTCCGCCCTGGGCACCTTTGGCCCAGGGGCGGAGGTCGGTGAATCAGTCCCAGGCACCTTTAGCCCTGGGGCTGCAACTAAAGGCCTTGGGCCCAGCACCTTTGGCTGGGGCCCATCAAGGATCGAGGATTCTCAGGGTGCCGCCTTGCGAGGGGACCCGCATCTTAGACGAGGAGGCTGGGGGAGGACCGTTCCGAGGGACTGGTGAGAAGTCACAGTGAAGGAAGGGGCCCGGTAACTCTCTGGAGGGATGTCTTCTCCTTACAAAGAGGCCAAGCTTTGAAAACCAAGTTCACCAGGTCTGTGGCAGAGACCAAGTGCACCAGTTTGTGTAGTGATTGTGCGGTTAGTTAAAGTACCATTCTGGCTGCTAGTCCCCATCTAGGGAGACTATCCAAATGGGCTAAGTCTGCTTGAGAAGCCAAGCAGTGGTGAAAAAGGGGGCGGGAGCTCCTAAGATGGCAGCTTAGGACCTTAGCTCCGCTCACCGCCGGCCATACAGCAGAGATACAAGCGGTTACAGACTCCCTTGCCGCCTGAGAATAACGGGTAACGCTAGCGGAAGCTTCAGAGCACCTGTCTATGCTGGGTAAATATTCTAAAAGAGGCAAGAAACATTTTAAACAGCCTGAGGAGAAACTGAATTTTTCCAAGATGGCCGCCGTACCTCAGACATGCACACAGAAAGCTGCTGAGGCCTCCAATGCTATTAAGCAAGTTTTGGCTCCTTCATCTATATCTTTTATTTCTCAGACTTCTAATTCTGTAGTTTGTCCTTCTATCACTTCTCCTGAATACACGGAACAGGAGAACCCTGTGGAATTTATCCATTTATCCCCAATAGAGGTCTCTACACTAGCTCCTTTCCCAGTACATACACAGGCTGAACAGGCTCTTGATGTAACTTTCAATGTATCCGAATTATTCACGAGAATATCAGAAATGCTGGATAAAGGATTAGCACTAAATGCTGAAAGAATTACTGGTGAAATTAAAGCTGACTTTCAGTCCCTTGGTAGTAGAATTGAAAATATTGAGCACAAGTCTGACATCACTGTGGCAAAAACTGACCGGAATACTGAACATTTACAATTCATGCAGGACCAGCTGGAAACAGCACAGGCACGAATTGATGACCTTGAGAACCGTTCCAGGAAAGACAATTTTAGGGTCGGGGATTGCCAGAAAATATCCTTGATGTACATGCTGCTATACAGGATGTCATAAAAATCCTATTACCATCTATTCCTGCTCACAAGTTGGAATTGGACCATGCTCATAGGTCACTGGGACCACTTAGAAAGGATGGTTTACCAAGGGATGTGGTAGTTAAACCACATTATTATTCTATAAAAGAGGACATAATGAAGAAATCTCGCCAACAGGAACTATTACAATACCAGGGAGCCACTATTCAAATATTTTCTGATATTTCTCCTTATACTATTCAAAGAAGAAGATCCCTAAAACCTCTATTGTCGGCCCTTATCAAAAAAGACATAAAATACAGATGGGCTTTTCCTTTTGCTCTAAAATTCTCCTTTAATGGCAAACACTATGCAGTTCATAATTTCCAAGAAGGTGAACATCTTTTGCTGGACCTGAAGATTATCTCTATGGAACCGGACATGGACACTACACCTGCCCAACAAGGCTCTATCAAACGTCAATCTCCTATAAGCCCAACCTCTTCTAATTGGAACAAAGTCAAACATAGGAGAGTTAAAGATAATCTTGTTACCTGAGGAGATGATAAGTTCCTTTTTGACTTTATCTTCTCTACCCGATATCTCAGGTGGCAATTGAAAAAAAAATGTATTTATTTTTTTAGTGTTTTAGAAAACAAAATATAGTCTGTTATGGACTTTCGGTTTATCTAAGATGAATCCGCTTTTAGTTTGATGTTTTCACACTTTTTGAGAGGCTGTCACTGGCCGGTGTTGAGGCATTGGTCCTCCACCCACTTCTTGGATCGGTTGTTTTTTTACCGATCTGAGAGGAGGGTACTTAGCCCTTCTTATGGGCTATACTACTGAGTATTTTTTGAATGAAGGAAGGAAGTCTTATTCCTCCTTTCATTCTGGGCTATTATTTGGCCCTTTGATATACTATGTATCGCTTCTGAGTGAATTTGATTTTGTTTTTTTCTTTTCTTTCTTTACTGTCTTCTTCTTTCTTTTAGCCTACCTGCCAATGAGAGTTTTTTTGGAGGGATGTTTGAAGTTTGCTAATCCAACCTTGGTGAATAATTCTTTCTTATTAAGGATTTATATTAGATTGAGTATTATTTGGGACAGCGAATTGCTTGATCTTACTCTATTTTTTCATGGCTGCCACTAATAATATTTCTTCTCCTTTTCGGTTTATTACTCATAACACACAGGGGTTGAACTCTCCAATTAAGAGACGGAAGGCCTTTCAGGAATATAGGTCTCATCACATCAGTGTCGTTTTTATACAGCGGTACAACCCAACTTTTTACATGCCCACTTCCCAGTGTTTCATCTAGCCAATGCTGAAAATAAGACTAGGGGAGTAGCAATTTTATTTTCTAAACACTGCAAGTTTAATTTACAGAAGGAATGTGGAGATCCAGAGGAGAGATTCCTGTTGGTGAAAGGTACCATAGATGGGAGGTTGTATACTTTAATATCATAGTATGCTCCTAATAGGGGACAAAAGAGATCCTTTAACCGAATGTTTGAAACTCTTCAGCCATTTATGGCTGGAGTTATCATTACGGGAGGAGATTCCAACATAGCATTTGATACAGGGCTAGATAAATCTAAACCATTGAAGACTAAAATGATCCGTCCAACCAGGGCTAGTACACAAATTGCTCGCCTACTTCATAGATCCAGATTGACGGATATATGGAGGGAGCTGAATCCAAAAACAAAAGATTTTACTCACTTTTCAAATCCCCACCAATCATACTCACGTATAGATCACATAATGGTTTCTACTCAACATATCCCTTCTGCCATTGCCTCCTCTATTATAGACGTGGCATGGTCAGACCACTCTATGGTTCTACTGTCTTTGTGTCACGGATGCCTAACACGGCATCCAGCACAGGGTACGCAGATCAGTGGGCTGCACTAAAGGAACTAGGCACAAGGTAAGTAAATATATATATGAGTTTATTGAAAGGATAATTCCTAAAACAATAAAGGCAACCAGCAAACAACCACAGTGACACACAAAACAACTCCCTACACCAACGTGAATACAGTTTAGAGATTAAAGCGTAAATGTAATCAAGCCAGGGTCATACACGAGAGATCAGTCCGATTGAACAGGGAGCCGGAAGGGACAACAGGAGGAAGGGATGAGTCTGCAAGACAGGGGTCCAGGGATGGATGCAGGGTTCAGGAACACAGGATACAAGGTAACAGATAACAGGTCACAAGGTTCAGGTTCAGGTTCAGGTTCAGGTTCAGGTTCAGGTTCAGGTTCAGGTTCAGGTTCAGGTTCAGGTTCAGGCATACAGGTCTGGGTTCCAAGACAATACCAGAGCAAATGCTTTAGTGTCTGCTGGGTATTTATACACACCTCCTGCAATCAGTCTCAGGTGACGCCTGATTGCAGGAGATGATTTCGGCTCCAGACAAATGGGAGACACCCGCTGGTGGCCACCAGAACTGCACCCTTTGGTGCTGAAAGCAATAGCACCACCAGCAGGTGACCCAGGCAATGACACTGATCATGACAGTTCCCCCTCCCAAGGAGTGGCCTCCGGACGCTCCATTCTGCCCTTGATCTGGCAGTGCTGGTAGGTGCGGAAAGGTCCCAAAAAGTCTCCCCTGTGTCTGCGGACTACTTGTGCTCCTCCGGCCAGAGTCCTTAAACTTACTGGGAGGCGTGGCACCTGAGTCCGGCAATGGAACACGCACCCCACCACCAGGGTCTGGAAGTTGGGATCTGGAAATGAAAACAGGCAGGGCAATGTGCATGAACCTAACGGAGGCGAACAACACAAGGGCATCACAGTCAGGCTGGGAATCAAGCAGGGCAAAATCAGCGGCAAGCCGGGCATCGAGAACTGGTTTAGCAGGCACCATGTCAGCGGGCTGGGCAAATGGCGCTGGGTCTTCAAGCTGGCCACCGGGCAGAAGTTCAGCAAGCCAGATGGCAGGCACTGGTTCAGCGGGCTGAAAGACGGGCACCAAAACGTCAGGCTGGGTGACGGGCAGCGAAAATCCAGGCTGGAACAGGTTGGCTGGTGTGGAAACAGGCTGGAACAGGTTGGCTGGTGTGGAAACAGGCTGGAACAGGTTGGCTGGTGTGGAAACAGGCTGGAACAGGTTGGCTGGTGTGGAAACAGGCTGGAACAGGTTGGCTGGTGGGGAAACAGGCTGGAACAGGATGGCTGGTGTGGAAACAGGCTGGAACAGGTTGGCTGGTGTGGAAACAGGCTGGAACAGGTGGGCTGGTGTGGAAACAGGCTGGAACAGGTGGGCTGGTGTGGAAACAGGCTGGAACAGGTTGGCTGGTGTGGAAACAGGCTGGAACAGGTTGGCTGGTGTGGAAACAGGCTGGAACAGGTTGGCTGGTGTGGAAACAGGCTGGAACAGGTTGGCTGGTGTGGAAACATGCTGGAACAGGTTGGCTGGTGTGGAAACAGGCTGGAACAGGTTGGCTGGTGTGGAAACAGGCTGGAACAGGTTGGCTCGTGTGGAAACAGGCTGGAACAGGTTGGCTGGTGTGGAAACAGGCTGGAACAGGCTGGCTGGTGTGGAAACAGGCTGGAACAGGCTGGAACAGGTTGGCTGGTGTGGAAACAGGCTGGAGCGGATCGGCTGGTGTGGAAACAGGCTGGAACAGGTCGCTTGGTTTGGAAACAGGCTGCAACAGGTCGCTTGGTTTGGAAACAGGCTGCAACAGGTCGCTTGGTTTGGAAACAGGCTGCAACAGGTCGCTTGGTTTGGAAACAGGCTGCAACAGGTCGCTTGGTTTGGAAACAGGCTGCAACAGGTCGCTTGGTTTGGAAACAGGCTGCAACAGGTCGCTTGGTTTGGAAACAGGCTGCAACAGGTCGCTTGGTTTGGAAACAGGCTGCAACAGGTCGCTTGGTTTGGAAACAGGCTGCAACAGGTCGCTTGGTTTGGAAACAGGCTGCAACAGGTCGCTTGGTTTGGAAACAGGCTGCAACAGGTCGCTTGGTTTGGAAACAGGCTGCAACAGGTCGCTTGGTTTGGAAACAGGCTGCAACAGGTCGCTTGGTTTGGAAACAGGCTGCAACAGGTCGCTTGGTTTGGAAACAGGCTGCAACAGGTCGCTTGGTTTGGAAACAGGCTGCAACAGGTCGCTTGGTTTGGAAACAGGCTGCAACAGGTCGCTTGGTTTGGAAACCGGCTGCAACAGGTCGCTTGGTTTGGAAACAGGCTGCAACAGGTCGCTTGGTTTGGAAACCGGCTGCAACAGGTCGCTTGGTGCGGAGACAGGCTGCAACAGGTCGGCTGGTGCGGAGACAGGTTGCAACAGGTCGGCTGGTGCGGAGACAGGCTGCAACAGGTCGGCTGGTGCGGAGACAGGCTGCAACAGGTCGGCTGGTGCGGAGACAGGCTGCAACAGGTCGGCTGGTGCGGAGACAGGCTGCAACAGGTCGGCTGGTGCGGAGACAGGCTGCAACAGGTCGGCTGGTGCGGAGACAGGCTGCAACAGGTCGGCTGGTGCGGAGACAGGCTGCAACAGGTCGGCTGGTGCGGAGACAGGCTGCAACAGGTCGGCTGGTGCGGAGACAGGCTGCAACAGGTCGGCTGGTGCGGAGACAGGCTGCAACAGGTCGGCTGGTGCGGAGACAGGCTGCAACGGGTCGGCTGGTGCGGAGACAGGCTGCAACGGGTCGGCTGGTGCGGAGACAGGCTGCAACGGGTCGGCTGGTGCGGAGACAGGCTGCAACGGGTCGGCTGGTGCGGAGACAGGCTGCAACAGGTCGGCTGGTGCGGAGACAGGCTGCAACAGGTCGGCTGGTGTGGAAACAGGCTGGGTTACTGTCAGGATCCTGTGAGTTGGAAAGAACTTCAGTTTTTTCTTTGGTTTAGCCACCGAAGATTTGTATATGTATACAGGGCTGTAGGTGGTGGATGCAGCTGGTAGAGGCGAAGAGCGGAAGGATGGTGAAGCAGAGGGTGCGGATTTTGAAGGGGGTCTTAGGGGAACTGATGGAGGCAGCCGAGACGAAGCAGGAGGGTTAAAGGCAGGGTAAGTGCAGCAGGGGGAAACAGGGTACTGGTACTTCATTGGTAGGAGGGTGTATTGGTTGGCCACTGTGGTAGTTGGGAGTAAAGGAGACGCAGACATCCCAGCAGGCTGGTGTCTAGACACAGGAATGGGTGGCAGGGAACCAACAGGGGCTGAGTACAATAAACTTGACCAGGCTTGTAGTAATGATTGCACAAAGTTAGGTTTGCATACTGCTTGTCTGACCAGAGACTGCACTGACTCAATACATGCTGCAAGCACCTGTGTAGGACAAGTTGAGTACTGCTCAAGGAAAAAGACTGAGTCATCTTCCAACAGCCACACCAAGGACTCTACCTGAGCTGCACTAAAAGGGGGTGTATAGTCATCGTCTCCACTGGAGGCATCAGACAGGGCCAACTCTGTACAGATACAGATCAGATCTTGCACATCCTCAAACACAAAACTGCCCAGATCCACAAAAACATGGGCTATGCGGATGCATTCCAACAACTGCTCTCTAGTGTGTTCACTTAATGTTTGAGAACAAAACTCCCTGTCCTCTGTTGCTAGTAGCGAAAAATACAGAATATCGTCAAGCTGCATTTTTAAAGCAATAGCAGTGCCCAGACCCAATTCCCAAGTGCAGCCGATCTGCTTGAATGGCTCTGGTATTCTGTCACGGATGCCTAACACGGCATCCAGCACAGGGTACGCAGATCAGTGGGCTGCACTAAAGGAACTAGGCACAAGGTAAGTAAATATATATATGAGTTTATTGAAAGGATAATTCCTAAAACAATAAAGGCAACCAGCAAACAACCACAGTGACACACAAAACAACTCCCTACACCAACGTGAATACAGTTTAGAGATTAAAGCGTAAATGTAATCAAGCCAGGGTCATACACGAGAGATCAGTCCGATTGAACAGGGAGCCGGAAGGGACAACAGGAGGAAGGGATGAGTCTGCAAGACAGGGGTCCAGGGATGGATGCAGGGTTCAGGAACACAGGATACAAGGTACAGAGGCAGGGGTCCAGGGATGGATGCAGGGTTCAGGAACACAGGATACAAGGTAACAGATAACAGGTCACAAGGTTCAGGTTCAGGTTCAGGTTCAGGTTCAGGTTCAGGTTCAGGCATACAGGTCTGGGTTCCAAGACAATACCAGAGCAAATGCTTTAGTGTCTGCTGGGTATTTATACACACCTCCTGCAATCAGTCTCAGGTGACGCCTGATTGCAGGAGATGATTTCGGCTCCAGACAAATGGGAGACACCCGCTGGTGGCCACCAGAACTGCACCCTTTGGTGCTGAAAGCAATAGCACCACCAGCAGGTGACCCAGGCAATGACACTGATCATGACACTTTGAAACGTGATAGTATGGTTCAAAGGGTATCCCATTGGACTCTTAATCAATCGTTACTAAAGGATCCTGTTATTGGCACAGAAATTGAACGTGAGATTAAGGAATATTTTGAACATAATGACAGGGAGGAAGTTTCTCCGGAAATTCTGTGGGCGGCACACAAAGTTACCGTCAGAGGCAAATTGATACAGATTGCAGCTAGACAAAAAAAATTGAAGACTTTGGAGGTGGAAAGACTAGAAAGAGACTTTGTAACATTGAGTAAACAACATAAAAAGGATCCATGTGGTATTCCTGCCTTCAAATTAGATGCTGCTAGGGCTGCTCTGAATCTGGCTCTCACGGTGAAGGCAGATAGTTCTGTTAAGTGGTCTGGGGCCAAATTTTATTAAATGAGGGATAAGATAGGTCCCATGTTAGCTCATAAATTATCCCCTAGATTCAAATCTAGAGTTCCCAAGATCAGATTAGCTGATGGCTCTCTTACATTAAACCCCCAGCGTATAATGACAGCCTTTCAAGATTTTTTTTAGTTTTGAAGGACAATCTACCTCCAATAGAATAGAGGAGTTCCTAGATGGCTTACAATTACCCAAGTTAGCAGATATACATAGAGAGGAATTAGAAGCTTCCATATCTATGACAGAAGTTTCAGAAGTTATCAGAACATTGAAAACGAATAAAGCTCCCGGACCTGCTGGTTTTTCTCCTTCTTACTATAAAAAATTCTTAGAGACCCTGACTCCCTATCTTACATGATTTTTAAATTTTTTGACAGAAGGTCATCCAATAGGTAAACAGCTCAACATGGCATATATATCCGTTATTCCAAAACCTGATAAGGACTCCAGCCTAGTCGAAAATTACAGGCCAATTTCTTTGATTAACAATGACTTAAAAATATTAACCAAAATTCTCTCTAATAGGTTATCTTCCTTCATTGGGCAATATATCCATAAAGATCAGGTGGGATTTATCCCTGGTAGACAGGGTCCAGATCAGGTGAGGAGAGCGGTGGATTTGGTGTCAATATTGCAAACCCAATGAGTAGGTAAACAAAAACAGGAAGGTATGCTCCTATCGTTGGACCTGCAAAAGGCCTTCGATTCAGTTTCATGGCCGTACATGTTTGAGATCATGAGGCGCTGGGGTTTTGGTTTGAAAGTTTTAGGCATTTTATCTGCTCTATATTCTACACCTGAAGCTAAAGTCAGATTACAGGGGCTATTCTCTGACTCCATTAAGATTTGTAGAGGTACTAGGTAAGGTTGCCCTTTATCTCCCCTGATATTCGCTGTTATGATAGAAACATTAGCAATTGCAATCCGGAATAATCCGAATATCAGGGGGATCCAGTGTGAAAAAGAAAATCATAAATGTGCATTGTTTGCAGATGACCTGTTGTTGTTTATTTCTTTATCTGAAATCTACTCTCTGCTTCAAAAATTCTCCAAAATATCAGGTCTCAAGGTTAATATGGCCAAATCTAAAGCCCTTAATGTGTCTCTTCCAGACTCCGTGGTTTCCAACATACAAAATAAATACGAATTCGGTTGGAGTACTTGCTCCCTTAAATACTTAGGTATTAATCTCACTTTAAAATTTGAAGATTTATATCAAGCTAATTATCCACCTATGTATAGGAAACTTGAGGCTGATCTTAGCAACTGGAGAACACACAATATCGGTTGGATTGGCAGACTTAATTCGATCAAGATGACCCTCCTACCCAGATTGTTGTATCTTTTTCGCTCGCTCCCTATTCCAATTAAAGAAATTCACCTAAAAGCCTTCCAAAGCAAAATCCTTAAATTTATTTGGAACAGAAAAGGTCCACGCCTTTTTTCCCGCAGCCTGTATAATCTCACTGAGCAGGGAGGCTTGGGACTTCCGAACCTTTGGTGGTATTACCAAGCTGCTAGACTGGCACAGTTGTCTGATATATACCTCAAAAATGAACAACCTGACTGGATTTGTATAGAAGAATTGGCTTCCCCTAAATTTTCTTTGGAAAATTTATTGTGGTGTCCTCCCAAAAACAGACCTTCTATTTTATCTCCTGCTCTATCACAATCTTTAGCTTTGTGGGACTCGCTTAGGAATCTCCCCTCTTTGGTCTCTAAGCTGCAACCATTGGCTGATCTGTTTCAGAATCCATTATTTATCTCAAAAGGGGATGTTGGTTCCTTTAAGTGGTGGCATGATAAGGGGGTGTACCACATTGGACATTTTTTCTCATGATCAGGCCCTCTCTCTATACAATATTTCATTGATAATCTTGATTTTCCTTCTACTGAAAGATCAAGATTTCTTCAAATCTCTAATTTTACTAATAAATTATGGGAAAATAATCCTGGATCTAGAGAACCTACGCCATATGAAGTTAGATGTGAACAGGCTATTAATAAGAGAGGTGGGATTTCTGTTATATATAAGTCGCTTGCTTCCAACAATATTAAACTGCCTTATATGCTGGCTTGGGAGAAGGACCTCCAAAGTGATTGGGATCTGAAGGACTGGTGTGGAAATTTAATTAGATCAATAAAAGGCATTCTTAATGCTTCACTTATAGAAGCAAATGTTAAAATCTTTACTAGATGGTACCTAGTTCCTACAAGAGTAGCTGCTATGTATCCCACCTCATCCCCTCTCTGTTTTAGAGGTTGTCAGGGATTAGGATCTATGATTCATATTTGGTGGGAATGTCCCAAAATCCGAGGATTTTGGAATAAAATCTTCCATATTATACGAAAAATCACAGGATATACAATACATCAATCTCCAGCGATCGCTTTACTTAACGGATTTATACCACAGGTTCCCAAGGTTACCAGAAAACCGATGCTATTCATACTTACAGGGGCTAGAATAACCATTGCCAAAGCATGGAAAAAAACCCATCAGTTTCTCTTTTATGTATGAAGAGAAAAGTTACGTGGATAATGGAACAGGAAAAAATGATTAGTTCAACGTTGGACAGATCTACTCAATTTAATTCTATATGGGAACCTTGGATACAATTTTTGGGAATTCCTACACCCCTTAAGTAATTAGCAACACCAATCGCTGAATATTGATGTTTACATTGAGCAGGTAGGCTTTCTTTCTTTCTTTTTCTATTTCTTCCTTTTTTTCCTACTGAACACTAAATATTTTTTCTTCTTTTCTCTTTCTCCCATTCTTATTTATTTTTGTAATATGGAATATAAACAATAGGTATTTGTACTAGATTGTTTTAAGACTTCTCAGGTTTATACAACGTTCTCTTATTTTAGAGTCAGAACATTTGACTTTGATTTATTATTTTGAGAAGGATTTTTTACACCCGGTTAAACTTATAGTAGACTACTATATTTCCTATTATATATACTCGAATTAAGGTCAAATGTTTTCTCAAAAAAAAAAAGTTTTTGGGTTTCTTTGGAGGGGGGGGGGGAGCTCCTCTTGCCTTCTCAGGCACAGTATGTTCCCTTTAGGGGTGTCTGGGGGAATGGAGGATCTCCTCATCTTCCGGTAACTATATACATATATTTTGAGATATTTAATAGGCCATCATTGCTACTTACTTTCGAAGAAGGGAAGGTTAGAACGTGGGGGTGTAGAGGTAGGGGGTTACTCCTATTTTTGATAAATATATTGCAATAATTTCAGTTTTTATGGTATTTTTGCATTGATGTATTCCAACATGGTAATATTGTATTTTGAGATCTACTGATATTTAACTTGTTCGCTTGCATATTATATTGTGATACTACATTGTACTTTTTTTCTGTAAAGATTGTACTGACTCTATTCAGATAATAAACTAAAACTTGAATGAAAAAAAAAAAAAAAAGAGAAGCCAAGCAGTGAAGTGTATTACGTTTGTGCCTGGACCTCTTCCACACCTTATGCTGTCCTGTTCTCTCTTCAACCTTTTCTATCAGAGACTGTGCTTTAAAGGAAATAAACTCTGTGTTGTAGTTATGGCTGGTGTGGACCTTGAAGTCATTGGGGGAAATAGGGACTTGTCTTTATTGAGCATAGAGATAAGAGCCATTGTCTGGAGAACCTGGCTGTGGAGACCTGTTTCATAACACCGCTCAACCTCTTTACACAGGAGGGTACGGGCATGTAGCTGGGTGTGCCATCTCTTCCTGCGAGGAGCCAAAGACAAGGAGGAGAGGGTGGTAAGCGCTACACCTAGTATGAACAGCAAAATGTCAGCAGCAGCAGCAGCAGTCTGAGCAGTGGTAAGTCTGTGGTATGTGGTAAGTCTGAGGACACTCTCTGAGACTTTCTGAGACTAGGCCAGAAGAGAAAGGGGGACATAACTGGACAAGACAGCAGCAGTTTATCCATGTGAGGAGCCGGTGGCTAGACAGCAATTTACAATTTGCAAAGCTCCTCTCCCAAGCCCAAGGTGGGAATGGCACTGCAAGCCAATGGGAATACATGGTGTGCAGTGGGCAGGACTACACGCACCGCTGGCTCCCACTGTGCTGCCTGGTGATAGATCTGTCAGCTTTCTGCCCGAGTCCGATAGACCGGCTTGGCAGTGTACCACAACATGCGTGCGGGTATGCTTAATGATCTATTACACTTGCTGCAGCGGCATTATTACACTCTGTGTGCCACTGACTGCAGTGCTGCCTGTCACTGGTGTCATGTGTGGCTGCAGAGCAGGGACACCATGCATTTCATTTTGGCCCTGGGGGGGGGGGTGGTTGAACACTCCTGGCCCTCCCCTTGTCTACGCCCCTTCTTAGTCCGTAGGGTTCAATATTGAGTTGGCCCACCCTTTGCAGCTATAACAGCTTCAACTCTTCTGGGAAGTCTGTCCACAAGGTTTAGGAGTGTTTCTATGGGAATGTTTGACCATTCTTCCAGAAGTGCATTTGTGAGGTCAGGCACTGATGTTGGACGAGAAGCCCTGGCTTGCAATCTCCGCTCTAATTCATCCCAAAGGTGTTCTATGGGGTTGAGGTCAGGACTCTGTGCCGGCAAGTCAAGTTCCTCCACCCCAGTTTTGCTCACCCATGTCTTTATGGACCTTGCTTTGTGCACTGGTGTGCAGTCATGTTGGAACAGGAAGGGGCCATCCCCAAACTGTTCCCACAAAGTTGGAAGCATGAAATTGTCCAAAATGTCTTGGTATGCTGACACCTTAAGAGTTTCCTTCACTGGAACTAAGGGGCCAAGACCGCGTGCGGCTCCGCTGGGAAAGCGGAGTGGCGGAAATGCTGCACCTGCTCTGGCTGTCTGAACGGCGAGACACTGCACGGATGGTATCCGTGTATGTCCGTATTTGGGACATTGCACATGCGCGACTCTCGCGCATGCGCTCTGCGGGGCCGGGCCCGGTGATGCCATGCGTCAATCAGCGTGGGGGCGGCATCGGTCAGGAGCTTTCCTGTAGATAAGAGAGAATGGCTGTGAGCACAGCACACGCTGCTGGAACACGGCCGGTTGTCTACTTCTCTCCCTTACTAAGATTGCTGGTCGGCTCTGGCTTCATATGACTTTCCCTGGCTAGGTGTGGAAGTAGTGGGTATATATCACACAGTGGCGGATCCAGGGGGGGGCAACGGGGCAATTGCCCCCCCACCCCCCGAGATTTGCGGGTGAGTGAGTGGGCAGGTGAGAGAGCGCCCGGTGGGCGGCTCCTTGGATGGCTCCGCAAGCGGGGCCGGGCAGCTGGGCAGCTCGGCGGGCTGGTGAGGGAGCATGCGGCTCTGCCGTCGGGCAGCTTCAAGAGCGGCAGCTCCGCTGGCGGGTGAGAGAGCGTTCGGGCCGGGCAGCTGGGCCGCTTAGTGAGTGTCTGAGTGAGCAGCTGGCCAATCAGACAGCGAGCAGGCGAATGGGGGAGCAGAGAGATGACATCATCTCTCACCGCCCGCCCTGCATCCCTGCAGTTCCACCCGCACTGTGCAGGCAGCCATGGGCAGCCTGGCGAGGACAGAGATGATGATAGGGACGGGGATGGCAGTGATAAGTATGGGGATGACGGAGATGGGGACAGTGATATCGGCAATGGGGAAAGGAATGGCAGTGATGGGGACAGGGATGAGGATGGTAATGAGGACGGGAATGGAGCCATGGGCAGCCTGGCGAGGTATCCCCAATATTACATCATCTCTCTGCTGTCTGACTCTGGCACACAGCAAGGGACAAGTGGAGCAGGCAAGTGACAATCCGCAACATGTGGCAGGTGACGTGGCAAGTTTCAATCCGCAAAGTGTGGCAGGTGATGTGGCAAGTGACAATCCGCAACCTGCGGCAGGTGACGTGGCAAGTGACAATCCACGATGTGGCAAGTGATAATCCGCAACTTGTGGCAGGTGACGTTGCAAGTGACAATCAGCGACTTGCCAAGTGACAATCTGCAACTTGTGGCAAGTGACAATCCGCAATGCATGGCAGGCGACGGTGGCAAGTGACACACTCGGGGCTCCCACTGATTCTGCATTATAGTGAGTTGAACCAGTTAATTTTATATTACAGTGTAATAGTAGAAATAATGCGCTTCAAACATTCTGACACTATAACAACCATGGTGCCGGAATGATTGAAGCGCCGACACCAGCCATTTCCCTGAAAAATTGCCCGTAAAAAAAACATTTTCTGGTAGTGCCCCTCCTGAGACTAGACTCTGGATCCGCCCCTGATCTCACATCTGTATATATCTATGATCTCTCATGTAGGGAGTTTCCTGTGAACCCATTGGATACCTGCTGGAGGCTTGATGCAAGCACTTTTCAGTTTTAATACATAAGGTGAGCTAGTTGGGTTCTAATGGTGTCTATCATGTTCGTAGTCTTTCTGCCCATATTAACCGGCGGCTCATATGTTTTACATACCGCCTAATAGATATCCACTTAACAGCCTCACTGCTTCCCTATCCAGTCTAACATTTATCTGTGGATCCATCACAGCTGAGAGGGTGGATCCATCTATACTGAATGACTGATTTTCTTGCTACTGACATACGAATTTAAGGTAGAGTGGATACTCTGCTCCTTTTTCTTTTTTCCTGCCATCTATATGGATATTTTCCTAGAAAGTAGCTATGTCATCCGCATAGATTGTGATATCTATTCTCTTTCCTCCTCTCTACATTATATGCTGGCTATGGTATTACCACTTAAACCCTGGACCATTTCACTGGTTAAAGACCAGGCCATGTTTTGCGATTCGGCACTGCATCGCTTTAACTGACAATTGCGCGGTCGTGCGACGTGGCTCCCAAACAAAAATTGATGTCCTTTTTTTCCCACAAATAGAGATTTCTTTTGGTGGTATTTGATCACCACTGTGGTTTTTATTTTTTGCGCTATAAACAAAAATAGAGTGACAATTTTGAAAAAAATTCAATATTTTTTACTTTTTGCTATAATAAATATCCCCAAAAAATATATAAAAAAATATTTTTTTCCTCAGTTTAGGCCGATACGTATTTTTCTACGATTTTTGGTAAAAAAAATCGCAATAAGCATTTATTGATTGGTTTGCGCAAAAGTTATAGCGTCTACAAAATAGGGGATAGTTTTATGGCATTTTTATTAATTTTTTTTTTACTAGTTATGGTAGCGATCATCGATTTTTATCGTGACTGTGATATTATGGCGGACACATCGGACACTTTTGACACCATTGTCATTTTTACAGCGATCAGTGCTATAAAAATGCACTGATTACTGTAAAAATGACACTGCGAGTGAAGGGGTTAACCTGTAGGGGGCGCTGAAGGGGTTAAGTGTGCAATGGGGAGTGATTCTTACTGTTAGGGGGCGCGGCTTGGCGTGACACGTCACTGATCGCTGTTCCCGATGACAGGGAACAGACGATCACTGACAGTGTCACTGTGAAGAACGGGGAAATGTTTGTTTACACTTACCTCTCCCCGTTCTTCAGCTCTGTCACCCGATCGCGGGACACCGGCAGTGATCGAGTCCCATGGGCGCGGTCACGGAGCTCACGGCCGGTTCGCGAGCGCGCCAGCGGCGGCGCGCGCGCAACCCATGGCTGGAATCTTAAAGGGGACGTATCTGTATGCCCAGCCGTGCCATTCTGTCAACGTATATTGTCGTGCGGCGGTCGTCAAGTGGTTAAAATAAACCCCGGTCATGCATTGACGTTACATATCTGGTTCCGGCATAACCTTTGGCTGTCTATTAAAACTGCACACTCGGTATGATGACCTTTTGTTACACGTTTATGGTTCCTGTATTCTGGTAGATAGATAGCTCTAGATTAGACCTATAAACATTATTTATTGCACCCTTTATAGATTTTCGTCCGCCTCTGTCCCTGACTATGTGTGTGGGGGGCTCCTGTGCCCACCGGGCCGGACCCACTCCTTTTGGACTGCTGCTGGTGTTGTTGCCCCTGGTAAGGTATACTGTCATCTGGTGGGAGGGATACCACACTTGCCATTATTATGTTGTCACTATCTGATCATGTTATATGATGTCTTATCATGTATATTTTCATTCATTTTCTTTTTTCTTATTTTGTAGTACTATATACTGTCTCTGTTTTTATGACATCTGAATATACAAACAAAAGCTCCTGAAGAAGCGGTAAATACCCGCGAAACATGTCCAGCGAACATGTCAATCTAACCAATATAGGGGGAATTGGTACTGCCATTTTTTCAGGTGTACCCCCCTTGATTTAATAGACAGAGTTATATATATTATTTATATATATATATTTTATATGTTTGTTTTAACATATTGATGTTAATTCAATAAAAATTACTTGTTTTATACTTCTGTGTATCGCAAATTGTTATGGTACCATTAAAGTTCACTAGCTTCAACCACAAATTTCTCCATAAAGTTTGCCATAAACAACAATAAATACTCCTATGCATGTTGTATTGTCCCAAACAGTGCTTCTGTACCAGAAAACAAGATCATGACCTCTGTAACGGAAGTCAAATGTCACGTATACCCAAAATTAGACTTTTACTTAATGAACTCCATAAAGGTGTGTAGAAGTGAAGAAAGAAGAGAAATTGTGTGAAAAAGAAAAGCAGAAAGAAGAAGAGACAAAAGACACACCCAGACCTGACATACTAAGGCTGGCCATACTGTACACAGTTCAGATCTCAGCCGGTTCCTGCTGATACGAACCATTAATGGGCAGGCTGAATGTACCAAGTTGATTGATCGATTAACTTGGGTACAACCAACCTGCCGGATTCGCTTCTGATTATCGCAAGCGGCTGCTATAGCCACTAGCGATAATCACTGTCTTCTTCCGGAAGGAACCGCTTCCCCTGTCCTCCCCCGCCCCCCCCCGCAGGGAGAAGACAATGGCCCGGCAGGAGGGTTTCCGGCATCAACACTGCCTGTGTTGATTGGGGAAGTGAGTTAATTTCTTTCCTGTGTAGCGGCCTCACTCTCTCCCTCTCTTGTATCTGTTGTTCTTGGCTGTTGTCATGGGGTACTCTGGAGGAGAGAGTGCAGGACACTACGCCCAGCTTTCACCTAAATGTATGTGAGGTTTGAGCAAAGTCTCTTTAGATTACCTTCGGGTCTGCATTCTGCATATGGAGCATCCACTTCTTCCGTGGAGGTGTATCTGCCAGTAATAGAGCCCCACACCATTTAAAAGTTCAACACTCCTTTATTTCTTCAATACCAGAATGAACATAATCAGTTGAACTTCCATAACAGACAGACAGGGGTGTGGATACGAGTAGGCCCAGGCACAATGAACTCTCCTATCCCTTTCTCGTTCGGATAGGCCTGGCGCAGGGTCTCTGCCACAGACCGTGAAGTTGGTAGCTGCCACCTACTGGGTGAACTAGTTGGGGCCCCTGCCACAGGCCTGAGTAACGGTCTTTGCCATTGACCGGAGTAGCGGTCTCTGCCACAGACCTTAGAACATGGACCACCTTCCGTATGAATATGGCCCCTGTTTGGCGAGGACATCCATCCCGACGGTCTCCGGAGGCCCTGTCCCGGCACTGGCAATCTGCTGCACCAGATCTATGGGAAGGTCACCTGCGCGGTCCCTTACGCCTGGATTCAGACACCCGATTCTGTGGGTGTCTTAGGACGATTCCTCCCGAGCGGATCCCAGTGGAAGAAGCTGGGCCCCAGGCCTGAATGATGCACCCCACCCCAGACTGAGGGTGTCTGGGGTGACTCCCGAACTCCACGTGTACAGGCCTAGGCCGCCTGGACACCGACCGCTGGACAGCAGCCCTCAGGCTAAAGGTGCCTGGGACTCAGACCTCGTGGCGAAGATGTCCGCCCCTTTTATAGCCTCTCCCAGCCAGCACAGCGGGTTCCCCGCCCCACCGCACAACAGCCGCGAGAGACCAAAAAGGGTACGGCACTCCAGTGATGGTTCAACCCCGGCCCAAAGTAACAGCACCACCTGCTGGGCCGCAGGGAACTGAACATCACTGATGTCTCCACCCGAATCAGCATACTGAAAGGTACCTACCCGCTACACCTGTAACCATTCATGCTGTACCATGTATGAAAAAGTATCCTATTCTCTTTGTATTGCTTCCTTTATGTGAAATTTCTGGTGTTCCTGCCAGTCTCTCTGCTTTCCTTTTAAAAACTGACCACGCTAGGCAGGAGAGCAGTGTGCTGCTGTTTCTCCTCCTCCCCCCCCAGCTCTTATGAAGCTGAGAACAGATGGTATGTGATCACTTATAAAAAAGGGGAAAAAAAGTATTTAAACTTGGTTTAAAGGTGATGGACTGGCCAAGCATGTCTCCAGACCTAAACCCTATTGAGCGTCTGTGGGGCATCCTCAAATGGAAGGTGGAGGAGCGCAAGTTCTCTGTGATGTCATCATGGAGGAGTGGAAGAGGACTCCAGTGGCAACATCTGAAGCTTTGGTGAACTACATGCCCAAGAGGGTTAAGGCATTGCTGGAAAACAATGGCGGCCACACAAAATATTGACACTTTGGGCCAGTGGCATAGCGTGGGGGGTGCGGGGGGTGCCACCGCACCAGGCGCAAAAATAGAGGGGCGCTGTCACGAGTGTGGACCGTCTAGCATGGGGATAAAAGACCCTTGTTAAACTTATGACCATGTCCAACAACAGCGGCGGTTCTTGGGGTGCGGGCGAGCAGCAGGGGGATCTCTCTCATGGCGGTGATCAGCAAGGGGCTGAGCCGAGGACAGATAGGTCTGAGAGCCCGGGATTCTGGAGAATAGTTCCACCGTGGCCGCCTCCTCCTTGACCTCACACCCCTGCCTGACCCCGCCCCCAAGAGGTGAGAAGTAGTGGGCGCAGCATCTCCTGTGCCTCCAGAGCATGGATTGCTCTAACTTCCTCTTCGCAGTAAAATGAGGCCCGGGGTACAGACTGACTGGGGACCCAGAGGACAGACTAGGAGTCGCACGCTGCCAGGGAGCTGCTGGAAGGATCAAAAGAGACACACTGGCATGAAAGGTAGGGCTAGCAGTCTCTCTCGTCATCTCTCAGCCTCCCCCCCTCCCTCAGCTCCACTGTCTCTATGATCCCAATGGCTCTCTCAGTGAATCCAAATCACCAGTGTTGCAAAAACACACAATTGTGCAAATATATAAATAAATAAACAAACACATTTTATATAATTATCAATAAAATGTTCATTCATAGCCATGTTTTTTCGATGCTTTTTATTGATTGTTATATGGAGTTAGTTTATTTGCATAATTGTGTGTTCTTGCAGCACTGGTGATTTGTATTCACTACCCAGTAGGGCTATCTTAGAATTATTGTATTTCATGAATTGTTTTATAAAATTTTCTGTACTTTATTTGCTTTATTTGCACAATGAGGTTGAGGTTTCTTGCAGGGGAGAGGAGGGAGCGCCAACAACAGATGGGACATAGGAACCTATAGGTGATGTCACCACTCCAGGCTTTACCAGTCATTTTCAAGCACACTCTCCTCTCCCCTGCAGCCACCACTGGCTCACACAGGGGATCATGTAACCAGACTGGAGCTAGCTGAAAATAGGTAAGTCCGTGAGTCAGGGGGCAGCAAATTACTTGCCTCGCCCCGGGAGCTGACAACCCACGCTACGCCACTGCTTTGGGCCCAATTTGGACATTTTCACCTAGGGGTGTACTCACTTTTGTTGACAGCGGTTTAGACGTTAATAGGTGTGTGTTGATTATTATATTATTTTGAGGGGACAGCAAATTTGCACTGTTATACAAACTGTACACTCACTACATTACATTGTAGCAAAGTGTCATTTCTTCAGTGTTGTCACATGAAAAGATATAATAAAATATTTACAAAAATGTGAGGGGTGTACTCACTTATGTGAGATACTGTATTTTGAACTGAATGGGGTGTTTTAAAAGGTGAGGGTTCATATATGCTTTAAAAAAGACAAACATATTATTTAGATTTTTTAAATGTTAAACCCTCATCACAATTATTAAAGTGGAGCTCCATCCTAAAGTGGAACTTCCGCTCATCGGATTCCTCCCCCCCTCCGGTGCCACAATTGGCAGCTTTCAGGGGGGAGGGGGGACAGGATACCTGTCCTTGACAGGTATCCTTTCCCACTTCCGGGAGTCCGGCCGCGGCCATGACGTCACCGCGGGGCTCCCTCCTCCTCCTTCCCCGGCTGCCGGGCTAATAGGAGAGAGGAGCGGGACCTCATGCATGCGCAGTAGGGTTCCCGGCGTGAAGCCGAAAGGCTACACTGCCGGGTTCCCTTACCCGCAATGGTGGCGGCAGCACCCGACAGCAAATGGAAACAGCAGCTGCGGTGCCGACATCGAGGGACTGCAGGACAGGTAAGTGTCCATTTATTAAAAGCCAGCAGCTGCAGTATGTGTAGCTACTGGCTTATAATTTTTATTTTTTTCCCGGAACACCACTTTAAGGAGTATAAGTACAACAAAAAACCTATCCATTCCTTTTTAGACAAGAGTTCTTTATATATAATAAAAAAAATATATATATACTGTACAGTATGTATACAGTAAAACCTTGGATTGTGAGCATAATTCGTTCCGGAAACATGCGTGTAATCCAAAGCACTTGTATATCAAAGCAAATTTCCTCATAAGAAATAATGGAATCTCAGATGATTCGTTCCACAACCATTTGTTCATATGTCCTTCAGTTTATAGTCCATAAAAAGATTCTAGCAATGTGAGGTTGTGTAACCATAAAATGTCCATCCACAAACGGAAGTCTCCACAAGGGGATTAGAAGCAAAATCCAGCAGGAACTACAGAGTATAAAAGAGAAGAGAGGCGCCTCTATGTGTAGCAATATGGTTACATGTAATGAAGGTACAACATTTAGCAACTTACATAGTTGATGATTCAAAGAGGCACATCTAAGTATGCAGGCATCCGGGGAAAAGCTGTCCACATAGACCATCCCCCGCACCGCCGGCTCTCACCGCTGTCAGTCTGCAATCGTGACCGGGAAGACTACCCTGCAGTGGAGCGATCTGAAAGCGAGGCTTGAATCGCTTGTGAAGCGCAACGTGGAATGGATGACAATGGCAGTGTGGAGGACGGTCTATGTGGACCGCTTTACCCCGGATGCCTGCATACTTAGATGTGCCTGTTTTAATCATCAACCATGTGAGTTTCTAAATGTTGTACCTTCATTAAATGTAACCATATTGCTACACTTCTCTTTTATACTCAGTTGTGACATGACTCTACTTGTATATCAAGACATCGCTTGTATATCGAGTCAAAATTTATTAAAACCTTTTGCTTTGCAAAACGCTCTCCAACCAAGGTACTCTTAATCCAAGGTTTTCTGTACACTTCTTTAAAATGGCCACTTGGTGGCAGTCAGATCCTGCCGAATATTCATTCATTGAAACTATTTACCACAGAGGATGCAGGCCATTACGCCTTCACCTTCAGCCTGTATTTTCCCACATGCTGAGCATAAATGAGAAGTCACAGAGAGTGATCATGAAACTGATTTTATTGAAATAATTAACGTAGATGGCGACTTTTTAATACTACACTCCTCAAACAGTCCTGCATGGTTAGCACTACTCAGCTATTCATGCTTATTTGTAAAAAAAAATACTTTAAAATACTTCTCCGCTATCAGTTTCATGACTGTTAGACCCCATTCACACAGGGGCAACACGACTTCCAACACGACTTCCAGCGCGACTTTGGGAGGCAACTTGGACACGACTTGAGTTTGAATCACAGCGCGACTTGGGGCGACTTCAGCGCGACTTGGGGAGACTTCAGTGCGATTTGGGGCGACTTACAACACAACTGAAGTCACCTCCAGGACAGGGGACTTTGCCAGTGGCCAATCAAAGAGTAATCAGCTCTGTGGGAGGGAGGGGGAGGGAGGGGTTTGCTAAGAAAACTATTTTTATTTCCTGTAAAGTTGCTTCAGTTAAGACAGGGGATCCGACATGGAGGTGACTTATTTTTAAATCAATGGGTACAGGTCGCCTAGAAGTCGGATTGAAGTAGTACAGGAACCTTTTTTGAAGTCGGAGCGACTGCAGCAGTGTGCATTAAGACGGCTCCATTCACTTACATTGATTTTCTCATGCAGCGTGACTTGAGGCGACTAGAGGCGACTTGGGGCAACTAGAAGTCAGATTCAAAGCCGTGCCTGTGTGAATGGGCTCTAAGACTTAGTTCAGATTGTGCGTAGCGGGAATGCGTGATTTCCCACAACACACAGTTTATGGTTGAACTGGATGGACTTGTGTCTTTTTTCAACCTGACTAACTATGTAACTATGTAACAGAAACACGCTGCCCTTTTGCAGATGTACAGCAGTGTCATTAATCCTAATGGCACCTCCATGCATCTGTAAACGCATGCATATTTGTGTTTGCCAAAATGCATTGTGCGGTTAGCACCATTCATTTCTGTGCGGCGCAATTTCTCAAAAAGGTCAGGGACTTCTTTTGAACATTTCTTGCATGTAGGGTAGCACAGTGGTTCTCTACCTCAGTCCTCAAGTACCCCCAACAGGACATTTTTTCAGGTTTTCCTTTGCTTTGCACAGCTGCTATAGATCAATATCAATGACATGGTATTGATAAGAGCTCTTTTATCTAATGACTGAGGTTGAGAACCACTGGGGTAGCCAATTGAAAATATGGGCCACTGTCAGAGACCCAGTGCTGCAAACACTTACTTCCAGGTGTCAGCAAGGAATGCCCGTTCTGCAAATGCCAAAGCGCATGCGCGGACACCTAGAATGGGCCGTATAGGACTCAGACCGGGTGCGCGCAGTGCGCACGCCCATGCGCATGCGCGCGCCCCTTCCAATCCCGGCGCACGGCGCCCTATTTAAACCTGTGTCAGTGTCAGTGCTGGATTGTCTTTTCAGCTAGTACCTGTGTTCCTGTGTAAACCTGTTATTGGATTGACCTGCTCCTGAAGATACCTGGCTTGTTTGACTACCCTTCTCGGATCTTCCTTACATGTTCACCTGCCTCTGCTTGTTTTACTGACCAACGGCCTGGACTTTGACCACGAACCTGCCTCTTGATTTGGTACCTCTCTGCTAGCCCGCTGCTGACTCCTGCCTTCACCTGTTTATTCTCTTGGATCTTCCCTGCACGGATCTGACGCATGGTTCCTGCAGCACCTGTGCTCTAAGAGGTTTCCAGTATCTCCCAGAGACTCCATCTGCACCAACAGGTACCTGCACCTTCTCTTGCCCCTGCATTTCCCTGTCCTCACCTCCAGGGGGTGCGGGGACTGGGATCGTGCGAGAGGCCGCCCCCACTTCCTCGGCTCCACTGTAAGGTACGTGACAGCAAACCCTAGAAGTGGTGTGCAGAGAAAAACAAAAACCGCAGACACGCTCTAATGGTGCAAGTGGAGCCATAAATGGAGTATACAAAACACTTTGGGCTGCTTTCCCAAACAATCCGAATTGGGGTAGGCTGGATCCCGCCAAAGAGCCACTACTGACCTAAGAGTGTTAGGAAGCCCTAACAAGCTTTCATCACATTGAGATTCTAAGTGGAGGAGCAGAGCTGAGAGGCTGACAACGCTGCAGATAGAGAGAGAGGGGGAGAGAAAGAGAGGGAGATAGGTGAGAGAGGGAGGGGAGAGAGAGAGAGAGGGAGAGAGAGAGCATGAAGCCTAATGCCGCATACACACAACCGTTTTTCACAACGTTAAAAATGCCATTTTTTAAATTGTGCATTAAAAACGATCGTGTGTAGGCTCCAGAGCATTTTTAACAATGTGAAAAATGGCCTAAAAAAAATGAGAACCTGCGCTATTTTTTTACGTCGTTTTTCACGTCGTTTTTTTTTAACGACGTGAAAACCAGTATGCTTTTAGGAGGGGAAAAAACCGCGCATGCTCAGAATCAAGTATGAGACGGGAGCGCTCGTTCTGGTAAAACTAGCGTTCGTAATGGAGATAGCACATTCGTCACGCTGTAACGGACTGAAAAGCATGAGGCTGAAAAGCGCGAATCGTCGCTCAACAAACTTTACTAACATGAAGGGTGGCACCATTCGAACGGAACTTCCCCTTTATAGTGCCGTCGTACGTGTTGTACGTCACTGCGCTTTGCTTGAGCGTTTTTTTTAATGAACGTGTGTATGCAAGACAGGCTTGAGAGGAAACAAGAAAAAATCGTTGTTTTTGAAAATGACATTAAAAACGATCGTGTGTACGCGGCATTAGGCTTAATGTACAAGGAATGTTTTTACAACCTCTCCTGAATGATTTAACTTGACAGATAGTAACCCACGTTTAAAAAGTCTGTAGGCCTCATACACACTTGAGCTAAAAAATACCACTTTTGCAGGCATTTGAGCTTTTTTTGTCTCTTAACACCCCTCCATGTTAACCTATGTGTCCATGCACACATAGGAGTTTAGAGGCGTTTAAAGGAAGGGGAGTTTAACCAATTCCCGCCCGCCGTATGCGAAAAGTGGTTCAGTTATCCTGACTGGGCGTCATATGACATCCAGCAGGATAACAAGCTAGCAATCAGTGGTGTGGTGTGTTAGTCTGACACATTGCATCTTCGATCGAGGTAAAGAGCCTATGACGTATGTGTCCAATCAGATGATGATCACAGTCTAAATAGGAAGAGCCGTTCATCGGCTTTTCCTCCACTCGCACTGACAGGTGCGAGTAGAGGAGAGCCGATCGGCTGCTTTCCTGACAGGGGGGTGTAAGAGAACTGTCAGCGTGCTCCGGGCGCATCCGCGCACACACATGCGCATTAGAAACTCTGCGGATCACAGACGCGCCAATGCGCGTGCGCATAGGCGCGCGCAGGTTCACGGGAGCGCGTCCACGCTTTGCTTTGGCGCCAGACGGCCTATTTAAGGGGCGCACTGACCCCAGTCTAGTGCTGACGGATCTTCAGCTGTTCCTGTACCCCTACCTTGCTATTACCTGCCTGAACCTGCCTGACACCTGTTACCGAATTTTGGCTTTCCCTGACCTTGCTGCTGGACTTCGCTACTCCTCTGATTATCAGTTCCTGATCCCGGCTTCCTGTTTGACCTTGTTCCTGCCTAATGTCTGTGTACCCTGCTGCTCGTCTGCTACTGAACCCGGCTATCCATGTGACTACGCTTCTGTCTGCAGTTTGGCTCTACTCTGCTTCCCGGGTATCTGCAACTTCGGTCCTGCGACCTGCTGCGACCTTCTGCCATCCAAGAGTCGCATCATCTGTTCTAGGCTTCCAGGGCTACTTCTGCAGGCACTTGTGTTCCTCTGGTCCCTTGGTTTCTCCTGTCCTCAATTCCAGCGGAGCCGGGGCCGGAGATACAAGAGAGGCTGACCTCGTCACTTCAGACTCCAATCAGGTACGTGACAGGGGGTCTGCGCTGATTGATTATCAGTGCAGCCCCCCCGAGGATGCCTATCCAGGACCACCAGTGATGTCCACCCAGGACCACCAGGGATGCCCACCCAGGACCACCAGGCATGCCAATCAATGCCCAATAGGGATGGCACTCAGTGCCCATCAGTGATGCCTAACAGTGCCTCCTGATCAGTGCTGCCTAACAGTGCCACCTATCAGTGCCCATCAGTGCCACCTATCAGTGCCCATCGGTGCCACCTATGCGTGCCCATCAGTGCCACCTATCAGTGCCCATCGGTGCCACCTATGCGTGCCCATCAGTTCCACCTATCAGTGTCTATCAGTGCTGCATATCAGGGCCACCTATCAGTGCCCATCAGTGCTGCATATAAGTGCCTCATCATCAGTGCCCATCAGTACTGCCTCATCAGTGCCCCTCAGTGCAGCCTCATCAGTGTCCATCAGTGAAGGATAAAACGTATTTATTTACAAAGTTTTGTAACAAAAACAAAGAAAAACTATTTTTTTTTCAAAATTTTCGGTATTTGTTTATTTGTAGCGAAAAAAAAAAAAAAAACAGTGATGATCAAATACGACCGAAAGAAAGCTCTATTTGTGGGAAAAAAATTATAAAAATGTTGTTACAGTACAGTGTTGTATGACCGCGCTGAAAGCTGAAAATGGGTCTGGGCAGGAAGGGGGGAAAGTGCTCTGTATTGAAGTGGTTAAAGGCAGAAAAAAAAAATCATCACTTGTGCATTCAGGAGAGGTACTTTTGAGCATAACAATACTCAAAAGCGTCTAAATGCACATTAACTCCCTCAACCTTGTAGGAATGGATTACT
This sequence comes from Rana muscosa, assembly GCA_029206835.1. NCBI lineage: Eukaryota > Metazoa > Chordata > Amphibia > Anura > Ranidae > Rana > Rana muscosa. The sequence continues at coordinate 1,035,649,894 of CM055117.1, forward strand.
AATATTGGGATGAGGCTGAGACTGGAGAAAATGATTTATCAGCATAGGGGTAGTACTCATAAGTTCGAGAAGTTGTGGGCGAAATGGTTGGATTTTCCCGGGCTTGGCCCCGGTGGACCTGGTGGCTGATAGATTACAGGGCATCAATGTCGGATGAGATGTGTTTTATGTGCTCTATTACTTGGGAAAGCATGAAAGTCATATGGATGGCCGGTTGGCTACTAGTCCAGATTCGCTCTGAAATGTATATATGTCATGCCTTTTTACCCCGCAATGTAAAGGGGTGTTTGTATGCCCTGTACCTCTGTAAACGTAATAAAATTTTGTTGGATAAAAAAAAAAAAAATGCGCATTAACGTATTAACCCCTTCCCTAGGGTGTTTCATTTTTCCAAAGATTTGATTTTCATATGACTTTGCTTACGCTCCAAGTCTCAGTGATGTAAAAGATATATATGCTAAATTTCAAGAAGATTGGATAATATTTAGGGGTTTCACACATTCATCACTTTTATCACAAACTAGTGACATTTCTAACATTGAACTAAGTGTACAAAAGAAGAAAAAAAAATTCATATAAGAATAAACATTACAAAGCTATCGCTGAAATTAATAAGACAGTTAGACTGGAAGACTCATCTCCATCATCACAAGCACCTAGTGACGAAGAGGCTGAATTTTCAACGAAAAAATTACATTTAAGTCCTAGATTAAAACCTCTTGATCAGACACTCACGTCTACTTGGGATCGAGAACAGCTATCTATTCGACAAGCAAGTACTTCATTTATAGCAACTGCAAACAGCCTTGGCCACGATGTTTCAAAAATTTCCATATCTCCAGCTACCGTTTACCGAGCTTGGGCCATCAATAGAAGTAAAATGGCAAAGAAAATCGAAGACTACAAAGAGTTATTACAACTCTCACTCCTGTACCTAGGAGGTTGGTCTAAAAATGACTTCAGTTTCAGGATCCCAGGGGCACTGCATCAAGTAAGGCTGATGGCAAAGGCAATATATGCACTTAAAATTGTCCTCTTCACTAAACAGTTAAATATTCCTCAACGACAATTGGAAGGAATGAAACGGGTTGCACATTTTGTCAGCCTCATATATGTTCGCTTTTGGCATGGGGCAATTGTAAGTCGATGAGCTCCAAAGAATGATTTGGATATGCTACAGCTTCTGAGCACTTGCCCAGATGCAGACGTCAAAAAATGTGCTCTCACAGTTGCTAAGAGACACCTTTGGTATCTGTCAGAAACAAACGTAGGATTGGCTTTTTTGGCCGAACGTATTATTCAGGCTGTTAAGGAAAATATGACTAAAAATTTAGAAACCAAACCTGCAAAGAAAAAGGGAAGTGAAAGGATTAGATGGTAAAAACATGGTTTTTGAAGGAAAAGACCTGAGCCATTCTAATAAAAGAAAGACGTTCTTTGAATTGTTTGGGATCCACCACGTGACAGAATACTGCAGTGATTCTCTAAGAAGCCATGTGAACGCTCTTAAGGTTGTCAATGATACCGCAGAGAGAGGAATTGCTCTGATAAAAAAGTATAACAAATCGGTCAGGGATGAACAGTAAAAACAATTCTTGTTGAGGGTAGTCGAGCATCACAGAAAAGTCGTCACCAAGCGAACAAAACAAGGGATTGCATCGTTCAAAGTTGATTAATATAACACATGTTTTGCCTATCATATTACCTATTAATCTTAGGCCTCGTACACACGACCGAGTTTCTCGGCAAGAACCAGCAAGAAACTTGCTGGCAGAGATGTCTTGCCGAGAAATTCGTTCGTGTGTATGGTTTCTCGTCAAGAAAACCGACAAGTAATCTCGACAAGAAAATAGAGAACCTGCTCTCTATTTTCTCGTCGAGATTCTCGTCAGCCTGTTTCTCGACGAGAAAAGTGAGTGTGTGTACACTTACCTGTCCTCCGGGAAGCCCGCGCATGTTCGAAATGAATTCGACGCATGCGCGGTAGCTTCCTAGGCATAGGTAGGGTATACCAAGATGGCGGCGACGGCATCGAATGTGACGAGCGCATGCTCGTCGTAGTCGATGACGTCACCGTGTACGCTCCATTCAAAGAACCGCGGGTTCTTTGAATCGAGCGTCTGTACACTCGGCCGGGACAAGTTTCTTGTCCAAGAATCTCGTCGAAAAAAACTACATGTTTTTTTCGACGAGAATCTCGGCCGTGTGTACGAGGCTTTAGTGTATAGTTTTAATAGTATTTTAAGTTTGTGATTTCTAGTTTTCCCAATAAAAGTAATTAACATTGAAAAATCTTATTTTTTGTCTACTTTTACAAAACAGATCAAAGTGTGCAACCTCTAAATATTATCCAATCTTCTTGAAATTTAGCATATATATTTTTTACATCACTGAGACTTGGGGTGTAAGCAAAGTCTGCAAAAATGTTACAGTTTATTTTTTGCCTTAAAAAATTAAACACCCTACCCTTCCCGCATTAATGCTTTGTAATGGCCGGAATTCTGGCCAATAGCATCTATTAATGCCAGACGCGGGAACACACATTAATGTCCACAAGAAAGGCGCATGAATGTACATGCAAAAATGCAGCTTTTTATCTTTTTTTTGCTGCTGCTAAACTCTTGTAGGAGAAAAAAGTGTCAATAGAATACAGTGTGCATGAAGCCTAAATCTGCCACCTTGCAATCACCTAATATGTTTTCTTCTAATTGCAGTATTTGCTGTATAAGTTTTAAATAGTAATTTGCAGAGAATATAATGATTTCTATTACATGCAAACATAAACCCTCCAATTCAAGATCCTATTATTTATTATTATTATTATTTTTTTTTTTTATTGTACACAGTTGTGGCTTTTTATCCCCATTTACATCCCCATTTATATCCCACACTTTTCATCCCCATTTACACATGCCATTGTCCCTCCGGTACAGACAATACAGGCAGAACAGCCTCCATATCGCAACGTATTTCCCATCCCTGATCCCCAATAGATAATACATGAATATTCATGCCCTCCATCATCTTCCATTTGTTTCTCCCCGTGGGAGAGGATTAATGAAAACACAATAATAATTATGTTCTCTTCTGGAATGCACAGCCATGATTAAGTCTGGCGCTAAATGTATTACTTTCTTGTAATTATGTTTCTTTTTCATTGTGTAAAAATGTTTAATGCCTACTTAATATACCCTTTATTGGTTGATGAGATGTCTGCACAATACAATAGTGGGTCATAAAAAACGGCACATTAACAAAAATAACTGCCACATAGCTTGTAATTATTATTTTTTTATAATCACTATTGCAGCGCGCAAAGACTTTTTTTTGCTTGTGCCCTTTCGCTTTTTATATACTGTATATACTCGAGTATAAGCCGTCCCAAATATAAGCCGAGGCATCTAATTTTACCACAAAAAACTGGGAAAACTTATTGACTTGAGTATAAGCCTAGGGTGTCCATCTGCATGCCTCACTGTGCCCATGCCTCACTGTGCCCATGCCTCACTGTGTCTATGACTAGACTGATGTTTAACATGGGAATCTATGGAAAGGGTGCCCAGCTTTGAAAAATCTGTGCTCCCCGGCCGTAGGTCCCCTAGACAACAAACTCTGCACACTTATATAGAAGGCATTTTCAGCACAAAAAAATGTGCTGAAAAACTCAGGTTATACTTGAGTATATACGGTATTCAATTTAAAAGCATTTTGCTTTATCTGTTATATAAGAAAAAAAAAATCTTGTATGTGCCGACAACACAGTGCCTCTGCTGCACTAAAATACAAAGCAATATTATTAGCCCTGCCCAGTTAACTAATGTGATTTAAAGATTTTAATTTTTTTTTAGGGTCTATTTATAAAAAAACTTTACTAATGTGACAAATAGTTAGGGGGGCCGAACACCTCCCTGTTCTATTTGCATTACAACTCCCGAACAGAGGAAAAGTTCTGACCCGAACAGCGGACCACAGGTGTATGGGAGAACTTGAAAAGTCAACAGTTCCTATTTTGATGGCTTATATTCAAGTAATTGGCCATAAAAGTGTGCTTGGGGGGTTCCCTTAGTCTGCCGGCAAAGTGGCGTATCTGTACCATTTATAGAACCTGCTGGAGCAAAACTTACATTTCTAAAGAAAAAAAAACAAACAGTCAAATCACATTTAAATTGGCTTGCGGTTGCAATTGCTGCCACCCGGCTATTTAAAAAAAATAAAGAAAAAAACGTCATTAGGTTCCTTCCCCCAGTCCATAACAGACCCTTTGGGTCTGGTATTGATTTTAAGGGGAACCCCATGCAAAAAAAAAAGGCGTAGGGTCTCCCCCAAAATGCATACCAGACCCTTATCTGAGCATGCAGCTTGGCAGGTCAGAAAACGGGGGGGGGGGGGGGGGCGAGCGAGCACCCCCCTGAACCATACCAGGCCACATGCCCTCAAAATGGGGGTGGGTGCTTTGGGGCAGAAGGGGCTCTGCACTGACCCAGCATGCCCCGAAGGGTCTGGTATGGACTGGGGGGACCCCACGCAGTTTTTATTTTTTTTACAATTTTTTTACTGTTTTTTTTTGCAATTCAGCTGTCAGCGGGGAAGCCCATTGACAGTTGATGAGTCATGGGTTGTTAAGGACGCCATGGTCAGCTTTCCAAGCCCCGCTCCCTAACAACCAGCTTTTACTGCATCCTGATTGGGCAAAGCTTTGCCCAATCAGGGCGCAGAATGTACTGTGCAGTGCACACTGCATTTCAGGGCGTTCGGTGGGGCTGAACTGTTCACCCAACACTAGTGACAAACATGCACACAGCTGTAATGAAAAACCGCTGTGTTTTGTTTAATATGATTATCTCCTATGATCATCATCACCATCTAGTGGCCATAATGTTTTTTTTCCTGATCAAGCTATTTCAGGAACAATACTGAAATTTGGCCACTAGATGGGGCTGATGATTGTAGGAAGTAATCGTGCTACAAAAAATACGTGGCTGTGTGAACATTTATCAAGGTCATAAGCAAATTTTTTAAATAAATAAAACACTTAAAGCGGTTGTATACTGTTTTTTTTTACTTTTACATACAGGTAAGCCTGTGCATACTAGCTCATTATGCCTTTTCCTTTACAGGTTTAAAAAAAGAAAAAAAAAGTCAGCGGATATACAACCGCTTTAAAGTCTACTTTTGCAGAGAAAGCAGAACATGAACCCACTCTATTCAGCTTCCCACGACTCCTTGTTGGTCCTGAAGGGCTTGTAGTGCCGCTCAAAGCTAGAGGCTTAAGGATCCCCATGCCGATACTCAGAATATGGGAGCAAGTGTCTAAGTGCACTAATCCAGAAGTGTAGGCACGCCGCTCGAACCGACCTGGTGTTATTATGGTGTATTACCTCAGCCAACGCTGCTCTGGCCACGCCTGAAAACATGTTTTGCCCCACCCATCGGGGGTTGCCCTCAAAAGGGTGGGACAAAACATGTCAGAGGGCGTGGCCGGAGAAGCACTGGCTGAAGCCATACACCGTTATAAATCAGGTCAGTTAGAGAGGAATCTCATCAAGGCATCCGTGTTGGACCCACTAGATAACATGGGACAAAAGATATCTCCCATGGGACTTTGTTTCAGCAATAGAAATCGCACAGTTACAAATTGGTGTAGAAAAAGTAGAAAAACTTTTATTAAACAACAGGTTTAAAATTGACTGGTCTAGACACTTCATGTCCTGATCTTATAACATTCCGACAATATACATATACTGCAGGGATGCATGAAATTATTAAAATAAATTGCATATCCACCAAGTCAACCCGACGTGTTTCAACTTATATAAAGTCTTCATCAGGGTATAAGGAAGTGGAAGCAATCAAAGATATAAACGTGACTGGATGTCCAACCCGACAAGTAATGGCTCAGTGGTGCAGACCACACGGGTCCAATCAAGACCTCAAGCCCCACAGAAGATCAATGGCTATCAATGAGAAGGCAACAGAGGCGGCTTGCTCGTGTTCACTAATGGAAGAATAAGTGACCACAAAATATATGTATAGAGCTGGATTGAAAATAACCGCAGCAAAAGGAGAGCAATCTCCTATATAGCCATCCAGCATTGGTTAACAGCATGGACTCCACTGGCTCATAACATAGGAGCAGCATCTGTAGTCACTATCCCACCACCATGCTGTCCTTGGCAACTTTGTTAGCAAAAGTCAATATTTTATCCTTTTGCTGCCAGGCATTTTTTTTCTTTTTTTCCCCACACATTATTGCATTATTAATAAGACTAATGTAGTGCCAACCAATTGTGTCGCACTTTCCAATATAAAGGGAGACGGTACGGCTACAATACATTTAAAGGTTAGGAGGGCCTACGATCACACACGATGTCACACGATAATTGCGCTACCGTTTACACTCTGGACACTGCTGATCACGTGGTAAAAGAGTCACTGATTAGCTCTTTACTTTAATCTGTGATCAGCAGTGTCCTCCGGACCGCCCATGATCACGTGAAGCCATCATATGACGGCCTCCCTGAACTAACCATCCGCGCTGTAGCCATCATTCAGCTATAGCGCGGTCGGCAAGTGATTAAGGAGATATTAAGGGTTTATTACACTCTTAATGTCAACTTTGCATTTTGTTGATGCCAACTGAGCACAGACTGTGCTTTATTATCTTCAAAAAATAAAACATGGCAACATCAAGTATTGTGACCCCAGTGGTACAGGTTTAAAAACATTTACAATCATCCTTAAATCTGCAATAAGCACTTAGCAGGACAAAACCTGTCACAATAGTATATAATAAGCCCTCTGTGATTGCAGATATAGGAATCCACATTCATTTCTAGTCCTGATGGCTTTGTATGGAATGAGAACTGTACATACATTCTGAAATGACAGAGTCTACTGAAATGGACAAAACACAATACATTACTTTACAAAGCAAATGGGAGGTTGCCCAGCACAGTCTGCAGAACCAAGGTAAAAGAGATTTCTCTAGTTCCATTTTCTGAAAAGATGAAATGGTACATTTAATGGTATTGATGGTGGATACATTAGCTAAAGGGGCAGAGGAGTTATGAATAATATAAAAAAAAAAATCTAATGTTGGAGAATTAAAACAGGAATGAAAATTCCATGAACGGTGGCGGAAGGAGGATGAGGCCTCGTACACACGGCCGATTTTCTCGGCAAGAACCAGCAAGAAACTTGCTGACAGAGAGGTCTTGCCGAGTAAATCGGTCGTGTGTACGCTGCTATCGGGTTTCTCGTCGAGAAAACCGACAAGAAACCTCGACGAGAAAATAGAGAACCTGCTCTCTATTTTCTCGTCGAGATTCTCCTCGGCATGTTTCTCGACGAGAAAAGTGAGTGTGTGTACACTTACCTGTCCGCCCGGAAGCCCGCGCATGTTCGAAATGAATTCGACGCATGCGCGGTAGCTTCCTAGGCATACGTAGGGTATACCAAGATGGCGGCGACGGCATCGAATGTGACGAGCGCATGCTCGTCGTAGTCGATGACGTCACCGCGTACGCTCCATTCAAAGAACCGCGGGTTCTTTGAAACGAGCGTGTGTACACTCGGCCGGGACAAGTTTCTTGTCCAAGAATCTCGTCGAAAAAAACAAGCTCAAGCTCTGTCAGATTGAAAGGAAAGCGTCTGTGAATAGCAATTTTAAAGTCTTGCCACAGATTTTCATTTGGATTTAGGTCTGGACTTTGACTGGGCCATTCTAACACATGAATATGCTTTGATCTAAATCATTCCATTGTAGCTCTGGCTGTATGTTTAGGGTCGTTGTCCTGCTGTAAGGTGAACCTCCTTTCCAGTCTCAAGTCTTTTGCAGACTCTAACAGGTTTTCTTCTAAGATTGCCCTGTATTTGGCTCTATCCATCTTCCCATCAACTCTGACCAGCTTCCCTGTCCCTGCTGAAGAAAAGCATCCCCACAACATAGTGCTGGCACCACCATGTTTCACGGTGGGGATGGTGTGTTCAGGGTGATGTGCAGCGTTAGTTTTCTTGTCACACATATGTAGCACTACCCCCGTAGGAGCTGCTGGTTATATATTTGGGTCTTGCTGATACCTGTCTGTTCCACCGTATCTGTCATAGGGGTTCCATTGAAGAGTTTTCACAGATGTCAACACCAACACACAGTCTGTTTTCCCATTGTTTTATTGAAGAAATGTCAATGAGAGGGATGGAGGGTTAGGGGAGATTCAGGTACCTTGCTTTTGCGGATCACAGGTACTTCCTAATCCAGAGGACAAACAGCTTCAACACTGGATATAGCAACCACCGAATAGGCCTCTCTCACTGACCCAGCAGCCGGTGCGGTGCTCGGCCAAAAGTCTCTGCCACAGACTTGAAGAACTCACATAGTCTCTGCCACAGACTTGAAGAATACACATAGTCTAAGTACAGTCACACAGTACCGGTTTCTTTCAGCCGATCCGGCGACACTGTGAGGTAGATATGTCAGGATGCGTCCTCCAATTGAGACTCCAGGCTCTTCCCAAGGCACCAGCCCTTTTGGCTCGGGCCTCTCCTGGGAAAAGTCCTCCCCTGGTTTCTCCAATTGCTCGGCTTCTTCCCGCAAGCAAGACAGCAAAGGACCACCCCTGATCAGTAGGCCCCAGAAACCCCTGGGCCTACTTCCAATAACAAGGCCTTGGGCCAGCCGACCCCGAGGCAGGAAACTGCTATGGCACACCTTAGGCCAGGAGGGCCATCAGGTCAGAGCTTCCCAGAAGACGGGGTCTGTCCCTTAAGTACCCTCTCCCAGAATGCACAGCGGGGGACCAATCCCACTGAGCTGTTTCTGGGCAAGAGATACCCAATACATCCAGCCTGCTGCATTTCCAACCTTGACATTTGGTGACAGCGACACCCACAGTCAAGTGGAAAAACGCACAACACAGCTGAACTGGAACAGAAACCAGTAATTACCAAAATTATTCTGAGCTAAACTACAGCTCAGACAACTAAATTTACAACTAGCGCCTACCCAATAGGAGCAGGACGCTACACATAGCTTTTTTGCTTTTAGGCCAAAAAGTAAAATTTTGGTCTCATCTGACCAGAGCACCTTCTTCCACATGTTTGCTGTGTCCCCCACATGGCTTCTTATGGGTTTCTTTCAACAATGGTTTTCTTCTTGCCACTCTTCCATAAAGGAAGTTCACAACTAATGCGGCGTACACACGTCGGCGTGAGGGCGTGATCCCGCGTTGTTCTCCCAATGGCTGATCGGCTCTTCATTAGATAGATTGATAGCAGCGCAGCCATTGCTGTCAATCAAATCCAATGACGCGGCTGCCGGGGGGGCGGGGCCGTGTCATACAATCGGCGGCTATGGACGCGGATTGTATGACACGGGAACGTGCCCGCAGGGTAACCCCCTCTGGAGAGAGCTTCCCAGAGGGGGGTTAGCTCTTGCGGGGAGGAGCCGCGAGAGCCGCCGTGGGACTCCAGAAGAGGACGATTGGGGCACTCTGTGCAAAACAAACTGCACAGTGGAGGTAAGTATGATATGTTTTTTTTTTTTTTTTTAAGTGAACTTTTAATATCACTTTAAGTATCTCTCTTTGAACTATTCAACGATTATTAAAAGGTTTGTCTAGGTAATTAGTCTAGAAGGCTGGAATAAAATATTTAACCCTTTCATGACTCATGGATGCCTAGATGCTCAGGCCAAATTTAGTAATGTCACCATGCGTCAGTTAACCTATTTGATTAATCTGCATATGTTTGTTTTTTTGAGAAATATAAGATTTTTTTTTTTTTTTTTTTTTAACAGATGTACAAATATAAGACTTTTTATCTAGTACACTATTAGTGAAGAATAAAATAGGCAGTGGGCAAAAAAGAGGGGTACAACATCCCGGCTCATAAACAAATTGTACAGAACTATAAGCATTGTTTTTTGAGGCACCTGAGGCTCACAACTATTTAAAAAAATAAAACAACAGTTTTATTATTGATGTAAGCATATAAAATAGTACATACTTTGTTAAAAGCAAAGAATACATATCCCAGTTCAATTCAAGCCCTCCTTTATCTACGGCCCCCTAAAACATCTTATACTATACATATTATCAACCAAGGTTATGAGGCCTTTTTCTCTAAATCACATTAAGATTGTTACAGGGGTCCTCCTTTTAATTAACCACTTGCCTACAGGCAAGGATTTTTTTCTCAGGCAATAGGCACAGGAACTTCATCCTACCTACCTCCAAGCACCGTTCCTTGGCTCCACCCCATACCCACATCTCAGTACCGCCCTAGAGCCAAGTATTATTTTGTGGTGTTAAGTAATTTGTATGAAATTTGTTAATGATCCTCTGCAGCCAGCAACAATAGACCCCCCTCCCCAGCAACCATAGATTCCACAAGCAATAATAGACTCTCCCCAGCAACAATAGACCCCCAAAAGCAACAACAGATCTCCCAGCAAAAAATCAATAGACTCTCCAGCAGCTAGCAACAATAGTCCCCTCCCTCGACAGTAGATTCCTCCCAGCAACAATTGACCCCCAGCAACAATAGACTTCCCTAGCAAAAATAGACCATAGACCACTACATAGAAATAGACCCCCTCCACTAACAATAGATTCCCCAGCAGCCAACATCAATAGACCCTTCAGCACACCTCAGCTCCGCTTGCCATGACATACATCTGGCAGCTATGATTAAACACTAAGACAGTGTGAAACGCGTCGGCTTTGACCAGAGTTTTGTGACTTGCCGTGTGTTATTTGGATTTTTGGAAGATTTTACATAATAAAGGCTTTTATTGGAGTGCTGCTGTCCAGAAGATTTGTTCTTTTGTTATTGCCTGAGTTTGCATTGCCTGCACCCTTGGCTGTTGGGAGGAAGTAATCACCTGGAGGACGTCCACACCTGAGCGGTTTTTGTTTTCTATACATCTGCATTCCCCCGCATTCCTGCTGAAAAAAAGCCCTGCCTACCGGGCACTTTCACCTCCTTCCTGCCCAGGCCAATTTTCAGCTTTCAGAGCTCTCACACTTTGAATGACATAAGCGCGGTCATGCAACGCTGTACCTAAACAACATTTTTATAATTTATTTGAGACAGATAGAGCTTTTTTTTTGGTGGTATTTAATCACCATTGTTTTTTTTTTTTTGCTAAACAAACAAATTTTTTTTTCTTAGTTTCTGTTATAAAATTTGGTAAATAAGTAATTTTTCTCCTTCACTGATGTGCGCTGATGAGGCTGCACTGATGGGCACTGATAGACTGCACTGATGGGCAGTGACGAGGCGGCACTGATGGGCACAGATGAAGTGGCACTAATGACGTGGCACCGATGGGCACTAATGAGGTGGCACTAATGAGGTGGCACAAATGGGCACTGATGAAGAGGCAATAATATGCAGCAGTGATATGCGGTACTGATATGCATCACTGATAGGCGGCACAGGTGGGCACTAATAGGCAGCACTTATGCACACTGATAGGCAACATGGATAGGTGCCACTAATAGGCACTGATAGTTGGCACTGATGAGCACTAATAATTGTAATTGATGAGCAGCACTAATGGGCACCGATAGATGGCACTGATAGCACTGATGAGGAGGCATTAATGGGCACCGACAGGCATCCCTGATGGGCACTGACAGGCATCACTGATGGACACTGACAGGTAGCACTGGTGGGCACCGATTGGCAACACTGGTGGGTACTGACTGGCAGAACTGGTGGGCACTGTAGGGGCTGCATTGATAATCAGGACACTGATGACCCTGATTGTCAGTGCAGATGTCCCAGCTGAGGAATTCTGCTTACCGGCTCTCCTCTCCTCACGCTGACACAGCATGAGGAGAGGAATGCAGATAACCAGCATTTCCTGTTTACACTGTGATCAGCTGTGATTGGACACAGCTGATCACATATTAAAGGGCCATCGTCATAGGCTCTTTACTGTGATCGGTGATGCGCTGTGTCCCAGGGACACGGCGCACGACTGATTGCCATGCTGCACTATGAGAATGGGAGGAGATCATACGACGTCCTTCCAGAAGGAGAGTGCTCCCGCCCATCCGTCATTTCACTATACGGTGGGTGGGAAGCAGTTAACGTGTTTCACAGGATACCCTGCATTTTTAGGAGGATAGAAGAACAATCTGTGCAAGTATACAATAAAATAAAAAGCTCGCCTAGAATTGTACTTGGATAATTATTCTTTGTTTTAACAATGTATGTGCTGTTTTATATGTATACTTCAATAATAAAATTGTGATTATATTTGTAAAAATTGTTGTGATCCTTGGGTACCTCAAAAGTCCATGCTTATTTGGTATCCTTTTAAAAAAAATATATATCTTGCTCCATTTTTTATTAAGGGCTGATAAATGCAAAAAATGGAAAAATACTTTGTTGTATGTTACAATTACAGTATTAAACAGATATATATATATAGATAGATACATAGTGGTTTTGTACTTATTTTGTCTTCATGTATTCTGCTCAGATCTATAAATACATATTTAAAAATATCATTCCCTTTTTTTTTCTGGTAAATGTGAAATATTGCATATAAACAATTTGTTTTCCACTTTCAGCCAGCAGGTGGCGATCCAGGCTCCAGTTAAGGTAACTTAACTGTCTAGTTTTATCTGCCTTGCTGAAAAAAATCTTCTGTTTAAAAAGCTCAAAGTCTTAAGCTGACATTTATGCAGACATGAACACGCCTGCCTTCTATCTTTAGACAGACCATTAGAAGTTTTGATGAGAGAGAGAGAGAGTCTAATGCTGCGTACACACGACCATTTTTCATAACGAGAATAATTCAATTTTCTTATTTGGTCATTAAAAATAATCGTGTGTGGGCCCCAGAGCATTTTTCACGACGTGGAAAATGTTCATAAAAAATTTGGAACATGCTCTAATTTTTCCCACCACCATGCTGTCCTTGGCAACTTTGTTAGCAAAAGTCAATATTTTATCCTTTTGCTGCCAGGCATTTCTTTTTTTTTTCCACACATTATTGCATTATTAATAAGACTAAAGTAGTGCCAACCGTTTGTGTCACACTTTCCAATATAAAGGGAGACAGTACGGATACAATACATTTAAAGGTTAGGAGGGCCTACGATCACACACGATAATTGCGCTACCGTTTATCAAATCTATATTTTTTAGTAAAATATACACTCTGATTGGACACAGCTGATCACGTGGTGAAGAGTCACTGATTAGCTCTTTAATTTAATCTGTGATCAGCAGTGTTCTCCGGACCGCCCATGATCACGTGAAGCCATCATATGACGGCCTCCCTGAACTAACCATCCGCGCTGTAGCCATCATTCAGCTATAGCGCGGTCGGCAAGTGATTAAGGAGACATCAAGCGTTTATTACACTCCTAATGTCACCTCTGCATTTTGTTGATGCCAACTGAGCACAGACTGTGCTTTATTATCTTCAAAAAATGAAACATGGCAAAGTATTGTGACCCCAGTGGTACAGGTTTAAAAACATTTACAATCATCCTTAAATCTGCAATAAGCACTTAGCAGGACAAAACCTGTCACAATAGTATATAATAAGCCCTCTGTGATTGCAGATATAGGAATCCACATTCATTTCTAGTCCTGATGGCTTTGTATGGAATGAGAACTGTACATACATTCTGAAATGACAGAGTCTACTGAAATGGACAAAACACAATACATTACCTTACAAAGCAAATGGAGGTTGCCCAGCACAGTCTGCAGAACCAAGGTAAAACAGATTTCTCTAGTTCCATTTTCTGAAAAGATGAAATGGTACATTTAATGGTATTGATGGTGGATACATTAGCTAAAGGGGCAGAGGAGTTATGAATAATATAAAAAAAAAAATCTAATGTTGGAGAATTAAAACAGGAATGAAAATTCAATGAACGGCGGCGGAAGGAGGATCAAGCCCCATACACACTATCAGTTTTTCTGCAGGTTTTTGTCTTCAGGTTTACCAAAACCATCTAATATGAGGTCAAACCTTAATGCCCCGTACACACGATCATTTTTACTTTCATTTTTTAAACCAACGTTTTTCTCCTCGTTTTTTTTCATGTTTCCTCTCAAGCCTGCCTTGCGTACACACCATCATTAAAAAAAAAACGATCAAGCAAAGCGCAGTGACGTTCAACACGTACGACGGCACTATAAAGGGGAAGTTCCGTTCGAATGACGCCATCTTTGGGACGCTTTTGCTAATTCCGTGTTACCGCGTGTTAGTAAAAGTTTGGTGAGAGACGATTCGCGCTTTTCAGTCTTCGTGCTTTGAAGATCGTTTTCGGGAGTTCAGTTTGCGCCTGTGGGTTCGTATCTGTTTAGCACTGCTTGTAGTCAGTTCGTATCTGTTTATTCAGTGCGGCCTGCTCTGCACGTTCGTGTTTTTCAGCTTGTTCTTCATAGGCCTTGCTGTTCTTCCGTGCGTTCTTCTAGTTCGTTCTGTTCAGCCGACCGTTATCTAGCCATGTTGCGGCTAAGTACTCGTCGTAGAGTTCGTGCTGTAGTTGGTGCAGGGGTTCATGCTGTATCCCGACTCCATGCCATGAGCAGGGTCAGGAGGAGTTCATGGACCAAGAATTGGTTGCTCCAGCGGCACCAATTCTGTCACATGCCTTTGTTGCGGGAGATCAGGGAGAATAATCCTGATGATTTCAGGAATTTCCTCAGGATGTCTGACCCCGTATTTCAGCATATGTTGGCTTTGGTGTCCCCCTATATTACCAGGCAGGACACCGTTATGCGGGAAGCCATCAGTGCTGAGCAGAGGCTTATCGCCACGTTGCGATACCTGGCTACTGGGAGAAGCCTGCAGGACCTTAAGTTCTCCACAGGCATATCCCCCCAGGCTCTGGGGATCATTATACCAGAGACTTGTTCTGCCATCCTTCAAGTTTTGCAGGAGGATTATATTAAGGTAAGTGTTCTTCTTCAAAAATTCACATTGTATGGTTTTTATTTTTGGATATTTTTAATTTGCTTTATTTGCAGTCCCTAATTCACATGATTCTTAGCTGCAGGGAATGTCCCCTTTCTCCCCATGTTTTATTATTTAAAGTTTGGGGTTTGAGGCCTACCTGTAAATTTGGATTACCTAACCTCTCCAGCATGCTATCCTGGGGCCATACCTACCTTGCCTAGTCATTTCCATGTTTTTTATTATATGTTCCATCGTAGTGCTTTACCCAAAACGCACCCTAAATTTTGCCTAGGAATGTTTTATTTTTGTTAACTTCAATACAGAGTGCTACAGCCTTCATGTGTGATATTCCCAACTCATCTTCAACCCCCCCCCCCATAATGTTTTTGTTTTTTTTTATTTTCTTGCTTCCAATTTTTTATGTTTTTAACAGTTTCTACCAATGTTGGCCATGAATGTGTGTATGAAATCAGCTTTCAATGTTTCTGGCTACAAGTATTAATTTGTTATTTCTTTAATTCCACAGTTCCCTTCTTCGCCACATGAATGGTAGAATGTGGCTTCCGAGTTTGCCCAGCGATGGAACTTTCCGAACTGTGGAGGAGCCATCGACGGCAAACATGTT
The DNA here is from genome assembly GCA_029206835.1 of Rana muscosa. NCBI lineage: Eukaryota > Metazoa > Chordata > Amphibia > Anura > Ranidae > Rana > Rana muscosa. The sequence continues at coordinate 1,035,665,451 of CM055117.1, forward strand.
CGGGTCGTCCCACCACCCCATTCGGGATCCTTTTATTATAATTATAAGGGGTTCCACAGCGTCGTGATGATGGCAGTTGTGTCGGCCACCTACGAGTTCCTCTATGTGGACGTTGGCAAGAATGGCAGGATGTCTGATGGAGGAGTTTTTGCCCAGACGGAGTTTGGAGAACGGCTCCTTTTGGATCTGCTGGCCTTGCCACCAGCGGAGCAGAATGTGGAGGGACTACCTTTTGTGTTTGTGGTGGATGAGGCGTTTGGCCTGGGACCCCATTTGATGAGGCCATTCCCGCAACGCACACTCACCCCTGAGAGGAGGGTTTTCAATTATCGGCTGGCCAGAGCCAGAAGGGTGGTGGAAAATGCGTTTGGGATCATGGCCAGCCGATTTCGCCTCTTCCTTACCTCCATCCACCTTGCCCCATACAAATGGAACCATGTGGTTATGACGTGCTGCGTGCTGCATAATTTCCTAAGGGTGCATTCAACGAGTTATATATCTTTGAGTGGGCCTGAGGCCTCTTTAATCAATGCAGAAACTTTGGTGGCCCTGGAACCTGGCTGTCCTGGCTTGGCCCCCCCAACCGGACGTGAGGTCCGTAACCAATATGTGGACTATTTTATGGGTAGGGGGGTCATTGAAATGCCAGACAATCTATAATAATTTTAGACCAAAAAAATAAAACTTTATCTTGAGTAAAGATTGGTTTGGATTTTTTATTGTATAATGTTTGATGTTTCTGGTAGGTTTACCTAGTGCACTTGTTTTGCCATGTGGATTAAACAATCTTTTAATTAGCCTTCATTGTCAGTGTAAACACCAAACATTGATTAGTTCACTCAGCACCACATTTACATAATGAAGCCACAATGATTTGTTATGTAAAAATACCTTTATTTTTTTTGTTTAGGTGGGCAACTTCCTTAGAAATGTGGATGTTCCCTTAATTTCGGGTGTATTACAACGCATGACCAGCCATGCATAAACAAACTATATTTGTCAAAATTTTGAAAAAGCTAAACATGTGCTAGTCATTAAAGGGTAAAATAAAAAAAAAACATAGAAAACTCTGCAAGTAAAACGTTATTTGGTGTAAAAACATTAGACACGCCCAAGCACAGCCATGATATTTTGGAGCCTTTCCTCCACCCGCTTTGTATTTGCCCTGATCTCTAGCAAGTCTCCCTTAATTTTTTCGAGGTCACGACAGCAGACCATCAGGTATTGGATCAGGATCTGGGCACTGTGATGTGTCAACTTATTGGGGTCTTCGGCCAGAACTGCACCTAAATGTAAAAAGAAATATGTAGGATAGAATATGTAGGCCTACATCTATTTAACATGCATGTGTCTGGTTTCTCTCTGACCTGTGGTGGTGCCACTTTCCACTTTCACAACATCACATTCCTCTCCATCCTGGGGTTCTGGGGGTATTGTTGTAGGTATTGCAATTCTCGTCTCATCTGAGGTAGCTTTTCGAATCCCTAGGGAGATTGAAATAAAAGCAATTGTTTCATTAGTAGCGACTCAATTTTGCTAAAATAAGAAACATGAAAAAAAACTTTGAAATCATTCTTTTGAAGCATGCTCCATTTTAAATTTTACCCCCTGTGCCAACCGGGACAAATGATTGGATCCATAGCCCAAACCAGAGCATATACATTTTGAACACAAATTTGAAACATTGTAACACCTGTGACAGCAGGAAGGTAAAGTCACCTGGTTGCATCCAGGGGGGTAGATATATTTCTCCCAGATTCAGGCTTTATGCTGACTTGTACAACTAGGGTGGAGAGTTGTATAAGCCCAGCTGAGGCTAGTAGGCTCATGGATGACTCATACCTCTAGGGAGAGTGTGGGGCGTCGTACAGACAGGGAGTTGATGAGGCCAGCTGAAGCTTGTCAGCTCATTTAGGCCTCTATAAGAACTCCCAGATTCATTAGGTGTTAGCTCATGCCTGGAAGCAGACCTGTGTGGACTTCCTGGAGAGAGTGAACCCTTGTCCGGTGAGACAAAGCCTGTGTGGCTATTTGCTTGGACATTTAAAACCAGGGACTTAGGGACTAGGACAGCACTAGGCTGATCCCAGTTGTTAGTTAGGAAACCTGTATGTTTAGTCAGAGGTCAAGTTGACCAGGATTTAATTTGTTTATGTTTCTTTTGGCTTTGCTGTGTTTTGTCACTGTAAATAGAAAATAAACCGCACCTTTTTTTTTTTTTGATTTTGAAAACCACAACCTCCGTTTGCTGGGCCTGTTTTTGTGTGGGGAGCCCATCCCGGGGGGTCACACACACCCGCTGCCAAGCTAACCCCCTCACAGTTGGTGGAGAATGCGGGCAGTTTTTTTTTAAGCCAGCATGGAGGAGATACTGAAGCAGCTGGCTCTAGCAAATGCCAATCAACAGCAGACAAATGCAGGTTTGCAAAAGAGCCTTGCAGCTCAACAACAGAACTTCGCAGCCCAGCAGCAAGCTCATCAACAGAGCCTTGCAGCTCAGCAACAAGCCCAGCAGCAATCTGAGGCCCGCTTCATAGACCTGTTAGAGAAGCAAGAGCAGAGACTACAACAAATGGAAGCAGTAATGCAGCAACGTCCGCAGACCAGTGAGGAAAGCCGTCCCACTAATACCGCGTCCTTTGGGGTGAGTCGTTTATTGACAAAAATGACTGGAGAGGATGATCCAGAGGTATTTTTGACCACATTTGAAAGGACTGCTGAAAGAGAAAAGTGGCCTGAGGAGCAGTGGGCTGGACTGGTGGCTCCTCTGTTAACTGGTGAATCGCAGAAGGCTTACTATGACCTAGAGCCTGACCAAGCAAAAGACTATGTGATGCTAAAAGCTGAAATATTGGCAAGGCTGGGTGTCACCCAGGCTGTCCGGGCTCAGCGTGTGCATAACTGGACTTTCCAGCTTGGAAAACCCCCCAGGTCTCAAATGTATGATCTCATTCACCTAAGCAGAAAGTGGCTACAGCCAGAGACTTTGTCCGCACCAAAGATTGTGGAACGTGTTGTAATGGATCGGTTTTTGAGAGCTCTTCCTACTGCCATCCAAAAGTGGGTAAGCCATGGAGACCCAGAGACGGCCGATGGTCTTGTGGATCGTGTGGAGAAATACTTGGCTACAGAGAACCTGACGGCCTCTTCCAGAGACACTCGGACTTTCCACCCTAAGACCAGACCATCCCCAGGGGCGGATAAGAGGATTCCAAGGGGTGAGGGTGGAGAGAGTGAGAGGGTGGGAGCTCTACCCCAAGTTTGGCGAGAACAGCCTGGGAAATCAGCGGCTCAAGAGGCGGCAAGAAGGATCGTTTGCTACCGCTGCCGGCAAGCGGGACATATTGCAGCCAATTGCCCGGTTGTGGAGGAACCCATGCAGTGTGACTTTCTGATGGGCAGACGTCAGTCGCTGTGTGCGACAGTCGCATGCACTGCCATTCGAGGAACTGAGAAACATTTATGCAAAATGTGTGTTAATGGTAGAAATGTTGTGGTATTGCTGGATTCAGGTAGCCTTGTGACCCTGATAAAGGCTGAGTTAGTTAAAACAGAGGTCTCTGGGAATAGCAAGGTAGCTGTTATTTGTGTGCATGGGGACACCCGAGAGTATCCAGTGACTACAGTGTGTTTTGAGACCCCCAAAGGTACCCTCTCTCATCCAGTGGGCTTAGTATCTCAGTTACCGCATGACGCCATTGTGGGAAGGGATTTTCCGAAGTTCTGGGAACTGTGGGATGATCCTGAGCCCCCCACTGGTGCCCCTATGTACCAGGAATGGGATAGCCAGAACTCCCCTGAGAGTGGTGAGGACTCTCCGGAATTTCCCTTATCAGTATTGGCAGGGGAGACTCAAGAAACTGGAGAGGAGCCCACCTCCTCAGACGAAAACCTACCGTCTGTGGAGTTTTCTGATCTTGAGGTTCACAGGGAAAACTTTGCCACAGAACAGTTGAAAGACCCCGCCCTAATAAAGGCACGGGAAAACGTAGTGAAAATAGATGGCGAGTTAGTGAACCCAGATAATACCTGCACTTACCCATACTTCAGCGTAGAGAAGGACCTACTGTATCGGGTGGCAAAAAGGGCAGAAGAAACCGTTGAGCAGCTTGTGGTGCCCAAACCTTACAGGAAGTTGGTGTTGGAGTTGGCCCATGGGCACATTCTTGGAGGTCATCTGGGGACAGAGAAAACCCGTGAGAGGGTATTACAGAGATTCTATTGGCCGGGGGTGATAAAGGACATAGAAAATTATTGTTCCTCCTGCCCTGTGTGTCAGAGGTCGGCCCCGATGCCACATTTCCGTAGCCCGCTGGTCCCTCTACCCATCATTGAGGTCCCGTTTGAGAGGATCGCCATGGATTTGGTAGGTCCTATAATCAAGTCCGCTAGGGGGCACCAGTACATATTAGTTATAATGGACTATGCCACCCGTTATCCAGAAGCGATCCCTCTCCGAAATACCTCGGCCAAAACCATAGCCAAAGAGCTATCTCTTGTGTTTAGCCGGGTGGGTATTTGTAAAGAACTGCTTACGGACCAAGGTACACCCTTTATGTCCCGGGTTATGAAGGAGCTGTGTAAATTGTTCAAAGTGACGCAATTACGTACATCTGTGTATCACCCCCAAACCGATGGGCTGGTTGAAAGATTCAACAAAACCCTAAAGCAAATGTTGAAGAAAGTGGTGGATAGAGATGGAAAGGATTGGGACTGTCTACTTCCTTATCTGATGTTTGCTATTAGGGAGGTGCCCCAATCCTCTACGGGATTCTCCCCCTTTGAGTTACTGTATGGGAGACACCCAAGAGGGCTGTTGGATATTGCCAAGGAAACTTGGGAAAGTGAGAGTTCTCCCCACAGGAGTGTGATTGAGCATGTCGCCCTGATGCAAGACCGAATTGCACAGGTAATGCCCATCGTGAAGGAACATTTGGCCCAAGCGCAGTTAGCACAGCAGAGAGTGTACAACCGTGGAGCCAAGACCCGTACCTTTTCCCCGGGGGATAGGATACTGGTACTTGTCCCTACGGTTGAAAGTAAATTCCTTGCCAAATGGCAAGGCCCCTACGAGATAATGGAAAAAGTGAGCGAAGTGAATTACAAGGTCAGACAACCAGGAAGGCGAAAGCCCGAACAGATCTATCACGTTAATCTGTTGAAAGCCTGGAGGGATAGAGAGTCCCTAGTCGCAGACACTTGGTCACCAGCTCAAACTGGTTGCGTGATTCCTGAGGTTGGAATAGCAGCCACCTTGTCACAACCCCAACAACAGGAGGTTAAGGAGTTTGTGCTTCGCAACAAGGAGGTATTCTCTGAGCTGCCGGGACAAACATCTGGGGTAGAGCATGACATCATTACCCCGCCCGGTGAAAGGGTGAAGTTAAAACCCTATCGGATCCCAGAGGCCCGACGGGAGGCAATACGGGAGGAAGTACAGAAAATGCTGAACTTAGGGGTGATAGAGGAGTCCCAAAGTGATTGGTCTAGTCCCATTGTGTTGGTGCCTAAACCGGATGGGAGCTGGCGATTTTGTAACGATTTTCGTCAGTTGAACAAAGTTACAAAATTTGACACCTACCCCATGCCACGTATAGATGAGTTGATCGACCGGCTGGGAACAGCCCGATACATGACGACTCTTGACCTCACAAAAGGGTATTGGCAAATCCCCCTGGCCAAATTGGCCAAAGAGAAAACCGCATTTGTAACCCCAGACGGGGCGTTCCAATATAAAAGAATGCCGTTCGGGTTACAGAATGCGCCGGCCACGTTCCAGCGGAAAATGGACCAGATGCTGAGGCCCCATCGGAAGTATGCTGCGGCTTACCTGGATGACGTAATTGTCCATAGCACAGATTGGGCCTCACATCTGCCAAAAGTGCAAGCAGTCCTGGACTCTGTTCGGGAAGCGGGGTTTACGGCTAACCCCAAGAAGTGTACCATTGGGCAGGAGGAGGCCAAATATCTTGGGTACACCATTGGGAGGGGAGTAATAAAACCCCAACTCAACAAAGTCGAGGCCATCCAGAGTTGGCCACGTCCCAACAGCAAGAAGCAGGTACGAGCCTTTCTGGGAATCGCTGGGTATTATCGGCGATTCATTCCCCACTTTGCCTCTAAGGCTGTGCCCCTAACCAACCTAACGAAGGGGAAAGGGTCGGTCATGATTAAATGGACCCCCGAGGCTGAGGCAGCATTCCAATTCTTGAAACAAGCCTTATGTAGCCAGCCAGTGTTGTACTCACCCGACTTCTCTAAAGACTTTGTCGTACAAAGTGATGCGTCAGATGTGGGGTTAGGAGCAGTATTGTCCCAGGTCTGGAACGGGGAAGAGCACCCAGTCATTTACCTCAGCAGGAAGTTGAAGTCCCATGAGGTAAATTACGCCACCGTTGAAAAGGAGTGTTTAGCGGTGAAGTGGGCTCTAGATTCCCTTCGGTACTACCTGCTAGGTAGGCACTTTGACATGGTTACGGATCACGCTCCGTTAAAGTGGATGGCTCAAAACAAGGAAACAAATAGAAGAGTGAATAGGTGGTTCCTGGCCCTCCAGGAATTCAACTTCACAGTAAAGCATCGCCCTGGCGTTCAAATGGGGAATGTGGATGCTTTGTCTCGAGTACATGAATGCCTGATTGCTGGTGTTCCAACCCCGAGGTTAAAACAAGAGGGGGGGGGTATGTGACAGCAGGAAGGTAAAGTCACCTGGTTGCATCCAGGGGGGTAGATATATTTCTCCCAGATTCAGGCTTTATGCTGACTTGTACAACTAGGGTGGAGAGTTGTATAAGCCCAGCTGAGGCTAGTAGGCTCATGGATGACTCATACCTCTAGGGAGAGTGTGGGGCGTCGTACAGACAGGGAGTTGATGAGGCCAGCTGAAGCTTGTCAGCTCATTTAGGCCTCTATAAGAACTCCCAGATTCATTAGGTGTTAGCTCATGCCTGGAAGCAGACCTGTGTGGACTTCCTGGAGAGAGTGAACCCTTGTCCGGTGAGACAAAGCCTGTGTGGCTATTTGCTTGGACATTTAAAACCAGGGACTTAGGGACTAGGACAGCACTAGGCTGATCCCAGTTGTTAGTTAGGAAACCTGTATGTTTAGTCAGAGGTCAAGTTGACCAGGATTTAATTTGTTTATGTTTCTTTTGGCTTTGCTGTGTTTTGTCACTGTAAATAGAAAATAAACCGCACCTTTTTTTTTTTTTGATTTTGAAAACCACAACCTCCGTTTGCTGGGCCTGTTTTTGTGTGGGGAGCCCATCCCGGGGGGTCACACACACCCGCTGCCAAGCTAACCCCCTCACACACCCCAAAGTATCTACACTGGATCACCTGTGTGTGACTCCCTCAAGCTTTTTGGCTTTAGGCCCACACTTGTACTACTGCGTTCAGATGTTTCATCAGCTGCTGAGCATTCACTCCCTTTAACATTACCATGCATATCGTTTTTCCAAACGAACACATGTCCTTTGGATTAGCACACAAAAAATCAGTGAGGCCCAAATTTACTCCCCCAAATAAACCAAAATACATGGGTGTTCACACTGGATGATCCTAAAACATCGTTTGAGGAACTGTACGGAGAAAGAGGTTTAATACGTCCGTTTACTGTGCGGACGAACCTGAAAGATGGTATCTTTCAGTGTACTATATGAAAGTTAAAAATACACGAGAGAATACAAGAAAATAATATGTACCATGGAAACTCAAAAAAAAAAACTTACTTTTTAATATTACTTTCTTGATTCTTTTATATTGGTCGGCCTCCCGCAACTTCAGATCTGACCATCGTTTTCTGAGCTGTTCCTTCGTTCTGCACACCCCGAATTTTTGGTGAAGACTTTTGACCACTTTGCCCATAATTCTGGACTTGACCAGATTAGGCCTTTTATACGGACCATGCTTGGCATCATAATCCTTCTTCTTTAAAATGGCGACTATCTCCACCATTTCCTCGAATGACATGTTGGATGCCTTATATCTCCTGGGTCTTGATTTGGGCTCCTCTGTAATTTCATCCTCTGTAGAGGTAATCTCAGCCACCTGTGTCTCCGCCATGTTTTGTTCAGCACTACGAGCGAGAAGGGGCGGGCAAAGTACAATATTGAACGTCAGGGGCGGGGAAAGAGTGCAGAGTTTCACGCATGCGCTGTGTATATCAAGTGAAGATCCATGTCTGGGAAATACGTTCATTTGTCGGGAGAGGGAGTTAGCAACGAACGTCGTGACGAAGGTACCTAACAATTTTACTTTTTGAGGTTCATCAGACGAGGAGATTTATGTGCTCAAAATATGTAGACAATGCACAGTTGAGGAATGTTGCCTGAAATATATATTTTTTTTGGTTTCTCGCTTTTACAGATATCATGAATACTTTTAAAAACCCAGACTTCATGGGGGAGTTCATCGACAAATGGCAAGAGCTCCCTATATTATGGCAAACAAAAAGTGGCGGCAATAAAAATATAGACGCCAGGAAAGCAGCACTGGAGAGCCTGCTTGCATTTGTGCAAACAAAGATACCCACAACAACTCTCCAAGATGTCAAAAACAAAATTGCGACCATCAGAGGGACATACAGGACCCAGAGGACTATGGTCCTGAGGTCCCAGAGGTCAGGTGCACCAGCAGATAAGGTTTATAAACCCAGTCTGTGGTACTACAGTAAGCTTGCTTTTCTGGATGACCAGCTGGAAGTGCGGGAATCTCTCTCCACCCTTCCCCCCAGAGGTCAATCCAGCCTTCCTTGTACCCAACCCTCCAGCCTTCCCTGCAGCCAGTCCTCCAGCCTTCCTGTCAACCCTGCTCTGGCTTCCTCTGAGGATCAAGATCAGGGCCTTGAGGAGGCAGATTTGGAGATATGGAGCCAGGTAAAGTATTGATATCTATATTTATATCGTACAAAATTCTAGAATTTTAAAAGATGTTAGTATTGTTAAAGGTATGTACACTTCTACCAATAAAGTTTGTGAAGAGCAAGATACAGTAGTGGCCTAATTTTATGTGCACAAGACAACAAAACCAGGATGCGGAATCAATGAAAATGACATAACTTTTGGCATTGATTTCAACAATGTCTAGAGGTGAACAATGTCTGTGAATGATGATGTGGCAAAATAAATAATGTCCCTTTCTTTTTTTACAGCCAGAGCTGAGCCAGGAAGAGGGTGATGTTGGGGATCAGGAGGAGGCAGGGCCCAGTGGCACCCAGGAGGAGGCAGGGCCCAGTGGCACCCAGGAGGAGGCTGGGCCCAGTGGCACCCAGGAGGAGGCTTGGCCCAGCACAAGAGCCCAGATGCCTCCCCTGGTAGTTAAACCACGAGGGCCAAGGAGAGGTAGGCAGGTGGAGGAGGAAACCAGGGCCTTCCTCAGAGAGGCAACAGCGGCCCTCAGAGAGGCACCCTCTGTTGATGAGGGATTTGCCGCAGTCCTCGCCCACAAACTAGGGCAAATGGAGTTGCAGCAAAAAATTTTCAGTGAGACCCTGCTATTGAAAGTCATCAATAAGGGCGTACTGGGTGAACTCACTAGGTACACGGACATAACGGAGGTTGTCCCTACTCCTCCACCTCCTCCTCCTCCTCCTACTACTCCTCCTGCCACAACCTCTCCTCCTGATCCCCAGCCTCCAAGGAAGAAACCAACCAAGGCTGCAGAGAAGGCTGGAGAGAAGGCTACAAGGAAGAGGAGAAAATAATGCCTGCTGTAGTACCACAGACTGGGGACATATAGGACTTATCTGCTGTGGCTCCTGACCTCTGGGAGCTCAAGACAAGATTGGGCTCATTTTTTTGGGGGATCTAATCTCTATTTTGGTTTGGACATCTTGGATGGTTGTTGTGGGGTCAAAGGGATGCACAAATGCAAGCAGGCTCTCCAGTGCTGCCTTCCACTTTAATTTGTTAATGTTCTGAAATAAAAATAATTTTAGTGCCCTTTAAATACTTGACTATGTGATTTGTATTTCAAAAGAGAGCTTGCTAGGGAGCAGGCAGGGACATCTCAAATTATATTATTGTTATTATCAGGGGACACAAACCTCCCTGAGGCCAAATGAGACACATTTGGAAGGTTGTGGTGGTAACTTTACACAAGAATAATTTAAGCCAAAATAATAAAAAAAAGGCCACAAAAAAAAAAAAAAAAGTAAAATAAAATTTAAATAAAAAAGGAGAATTACATTATTTTATTATTATTAGTATTATTTAGGAGGGAGGTGCGGCTTATAAATAATATTTTAGAATCATTAGAGCAATTTGGAATTACTTTAGAAACAAGTTTGGCATAACTCTCAATGTCATTATCAAAAGAGGGTAATTTTAAAGCATTATCAAAAGAAGAACGGAATGCGCAGCATTAAAACGATGCTATTAATTCCACCGTGACGAATGTGCCATCTCCATTTCCAACATTAGCTTTACCAAAACGAGCGCTCCCGTCTCATAGTTGCTTCTGAGCATGCGCGTTTTTTTTTCACGTCGTGAAAGCATACACACTATCGTTTTTCACGTCGTTAAAAAAAACGACATGAAAAACGACGTGAAAAAAGAGAGCATGTCCGGAATTTTTAATGGCCGTTTTTCACGTCGTTAAAAATGCTCTGGAGCCTACACACGATCATTTTTAATGGCCATTTTTTAAAATGGCATTTTTAACGGCATGAAAAACGATCGTGTGTATGGGGCATAAGAGTTTCAATTCGTATGGAATCAGGCAGGCCCTTGCACTACTTGGTTTTGGTAAACCTGAAGACAAAAACCTGCAGAAAAACTGATAGTGTGTACAGGGTTTTATGCCCCGTACACACGATCGTTTTTCATGCCGTTAAAACTGCCATTTTAAAAAATGGCCCTGAAAAATGATCGTGTGTATGCTCCAGAGCATTTTTAACGACGTGAAAAACGGCCATTAAACATTCCGGACATGCTCTCTTTTTTCACGTCGTTTTTCATGTCGTTTTTTTTAACGACGTGAAAAACGATAGTGTGTATGCTTTCACGACGTGAAAATAAACGCTCATGCTCAGAAGCAACTATGAGACGGGAGCGCTCGTTTTGGTAAAGCTAATGTTGGAAATGGAGATGGCACATTCGTCACGGTGGAATTAATACCATCGTTTTAATGCTGCGCATTCCGTTCTTCTTTTGATAATGCTTTAAAATGACCCTCTTTTGATAATGACATTGAGAGTTTTATGCCAAACTTGTTTCTAAAGTAATTCCAAATTGCTCTAATGATTGTAAAATATTATTTATAAGCCACACCTCCCTCCTAAATAATACTACTAATAATAAAATAATGTAATTCTCCTTTTTTCTTTAAATTATATTTTACTATTGTGTTTTTTTTTTGTGGCCTTTTTTTATTATTTTGGCTTAAATTATTCTTGTGTAAAGTTACCACAACAACCTTCCAAATGTGTCTCATTTGGCCTCAGGGAGGTTTGTGTCCCCTGATAATAACAATAATATAATTTGAGATGTCCCTGCCTGCTTCCTAGCAAGCTCTCTTTTGAAATACAAATCACATAGTCAAGTATTTAAAGGGCACTCAATTTTTTTTTATTTCAGAACATTAACAAATTAAAGTGGAAGGCAGCACTGGAGAGCCTGCTTGCATTTGTGCATCCCTTTGACCCCACAACAACCATCCAAGATGTCCAAACCAAAATAGAGATTAGATCCCCCCAAAAAATGAGCCCAATCTTGTCTTGAGCTCCCAGAGGTCAGGAGCCACAGCAGATAAGTCCTATATGTCCCCAGTCTGTGGTACTACAGCAGGCATTATTTTCTCCTCTTCCTTGTAGCCTTCTCTCCAGCCTTCTCTGCAGCCTTGGTTGGTTTCTTCCTTGGAGGCTGGGGATCAGGAGGAGAGGTTGTGGCAGGAGGAGTAGTAGGAGGAGGAGGAGGAGGTGGAGGAGGAGTAGGGACAACCTCCGTTATGTCCGTGTACCTAGTGAGTTCACCCAGCACGCCCTTATTGATGACTTTCAATAGCAGGGTCTCACTGAAATTTTTTTGCTGCAACTCCATTTGCCCTAGTTTGTGGGCGAGGACTGCGGCAAATCCCTCATCAACAGAGGGTGCCTCTCTGAGGGCCGCTGTTGCCTCTCTGAGGAAGGCCCTGGTTTCCTCCTCCACCTGCCTACCTCTCCTTGGCCCTCGTGGTTTAACTACCAGGGGAGGCATCTGGGCTCTTGTGCTGGGCCAAGCCTCCTCCTGGGTGCCACTGGGCCCTGCCTCCTCCTGGGTGCCACTGGGCCCAGCCTCCTCCTGATCCCCAACATCACCCTCTTCCTGGTTCTGCTCTGGCTGTAAAAAAAGAAAGGGACATTATTTATTTTGCCACATCATCATTCACAGACATTGTTCACCTCTAGACATTGTTGAAATCAATGCCAAAAGTTATGTCATTTTCATTGATTCCGCATCCTGGTTTTGTTGTCTTGTGCACATAAAATTATGCCACTACTGTATCTTGCTCTTCACAAACTTTATTGGTAGAAGTGTACATACCTTTACCAATACTAACATCTATTTAAATTCTACAATTTTGTAAGATATAAATATAGATATCAATACTTTACCTGGCTCCATATCTCCAAATCTGCCTCCTCAAGGCCCTGATCTTGATCCTCAGAGGAAGCCAGAGCAGGGTTGACAGGAAGGCTGGAGGACTGGCTGCAGGGAAGGCTGGAGGGTTGGGTACAAGGAAGGCTGGATTGACCTCTGGGGGGAAGGGTGGAGAGAGATTCCCGCACTTCCAGCTGGTCATCCAGAAAAGCAAGCTTACTGTAGTACCACAGACTGGGTTTATAAACCTTATCTGCTGGTGCACCTGACCTCTGGGACCTCAGGACCATAGTCCTCTGGGTCCTGTATGTCCCTCTGATGGTCGCAATTTTGTTTTTGACATCTTGGAGAGTTGTTGTGGGTATCTTTGTTTGCACAAATGCAAGCAGGCTCTCCAGTGCTGCTTTCCTGGCGTCTTTATTTTTATTACCGCCACTTTTTGTTTGCCATAATATAGGGAGCACTTGCCATTTGTCGATGAACTCCCCCATGAAGTCTGGGTTTTTAAAAGTATTCATGATATCTGTAAAAGCGAGAAACCAAAAAAAATATATATTTCAGGCAACATTCCTCAACTGTGCATTGTCTACATATTTTGAGCACACAAATCTCCTCGTCTGATGAACCTCAAAAAGTAAAATTGTTAGGTACCTTGGTCACGACGTTCGTTGCTAACTCCCTCTCCCGACAAATGAACGTATTTCCCAGACATGGATCTTCACTTGATATACACAGTGCATGCGTGAAACTCCGCACGCTTTCCCCGCCCCTGACGTTCGATATTGTACTTTCCCCGCCCCTTCTCGCTCGTAGTGCTGAACAAAACATGGCGGAGACACAGGTGGCTGAGATTACCTCTACAGAGGATGAAATTACAGAGGAGCCCAAATCAAGACCCAGGAGATATAAGGCATCCAACATGTCATTCGAGGAAATGGTGGAGATGGTCGCCATTTTAAAGAAGGAGGATTATGATGCCAAGCATGGTCCGTATAAAAGGCCTAATCTGGTCAAGTCCAGAATTATGGGCAAAGTGGTCAAAAGTCTTCACAAAAAATTCGGGGTGTGCAGAACGAAGGAACAGCTCAGAAAACGATGGTCAGATCTGAAGTTGCGGGAGGCCGACCAATATAAAAGAATCAAGAAAGTTATATTAAAAAGTAAGTAATTTTTTTTAAGTTTCCATGGTACATATTATTTTCTTGTATTCTGTCGTGTATTTTTAACTTTCATATAGTACACTGAAAGATACCATCTTTCAGGTTCGTCCGCACAGTAAACGGACGTATTAAACCTCTTTCTCCGTACAGTTCCTCAAACGATGTTTTAGGATCATCCAGTGTGAACACCCATGTATTTTGGTTTATTTGGGGGAGTAAATTTGGGCCTCACTTATTTTTTGGGTGCTAATCCAAAGGACATTTGTTCGTTTGAAAAAACGATATGCATGGTAATGTTAATAAGGGAGTGAATGCTCAGCAGCTGATGAAACATCTGAACGCAGTAGTACAAGTGTGGGCCTAAAGCCAAAAAGCTTGAGGGTGTCACACACAGGTGATCCAGTGTAGATACTTTGGGGTGTTACAATGTGTCAAATTTGTGTTCAAAATGTATATGCTTTGTTTTGGGCTATGTATCCAATCATTTGTCCCGGTTGGCACAGGGGGTAAAATTTAAAATGGAGCATGCTTCAAAAGAATGATTACAAAGTATTTTTTCATGTTTCTTATTTTAGCAAAATTGAGTCGCTACTAATGAAACTATTCCTTTTTCTTGTTCATACATCACGGGACACAGAGCAGCATAGTCATTACTATGTGGGTTATATAGAATTACCTTCAGGTGCTGGCACTGGCAACTTCCAAAACAGGAAGTACCCTCCCCTATATAAGCCCCTCCCATCCGGGAGTACCTCAGTTTTTTGCCAGTGTCTAAGGTGTTGGCCAAGGTTAACATGTATTCATCTGGGCTTGTGTACAGGTTCTCTGGGCCTTAGCAAGCTATTCCGGATCCGACCAAAAAAGCTTCATAGCTAAACGGTCGGTACCCGGGCCTTGCAGAGAAGAGCAAGGTTTTGCCTGTAATGCCTCTCTTAGGAGGGCTGGACCCTGGGATCCAGAGCTCTGGTCATACCCAAAACCAAGAGGCTATCTGTGCAGGGTGCTATACAGGTCCAGGGGAGTGGAATCCTTGGGAACCCGGTCCCTGAAGGTTTAATTACAATGCCTGCCGTGAAAGGTGAAGTTTGGGCTTCTGTGGACCAAACAAAGTCCTGCGGCGGGGAAAAGGTAAGTGGGGGCCCCTCAGGAACTTGGTTCTATTGAGGGGACCCCCAAGCCTAATATGTCTTTCTGCCTGTTACCTAAAAGGTATTCCCGCTAATAGCTGTATATGCCTAAGAAATCCTAGAAATGTTTTTTCATAAAGGAAGTTTTAAAAACTGTAAACCTGGAAATGTTTTTTCATAAAGGAGGTTTTAAAAAAAAAAAAAAAAAAAAGACAAAAGTGCGGTACCTGTGTTTGTCCACTAGAGGCCGCTGTGGAACGTCTTTTTTTCTTGGGACTATTCCTTCCATGGTGAAAGTCCAGGCAGATGAGTGAGCTCTCTATCAGGGAAGCTGCATTCCTCTGTCATGCTGCCAAGTAGTTTCCTTCCATCCCCGAGTCCTGGTGAAACAGGGACCCTGGCTCCTCTCCCTACATGGCGCCAAAAGCGCACACGTGCACGTGCACGCGCGCACACACACGCTTTCTTTTATAAAATTTAGCTTCAAAAAAGGGGGCGGAGCCTGGCGGATGACGCGCTCTGTGCGCCCAGCGCTTCTGCGCATGTGCGGGCGTCCCAGCAAGATAAAAGGACTCAGTTCCACGCTGCTTGCTATGGACACAGAGCATGAAAAGGAGCTGGTAGCATGGTATAGGGGCTTACAGCGGGCGGTTGATACAGGCATCCCCAGAAAGACGCATTAGTAGACACCCACTGATGTACATAGCAGCAAAATTGCATTAGACTATTTCAGTAAGGGGTGTATTGCGGCTGGAATACCTCAGCTTTGAACTAAGGAATATGCCGCCTAAAAAACTCCGAGATATACCTCTCAGGAAGTGTAGGGGGTCTCCATCGGGCTCTGAGGATCTGGAGCAGTCATCTGCACCCTCCTCCCCTGAGAAATCAGAGGTTAATACCCATAAGGAACCCCCGGGAGTGCCAGGTACTGCGGCTGTCCTCAGTCCACCTGCTCCTGCATATATAACAGAGGAGGTTTTTTCCTCAACTCTGGAGGGATTGGAGCAGAGATTGGCAGCATTGATCGCTTCTTCTCTACAGGAAAGAAAGCGCGCCAGATCTCCATCACCTCCATTAGAGTGCCTGTTGGCAGAGCAACAGTCCCAGGAAGGGACCGACCTACCTGAAGGGGATCAGGAGGAGGTTAACTCTGTTTTTGAGGAATCGACAGTAGATGAACCATTTTCAGCATCACAGACTGAAAGATTGTGGGTCCAGACCCTAACTGACATGGTTCGATCTGCATTTAAAATGCCTCTTGTTGAACCATCAACTACTGCTGTCTCCTCATTGGGGTCGCTAAAAGCTCCCCAGGTTAATTGCTCCTTTCCAATACATCCATTATTGGAAGGACTTATATACCAGGACTGGGAACATCCTGATAAACGATTTGTTCCGCCTAAAAAATTTCCGGTGATCTATCCCATGGAGGAAAAGTTCACCCAGAGATGGAATGTTCCTACGGTGGATGCAGCCATCTCTTCTGTGAACAAATCACTGACATGTCCAGTAGATAATGTTCAAATGTTCAAAGATCCAGTGGATAAAAAATTGGAATCTTTATTAAAATCTGCTTTTTCCACAGCAGGGGCTGTTACACAGCCAGCAGTGGCAGCTATTGGGGTCTGCCAAGCTTTAAAGGATCAAATGAAAATGGTCCTGAGGGATTTGCCAGACCAGCAGGCCCAGGCTCTGGCTGATCTGCCTAGAGCATTATGCTTTGCGGTTGACGCCATCAAGGATTCTATCCATCAGGCCTCCCGCCTCACGCTGTCTTTGGTACATATGCGTAGGCTTCTGTGGCTCAAAAACTGGTCTGCTGAAGCTCCCTGTAAGAAGCTCTTAGTTAGCTTCCCATTTCATGGGGAACGCCTTTTTGGCGAGGACCTGGATAAGTATATCCAGAAGATTTCCAGTGGTAAAAGTACTCTCTTACCGAGTAAGAAGAGGTCTAGGGGTCCATCTTTTAAGAGGACTACCTCTCCTATCCCTGCGACGTCTGCTACTAAGCAGTTCCGACGGCCTCCTCGGTCAAACTCAGGGGGTAAAAATCAGGGACAGTCACAGGGTAATAAGAAACCCTGGATCCGAAGGGGTACTAAACCAGCCTCCAAGTCAAGCCTATGAAGGGTTGCCCCCACTCAAACGGGTGGGGGGAAGACTTCAGTTGTTCGCAGAGACCTGGCGGGAGACGATCAAAGACAGATGGGTGCTCTCCGCAGTAACTCTGGGATACAAGTTGGAGTTAAAAGAGTCTCCTCCTTCCCATTTTATGTGGTCAGGCATGCCAAGAGACCCTCGGAAAAGAGGGTCTCTCCTATTGGCGTTCGAACAACTATTGCTCCAAGGAGTAATTATGGAGGTTCCTATGGAAGAGTGGGGGTTGGGTTTCTACTCAAACCTTTTCACAGTCCCGAAGCCAAACGGGGACATAAGACCCATATTGGACCTAAAGAGTCTAAACAAATTTCTAAACGTCCGGTCTTTCCGGATGGAGTCGATCCGATCGGTCACCGCTGCCCTACAAGGGGAGGAATGGTTAGCCTCGATCGACATCAAAGATGCTTACTTGCATGTTCCCATCTTTCCAGGTCATCAAAAATTTCTACGCTTTGCAGTAGAAGGGCGCCATTTTCAGTTCAGAGCCTTACCATTCGGTCTGGCCACAGCACCACGAGTGTTCACAAAAATTCTGGCCCCACTGTTGGCCGATCTAAGAACACGAGGTGTAACGATAATGGCATACCTAGACGACCTGTTGTTGATGGACCACTCAGTTGCCAAGCTAGAAGTGGTAATTGTCGATACAATCAAGTATCTAGAATCTCACGGTTGGGTCATCAACCTGGACAAGTCAGCCCTACAGCCAGTGAAAAACCTGGTATATCTAGGGCTACGGCTGGATTCAGACCAGAGGAAGATTTTCTTACCTCTAGACAAGGTATCCTCTTTGAGGGGCTTGGTCCGTCTGCTTTGTGCAAAAAGACAGCCGTCCATACGCCTGTGCATGAGGCTGCTAGGAAAGATGGTAGCATCATTCGAAGCTGTGCCATACGCCCAATTCCACTCAAGGAATTTACAGAGGGCCATATTGTCAGCCTGGAAAAGTTCAGGCTCTAGACTTCCCGATGGCTTTGTCCCCTTCCATTCGGAAGAGTCTCTGCTGGTGGTTGATCCCCCAGAATCTCCAGAAGGGAAAACCCTTCAGTCCGATATCTTGGAAGGTGGTCACTACAGATGCCAGCCTTATAGGCTGGGGGGCAGTACTGGAGCAATGGTCTCTCCAGGGCAGATGGTCAAATGTAGTAAAAACCCTGCCCATCAATCTCTTAGAGATACGAGCAGCCCGGTATGCCCTAGTAGCCTGGACATCCAGACTCCAAGGGTCCCCTGTCAGAATTCAATCAGACAATGCCACAGCAGTGGCATATATCAATCATCAGGGAGGCACCAGGAGTCGTGCAGCCCAGAGGGAAGTAAGTCACATCCTGGAATGGGCAGAAAAGCATGTCCCATGTATATCAGCTGTCTTCATTCCAGGGGTGGAGAATTGGAAGGCGGACTTTCTGAGTCGCCAACAGTTATGCCCAGGGGAATGGTCCCTTCATCCCGAGGTCTTCCGAGCAATATGTCAGCGGTGGGGAACACCGGATGTAGATCTGCTAGCATCCAGATTCAACGCAAAGGTGGACAGATTTGTCTCCCGGACAAGGGATCCCCTCGCTTGCGGCTCGGATGCTCTGGTGTTCCCTTGGGATCAGTTCAGACTGATATATGCATTCCCTCCGCTACAATTGTTGCCTCGACTCCTTCGCAGAGTCAGGTTGGAGAAGAAGCCGGTGATCCTGGTGGCTCCAGCGTGGCCCTGAAGGGCCTGGTACGCGGAGATCATCAAAATGTCTGTGGGGAGTCCTTGGACCCTTCCACGTCGTCCGGACCTGCTTTCGCAAGGACCGATATACCACCCTTCCTTACTAACTCTAAGTTTAACGGCCTGGCTATTGAATCCCACATCCTAAAGAAGAGAGGTCTCTAACTCTGTGGTATCAACTATAATCAATGCCAGGAAGCCTGTATCCAGGCAGATCTACTATAGAGTTTGGAAGGCGTACATCACTTGGTGCGAGGCCAGAAAATGGCATCCACGTAAGTACGTTATAGGCAGAATTCTGGACTTCCTGCAGTGGGCTGTAGACAGGAAGTTTGCCTTAAGTACTATCAAGGGCCAGGTTTCGGCCTTATCAATACTATTTCAAAGGCCCCTGGCTATGCATTCACTTGTCAAATCCTTTATGCAAGGGGTGACTCGTATTATTCCACCGATTAAAGCTCCCATATGCCCATGGGATCTAAATTTGGTTCTGTCGGTTCTGCAGAAGCAGCCGTTTGAACCTTTGCGGCACATTTCCTTGGTTCTACTCACCAGAAAATTGATATTTTTAGTAGCCATATGCTCGGCTAGAAGAGTGTCGGAATTAGCCGCCATGTCCTGTAAAGAGCCATATCTGGTTATCCATAAGGACAGAGTAGTATTACGCCCTCACCCAGCCTTTCTTCCTAAGGTGGTATCGAGGTTTCACTTGAACCAGGATGTGGTTCTTCCTTCTTTTTTCCCCAAACCAAGCTCGGTAGAGGAAAAGTTATTGCATTCTTTGGATGTAGTAAGAGCAGTTAAAGCTTATCTAAAAGCCACTGCTCAGATTCGTAGAACGGATTCCTTGTTTGTTCTGCCAGAAGGCCCCAGAAAGGGTCAGGCAGCATCAAAATCTACTTTAGCCAAGTGGATTCGACAAGTCATAATACAAGCCTATGGCTTGAGAAGTAGACCGCCTCCGTTCAAAGTTAGGGCGCACTCCACGAGAGCAGTTGGAACTTCATGGGCAGTGCATCACCAGGCCTCCCTGGCTCAAATTTGTAAGGCCGCAACATGGTCTTCAGTACACACGTTTACTAGGTTCTACCAGGTGGACGTTAGAAGTCAGGAGGATGTCGCCTTTGGGCGCAGTGTGTTGCAGGCCGCAAAAGATCCTCATGCCTGATGGCGCCCAGCTTATGTATGGTGTATCCCCCCCCTCATTTGGCATTACTTTGGGACGTCCCACATAGTAATGACTATGCTGCTCTGTGTCCCGTGATGTATGAACAAGAAAGTAGGATTTTTAAAACAGCTTACCTGTAAAATCCTTTTCTTGGAGTACATCACGGGACACAGAGCTCCCACCCCTCTTTTGGGGACACGTTTTGCTTTGCTACAAAACTGAGGTACTCCCGGATGGGAGGGGCTTATATAGGGGAGGGTACTTCCTGTTTTGGAAGTTGCCAGTGCCAGCACCTGAAGGTAATTCTATATAACCCACATAGTAATGACTATGCTGCTCTGTGTCCCGTGATGTACTCCAAGAAAAGGATTTTACAGGTAAGCTGTTTTAAAAATCCTACTTTTTCAATCTCCCTAGGGATTCGAAAAGCTACCTCAGATGAGACAATAATTGCAACACCTACAACAATACCCCCAGAACCCCAGGATGGAGAGGAATGTGATGTTGTGGAAGTGGAAAGTGGCACCACCACAGGTCAGAGAGAAACCAGACACATGCATGTTAAATAGATGTAGGCCTACATATTCTATCCTACATATTTCTTTTTACATTTAGGTGCAGTTCTGGCCGAAGACCCCAATAAGTTGACACATCACAGTGCCCAGATCCTGATCCAATACCTGATGGTCTGCTGTCGTGACCTCGAAAAAATTAAGGGAGACTTGCTAGAGATCAGGGCAAATACAAAGCGGGTGGAGGAAAGGCTCCAAAATATCATGGCTGTGCTTGGGCGTGTCTAATGTTTTTACACCAAATAACGTTTTACTTGCAGAGTTTTATAAGTATTTTTGTTACTTTACCCTTTAATGACTAGCACATGTTTAGCTTTTTCAAAATTTTTACGAATATAGTTTGTTTATGCATGGCTGGTCATGCGTTTTAATACACCCGAAATTAAGGGAACATCCACATTTCTAAGGAAGTTTCCCACCTAAAAAAAGAAATAAAGGTATTTTTACATAACAAATAATTGTGGCTTCATTATGTAAATGTGGTGCTGAGTGAACTAATCAATGTTTGGTGTTTACACTGACAATGAAGGCTAATTAAAAGATTGTTTAATCCACATGGCAAAACAAGTGCACTAGGTAAACCTACCAGAAACATCAAACATTATACAATAAAAAATCCAAACCAATCTTTACTCAAGAAAAAGTTTTATTTTTTTGGTATAAAATTATTAAAGATTGTCTGGCATTTCAATGACCCCCCTACCCATAAAACAGTCCACATATTGGTTACGGACCTCACGTCCGGTTGGGGGGGCCAAGCCAGGACGGCCAGGTTCCAGGGCCACCAAAGTTTCTGCATTGATTAAAGAGGCCTCAGGCCCACTCAAAGATATATAACTAGTTGAATGCACCCTTAGGAAATTATGCAGCACACAGCACGTCATAACCACATGGTTCCATTTGTATGGGGCAAGGTGGATGGAGGTAAGGAAGAGGCGAAATCGGCTGGCCATGATCCCAAACGCATTTTCCACCACCCTTCTGGCTCTGGTCAGCCGATAATTGAACACCCTCCTCTCAGGGGTGAGGGTGCGTTGCGGGAATGGCCTCATCAAATGGGGTCCCAGGCCAAACGCCTCATCCGCCACAAACACAAAAGGTAGTCCCTCCACATTCTGCTCCGCTGGTGGCAAGGCCAGCAGATCCAAAAGGAGCCGTTCTCCAAACTCCGTCTGGGCAAAAACTCCTCCATCAGACATCCTGCCATTCTTGCCAACGTCCACATAGAGGAACTCGTAGGTGGCCGACACCACTGCCATCATCACGACGCTGTGGAACCCCTTATAATTATAATAAAAGGATCCCGAATGGGGTGGTGGGACGACCCGAACATGTTTGCCGTCGATGGCTCCTCCACAGTTCGGAAAGTTCCATCGCTGGGCAAACTCGGAAGCCACATTCTGCCATTCATGTGGCGAAGAAGGGAACTGTGGAATTAAAGAAATAATAAATTAATACTTGGAGCCAGAAACATTGAAAGCTGATTTCATACACACATTCATGGCCAACATTGGTAGAAACTGTTCAAAACATAAAAAATTGGAAGCAAGAAAAAACAAACAAAACAAAAAATTATGGGGGGGGGGGTTGAAGATGAGTTGGGAATATCACACATGAAGGCTGTAGCACTCTGTATTGAAGTTACAGGATAGCATGCTGGAGAGTTTAGGTAAGCCAAATTTACAGGTAGGCCTCAAACCCCAAACTTTAAATAATAAAACATGGGGAGAAAGGGGACATTCCCTGCAGCTAAGAATCATGTGAATTAGGGACTGCAAATAAAGCAAATTAAAAATATCCAAAAATAAAAACCATACAATGTGAATTTTTGAAGAAGAACACTTACCTTAATATAGTCCTCCTGCAAAACTTGAAGGATGGCAGAACAAGTCTCTGGTATAATGATCCCCAGAGCCTGGGGGGATATGCCTGTGGAGAACTTAAGGTCCTGCAGGCTTCTCCCAGTAGCCAGGTATCGCAACGTGGCGATGAGCCTCTGCTCAGCACTGATGGCTTCCCGCATAACGGTGTCCTGCCTGGTAATATAGGGGGACACCAAAGCCAACAGCTGCTGAAATACGGGGTCAGACATCCTGAGAAAATTCCTGAAATCATCAGGATTATTCTCCCTGATCTCCCGCAACAAAGGCATGTGACAGAATTGGTGCCGCTGGAGCAACCAATTCTTGGTCCATGAACTCCTCCTGACCCTGCTCATGGCATGGAGTCGGGATACAGCATGAACCCCTGCACCAACTACAGCACGAACTCTACGACGAGTACGTAGCCGCAACATGGCTAGATAACGGTCGGCTGAACAGAACGAACTAGAAGAACGCACGGAAGAACAGCAAGGCCTATGAAGAACAAGCTGAAAAACACGAACGTGCAGAGCAGGCCGCACTGAATAAACAGATACGAACTGACTACAAGCAGTGCTAAACAGATACGAACCCACAGGCGCAAACTGAACTCCCGAAAACGATCTTCAAAGCACGAAGACTGAAAAGCGCGAATCGTCTCTCACCAAACTTTTACTAACACGCGGTAACACGGAATTAGCAAAAGCGTCCCAAAGGGTGGCGTCATTCTAACGGAACTTCCCCTTTATAGTGCCGTCGTACGTGTTGAACGTCACTGCGCTTTGCTTGATCGTTTTTTTAAATGATGGTGTGTACGCAAGGCAGGCTTGAGAGGAAACATGAAAAAATACGAGGAGAAAAACGTCGGTTTAAAAAATGACATTAAAAACGATCGTGTGTACGGGGCATTAGTGTTAGAAAATGACACTTTGAAGAAAAGGACATTCTTCTAGCCCTAACACCAACACACACAATGGGCTCTTTTTCTTCTCTCCTGTACCCAACTGCACTTAGGAAATGCATAATTAGAGCAAAGTAATATCTAAAGGCAAAGTTCTTGCATACAGTGCCTTGAAAAAGTTTTCATACCCCTTGAGATTTTCCACATTTTGTCAAGTTACAACCACAAACATAAATGTATTTTATTGGGATTTTATGTGATAGACCAACACAAATTTGCACATAATTGTGAAGTGAAAGGAAAATGATAAATGGTTTTCCAATTTTTTTTACAAATAAATATGTCAAAAGTGTGGCATGCATTTGTATTCAGCCCCCCCCCCCCCCCGAGTCAATACTTTGTAGAACCTCCTTTCACTGCAATTACAGCTGCAAGTCTTTTTGGGGATGTCTCTACCAGCTTTGCACATCTAGAGAGTGACATTTTTGCCCATTCTTCTTTGCAAAATAGCTCAAGCTCTGTCAGATTGAAAGGAAAGCGTCTGTGAATAGCAATTTTAAAGTCTTGCCACAGATTTTCATTTGGATTTAGGTCTGGACTTTGACTGGGCCATTCTAACACATGAATATGCTTTGATCTAAACCATTCCATTGTAGCTCTGGCTGTATGTTTAGGGTCGTTGTCCTGCTGTAAGGTGAACCTCCTCCCCAGTCTCAGGTCTTTTGCAGACTCTAACAGGTTTTCTTCTAAGATTGCCCTGTATTTGGCTCTATCCATCTTCCCATTAACTCTGACCAGCTTCCCTGTCCCTGCTGAAGAAAAGCATCCCCACAACATGGTGCTGCCACCACCATGTTTCACGGTGGGGATGGTGTGTTCAGGGTGATGTGCAGTGTTAGTTTTCGTGTCACACATATGTAGCATTACCCCGTAGGAGCTGCTGGTTATATATTTGGGTCTTGCCATTACCTGTCTGTTCCACCGTATTCGTCATAGGGGTTCCATTGGAGAGTTTTCACAGATGTCAGCACCAACACACAGTCTCTTTTCCCATGGTTTTATTGAAGAAATATCAATGAGAGAGATGGAGGGTTAGGGGAGATTCAGATACCTTGCTGTTGCGGATCACAGGTACTTCCTAATCCAGAGGACAAACAGCTTCCACACTGGATATAGCAACCACCGGATAGGCCTCTCTCACTGACCTAGCATCCCGTGCGGTGCTCGGCCAAAAGTCTCTGCCACAGACTTGAAGAATACACATAGTCTAAGTACAGTCACACAGTACCGGTTTCTTTCAGCCGATCCGGAGACACTGTGAGGTAGATATGTCAGGATGCGTCCTCCAATTGAGTCTCCAGGCTCTTCCCGAGGCACCAGCCCTTTTGGCTCGGTCCTCTCCTGGGAAAAGTTCTCCCCTGGTTTCTCCAATTGCTCTGTTTCTTCCCGCAGGTAAGACAGCAAAGGACCACCCCTGATCAGTAGGTCCCAGAAACTCCTGGGCCTACTTCCATTAACAAGGCCTTGGGCCAGCCGGCCTCGAGGCAGGAAACTGCTACGGCACACCTTAGGCCAGGAGGGTAATCAGGTCAGAGCTTCCCGGAAGACGGTGTCTGTCCCTTAAGTACCCTCTCCCAGAATGCACAGCGGGGGGACCAATCCCACTGAGTTGCTTCTGGGCAAGAGGTACCCAATACATCCAGCCTGCTGCATTTCCGACCTTGACCTTTGTTGACAGCGACACCCACAGTCAAGTGGAAAAACGCGCAACACAGCTGAACTGGAACAGAAACCAGTATTTACCAAAATTATTCTGAGCTAAACTACAGCTCAGACAACTAAATTTACAACTAGCGCCTACCCAATAGGAGCAGGGCGCTACACATAGCTTTTTGCTTTTAGGCCAAAAAGTAAAATTTTGGTCTCATCTGACCAGAGCACCTTCTTCCACATGTTTGCTGTGTCCCCCACATGGCTTCTTATGGGTTTCTTTCAACAATGGTTTTCTTCTTGCCACTCTTCCATAAAGGCCAGATTTGTGGAGTTCACAACTAATAGTTGTCCTGTGGACAGATTATCCCACCTGAGCTGTAGATCTCTGCAGCTCCTCCAGAGTTACCATGGGCCTCTTGTCTGCTTCTCCGATTAATGCTCTCCTTGCCCAGGCTGTCAGTTTAGGTGGACGGCCATGTCTTGGTAGGTTTGCAGTTGTGCCATACTCTTTCCATTTTTGGGTGATGGATTGAACAGTGCTCCGTGAGATGTTCAAAGCTTGGGATATTTTTTATTACTTAACCCTGCTTTAAACATTTCCTGAACTTTATCCCTGACCTATCTGGTGTTTTCCCTGGCCTTCATGGTGCTGTTTATCCACTAAGGTTATCTACCAAACCTCGGAGGGCTTCACAGAACAGCTGTATTTATACTGAGATTTAATTACACACAGGTGGACTCTATTTACTAATTAGATTCTTCTGAAGGCATTTTGTTCCACAAGATTTTAGTTATTGGTATCAGAGTAAAGGGGGCTGAATACAAATGCATGCCACACTTTTCACATATTTATTTGTATAAAATGTCGAAAACCATTTATAATTTTCTCACTACTTGACAATTATGTGGCACTTTGTGTTGGTCTATCACATAAAATCCCAATAAAATACATTTACGTTTTTTGGATGTAACATGACAAAATGTGGAAAATTTCAAGAGGTATGAATACTTTTTCAAGGCACTGTAAGTAGAGATAAAGCTACAGGTAAGCTGTGTTTTTCCTTTTGCTTTAAAATAATAAAGGCTCAGGGTCACCTTTATTTAATTTGCCGATGGGCACTAATGTGGTGGCACTAATGAGGTGGCACAAATGGGCACTGATGAAGAGGCAATAATATGCAGCAGTGATATGCGGTACTGATATGCATCACTGATAAGCGGCACGGGTGGGCACTAATAGGCAGCACTTATGCACACTGATAGGCAGCATGGATAGGTGGCACTAATAGGCACTGATAGTTGACACTGATGAGTACTAATAATTGGCATTGATGGGCGGCACTAATGGGCACCGATAGATGGCACTGATAGCACTGATGAGGAGGCATTAATGGGCACTGACAGACATCCCTGATGGGCACTGACAGGCATCACTGATGAACACTGACAGGCAGCACTGGTGAGCACCGATTGGCAGCACTGGTGGGTACTGACTGGCAGAACTGGTGGGCACTGTAGGGGCTGCATTGATAATCAGACCACTGATGACCCTGATTGTCAGTGCAGATGTCCCAGCTGAGGAATTCTGCTTACCGGCTCTCCTCTCCTCACGCTGACACAGCATGAGGAGAGGAATGCAGATAACCAGCATTTCCTGTTTACACTGTGATCAGCTGTGATTGGACACAGCTGATCACATATTAAAGGGCCATCGTCATAGGCTCTTTACTGTGATCGGTGATGCGCTGTGTCCCAGGGACACGGTGCACGACTGATTGCCATGCTGCACTATGAGAATGGGAGGAGATCATACGACGTCCTTCCAGAAGGAGAGTGCTCCCGCCCATCCGTCATTTCACTATACGGTGGGTGGGAAGCAGTTAACGTGTTTCACAGGATACCCTGCATTTTTAGGAGGATAGAAGAACAATCTGTGCAAGTATACAATAAAATAAAAAGCTTGCCTAGAATTGCACTTGGATAATTATTCTTTGTTTTAACAATGTATGTGCTGTTTTATATGTATACTTCAATAATAAAATTGTGATTATATTTGTAAAAATTGTTGTGATCCTTGGGTACCTCAAAAGTCCATGCTTATTTGGTATCCTTTTAAAAAAAAAAAAATCTTGCTCCATTTTTTATTAAGGGCTGATAAATGCAAAAAATGGAAAAATACTTTGTTGTATGTTACAATTACAGTATTAAACAGATATATATATAGATAGATACATAGTGGTTTTGTACTTATTTTGTCTTCATTTATTCTGCTCAGATCTATAAATACATATTTAAAAATATCATTCCCTTTTTTATTCTGGTAAATGTGAAATATTGCATATAAACAATTTGTTTTCCAATTTCAGCCAGCAGGTGGCGATCCAGGCTCCAGTTAGGGTAACTTAACTGTCTAGTTTTATCTGCCTTGGTGAAAAAAATCTTCTGTTTAAAAAGCTCAAAGTCTTAAAGCGGTTGTATACCGCAAAACTTTTTTTTTTTTTGGGGTCAACCTGCAAGGCAAAGGTATAATGAGCTAGTATGACTAGCATACTAGCTCATTATCAATCACTTACCTTAGATCGAAGCCCCCGCAGCAGTCCTCGGACGCGTCCTCCGTCGAATCCATGATACCCGGAGTGACTTCCGGGTATCGCCGCTCCGGCGCTGTGATTGGCCGGAGCGGCGATGACGTCACTCCCGCACATGCGCGGGGAACGGCACGATCCCCGCGCATGCGCGAATTTCCGGCAGTGTCCGGCAGGCTCCCATTCAAGAGCCGCCGCACTCAGTGCGCCTGCGCCGTTATCTACGGCGCGCATGCGCCGTAGATAGCGGTACAGTTTTTTTTGCAAATATCTCCGAGACTGTGTAGGTCTCGGAGATATTACAAGCACCTACAGGTAAGCCTTAATGTAGGCTTACCTGTAGGTGCTTGTACAAAATTTGGGTATACAACCACTTTAAGCTGACATTTATGCAGACATGAACACGTCAAGTCAGTAACTCCTTTCCCTTCCCCCCTTCCTGCCTTCTATCTTTAGACAGACCATTAGAAGTTTTGATGAGAGAGAGAGAGAGTCTAATGCTGCGTACACACGACCGTTTTTCATGACGAGAAAAATGCATTTTTTTTATTTGGTCATTAAAAACGATCGTGTGTGAGCCCCATAGCATTTTTTACGACGTGAAAAATGGGCATTAAAAATTTGGAACATGCTCTAATTTTTCTCGTCTGAAAAAAATGCGCATGCTCAGAAGCAAGTTATGAGACGGGAGCGCTCGTTCTGGTAAAACTAGCGTTCGTAATGGAGATAGCACATTCGTCACGCTGTAACGGACTGAAAAGCACGAGGCTGAAAAGCGCGAATCGTCTCTCAACAAACTTTACTAACACGAGGATCAGCAAAAGCAGCTTAGTACACACGACCGTTTTTCATGGCATGAAAAATGCAATTTTTTTAATTGGTCATTAAAAACGATCGTGTGTAGGCTCCAGAGCATTTTAAACGACGTGAAAAATGGCCTAAAAAAATTTGATCCTGCTCTGTTTTTTCACGTCGTTTTTCACGTCGTTCTTTTTAACGTTGTGAAAAACGGTAGTGTGTAGGCTTTTACGAGGGGAAAAAAAATGTGCATGCTCAGAATCAAGTATGAGACGGGAGCGCTCCTTCTGGTAAAACTAACGTTCGTAATGGAGATAGCACATTCGTCACGCTGTAATGGACTGAAGAGCATGAGGCTGAAAAGCGCGAATCGGCTCTCACCAAACTTTACTAATACGAGGATCAGCAAAAGCAGCCCAAAGGGTGGCGCCATCCGAATGGAACTTCCCCTTTATAGTGCCGTCGTACGTGTTGTACGTCACCGCGCTTTTCTCAAGCATTTTTTTTCACGATAGTGTGTAGGCAAGGCAGGCTTGAGAGGAAACACGAAAAATCACGTCGAGAAAAACGTCGTTTTTTTCAATGACATTAAAAACGGTCGTGTGTACGCGGCATTAGAGCAAAAACCTTAGGGTTAGGAATCACTAGAGCACAATACCTAGATTGAGGACAGATGGTCAGATCTCACGTACAAGGCTGTGTCAAGCTTGCTGTAATCATCCACACTCTTCAATAAATAACACTTCTTTTCTGAGCCATCTTCAAATTGCAATTCAAGTGTTGTATTCCGCAGAGTGGAAAAAATCCTTCAGACACACTATCATGTCTCTCAGATAAAGCAGATGTTTTATCTTTGTCAACTTTTTTTCCCCTTTTCTGGCACATTCTCTGTTCCATCAGATGAAATTTGGAAAAAAAATACGGTGCCATCACTTTTATGGTGTTTGAAATTGTTCCAGAGCAAAAGGTATCATATACACTTGGTAACATGGATTTTTTTCCCCATCTACGCTTTAACTGTATTTCCACTTTTACAGCCACATTAGGATAACACCAGCTTTATGTGTTCCCATTCACATAGCATAACATAGCAACCTTTTTTTTATTTTTATTTCTACTTACATTTAACATTCTTTTCTCTGAAACTGTCAAAACTCAACTGCTCTGCAGAGGGCACTGGGGAGTTTAAGTAAAAAAATTGCAAAGTGCATTAACGCCCTAAACGTACCCAGACCAAAGAAACAATGGGGCACTAGTACAACTGCCAAAAATGAGAATTAACATAAAATTATAAATTACATAAAAAGAAAGTGTATTATTAGTCCTTGAGAAATGTCCATATAAAAGAACGCTGTGGCATGAAGTTCATATTATAAGTGTCAGCTTTCTGTCTTTCAAGCAGGATCGGGGGAGGCTCCCACCAGCAAACCATGTATAAACAAGAAAAAAAAGGAGAGAAAAGTGCTGATATCCAAGTATAGTATTTATTAAAAAAAAATTATAAAATAAAAAAACAATAATTATGCACTCACATGTACAAGGTATTAAAAAGCATTTCAATAAGTTTCCAGCAGGTGGTAACCTTCCAGGTGGCCAATGGTGAGCAAGTCTTTTCGGGTGGATGTGATGTAAGGTGCTTGGAACCATTAAAGTAACAATGGGAACACCAGCAAGAGCCAACAGAAGCAGCAGACTGTGTATGTATATCAAATGGATGAGAACCACTGTGGACATCAAGCATGTTTTGCAGGCCAATTAGACGGCCGTGATGATTTCAATCAGAATATGTGGTCACTAAGGATGAGCCGAACACCCCCCGGTTCGGTTCGCACCAGAACATGCTAACAGGCAAAAAATTTGTTCGAACACGCGAGCAAAGTTAAAGTCTATGAGACACGAACATGAAAAATCAAAAGTGCTACTTTTAAAAGCTTATATGCATGGTATGGTCATAAAAAGTGTTTGGGGACCCGGGTCCTGCCCCAGGGGACATGTATCAATGCAAAATAAAGTTTTAAAAACGTCAGTTTTTTCGGGAGCAGTGATTTTAATAATGCTTAAAGTGAAACAATAAAAATGAAATATTCCTTTAAATTTCATGCCTGGGGGGTGTGTATAGTATGTCTGTAAAGGGCCGCATTTTTCCCGTGTTTAGAATAGTCCCGCAGCAAAATGACATTTCTAAAGGAAGAAAGTCATTTAAAACTGCTTACGGCTGTAATGAATTGTCGGGTCCTGGCAATATAGATGAAAATCATTGAAAAAACCGGCATGGGTGTGGTATGAATATGAAGGGGAACCCTGAACCAAAATGAAAAAAATAAATTGCGTGGGGTCCCCCCAAAATCCATACCAGGCCCTTCAGGTCTGGTATGGATATTAACCACTTACGGACCACCTGCCGCAGGAATATGTCGCTACTTTGAAAAGGAATACCGTTGTTATGGTAGCAGCTAGCTACCATAACCCTGGTATCCTCTTCTTCAGCGGGCGGTCCTCTTTCAGATAAAAGTGGTCTCTGCGGCGGATACGCTGCAAGATCACTTTTATTGGCAGTGGAGAGGGCCTCCCTCCCGCCACTCTCCGGTGCCCTCCGCAGCTTACCGGAGGTGTCGGCAGCAGTGGAGGCGGTCCGGTCCTGTCCCTGCCTGGGTATGGAGACGAGTGAGGGGAAGATGGCCCCCACCCGTCTCAATATTACTGCAGGGCGGAAGCAACGTCAAAACGCCCAATGCTCTTAAAGGTACATTTTATTTTATTTTTTATTTTTAGAATGACATAAAAATTATATATTTATATATATATATATATATATATATATATATATATATATATATATATATATATAGGTATTTTTTACCCCAGATCTCATATTTAAGAGGACCTGTCATGCTTTTGTCTATTACAAGGGATGTTTACATTCCTTGTAATAGGAATAAAAGTGACGCAAATTTTTATTTTTTTTTAAAACAGTGTCAAAATAAAATAAATAAAGTAAAATAAATAAGAAAAAAAAATTGTTTTTAAAGCACCCCGTCCCGCCGAGCTCGCGTGCAGAAGCGAATGCATACGTGAGCAGCGCCCGCATATGAAAACGGTGTTCAAACCCTACATGTCAGGTATCGCCGCAATCGTTAGAGTGAGAGCAATAATTCTAGCCCTAGACCTCCTCTGTAACTCAAAACATGCAACCTGTAGAATTTTTTAAACATCGCCTATGGAGATTTTTAAGGGTAAAAGTTTGTCGCCATTCCACGAGCGGGCGCAACTTTAAAGCGTGACATGTTAGGTATCAATTTACTTGGCGTTACATTATCTTTCACAATATAAAAAATATTGGTCTAACTTTACTGTTGTCTTATTTTTTTATTTAAAAAAGTGTTGTTTTTTTCCCCAAAAAAGTGCGATTGTAAGACCGCTGCGCAAATACGGTGTGAAAAAAAGTATTGCAACGACTGCCATTTTATTCTCTAGAGTGTTAGAGAAAAACATAAAATGTTTGGGGGTTCTAAGTAATTTTCTAGCAAAAACAAATGTCAAATCTCAGAAAGAGGCTCGGTCCTTAAGTGGTTAAGGTAAACCCTGCGCCAATTTAAAAAAAAAAATGCCGTAGGGGTCCCCCCAAAATCCATATCAGAACCTTCAGGTCTGGTATGGATTTTAAGTGGAACTCTGCACCAAAATAAAAAAAATGGCATAGGGGTCCCCCAAAAATCCATACCAGATCCTTATCCGAGCACGCAACCTGGCAGGCCGCAGGAAAAGAGGGGGGACAAGACAGCGACCCCCCTCCTGAACTGTACCAGGCCACATGCCCTCAACATGGGGGGGATGGGTGCTTTGGGGCAGGGGGTCTCTGCGCCCCCCACCCCAAAGCACCTTGCCCCCATGTTGATGGGGACAAGGGCCTCATCAACACAACCCTTGCCCGGTGGTTGTGGGAGTCTGCGGGCGGGGGGATTATCGGAATCTGGAAGCCCCCTTTAACAAGGGGACCCCCAAATCCTGCCCCCCTATGTGAATTGGTAAGGGGTACATTGTACCACTACCATTTCACAAAAAAGTGTCAAAATAGTAAAAAAGACAGGAGACACTTTGGGACAAGTCCTTTATTAAAAAATAAAAAAATGTCCAGGGATGTCCATTCATCTTCTAACACGCCGACCGACGAACCTGAAAAAAAAAAGCGGCAACAGCTCCGCCTCCATGGGAGGCTCCCGCCGAGTGACGCTTCTTCTCGGTGACAACTGTTATATAGCTGAGGGCGGGGTTTACCCGGTAACGTAAACGGGTGAACCCACCCTCCTCTGACGCCACGTGACGCCTGTAGATTTTCAGCCTACAAAACAGTGCAGTGGTCCATTGCTCTCTTAAACTACATCTCCCATTGTGCAGAGCAGCAGCCATATTCACTGCTTTGAGCAATGGCTGCTGCTAGAAGTGTGGGGGTGAAGAGGCTTTCACACATTCACAGTCTCCCCGCTGCTGCTACACCCTGTCATTCTGTGCAGTATGAAAGAGGTTTGTCCCATCTAGTTGACTGTACTGCTTGTGGATCCCATCCCGAATACGTATGGTAAAGAAAGGTTCTTCAAGTTGGGATTTTAAATAGACCACAGGCAGTAATTTATATAAAATGTACAAATTTATTCAAATGTATAAATGACATATAACATAAAAGACAAAAAATTTACGATAATAAAAACAAATACATAAATTGGGGGCAGATATAAAGCCAGTTAAAAAGGATGCCAGAGAGCTGTCAACCGACAGAGCAATCCACGCGTTTTAAATACACACAGGCCTCGTACACACGACCGATTTTCTCGTCTTAAAAAACATGTCGTTTTTTTCAACGAGATTCTTGTTAAGCTTGTCGATTTTCTCGTCAAGCTTTCTATGCGTACACACTGTCATTTTCCAATTTCCTCGTGGTTCTCTGCGCTCACGTCCAGCACGTACGACGGCACTATAAAGGGGAAGATCTTTTTTCTTGGCGCCACCCCTTGGGCTGCTTTTGCTGATCTCGTGTTACCGCGTGTGAAGTAAAAGTTTGGGAAGAGACGATTCGCGCTTTTCAGTCTTCGTGCTTTCAGTTCGTTTTAGCGTGACGAATGTGCTATTTCCATTACGAAGGCTTGTTTTACCAGAAGATGCGCTCCCGTCTCATACTTGATTCTGAGCATGCGCGCTTTTTGAAGAGTCGTAAAAGCATACACATGAACCATTTTCTCGTCACAAAACAGGCCGACGAGAAACACGACGAGGAAATCTGGAATCCTGACGAGAAAATAGAGAGCAGGTTCTCTATTTTCTCGTCGAGATTCTCGTCAAGTTTCTCGTCGTAAAACCATACACACAAACGTTTTTCTAGACAAAAAAACTCTCGCGGCACTTTTCTTGACTGTTTTGGACGAGAAAATCGGTCGTGTGTACGAGGCCACAGTGTAGATCTTCTTCAGGGACTATACGGTCTTGAAGCTTCCAGAGCTGTGACTTAAATCCCAAGTGTAAACATTCCACCGACAATAGACAATCATTCAAAAGGTGAAGAATAAATGATCCGTCAGGGCCACACACAGATGCAGGTCGAGGTGTCATGGACCGAAATGGTTCCCATATGTCATAATAGACTTTGTATATATAATACGTTTGGCCACTACATTTAGTTGTAGCGTATCTCAGCTTTTACAGGAACTTGTGACCTATGGAGGATGTAGCCAACTAAGGCCGTATTTCATTGGTGCTTGACAAACTGTCATGGCTATGCAGTAGTGTTTGTCTGTCAGCTTACCTTCCTTCCCATGTGTTCATCTTAGAGGCCTGAGCCCTTTCACCTGGCTTCCTTTATAATCTCCTCCCAGCCAGACTCCACCCCAGGCCCTATCACAGAACACTATATTAACCTGTGCACTGCAAGCCTGCTTGGCTGATCAACGTGTTTGTTAGGCATTGTGTGTTTGGGTTCCTGCCTGCCGTGTGCTACGTCTGTCTCTCTGTTACATATTTGGCTTGTCCCCGACTATCCCTGTCTGCTCGTGACCCTTGACCTTCGGCTCGTTCTTTCGTTATCCTTGTCGGCTTGTGGCCCCTGACCTTCAGCTTGTTATTCGGTTCTCTCATATCTTGTGCTGCTGCTTCCCCTCTTTTCCCCTTATCCTACGGGGTGTGAGCTAGGAAACTCCAGGGGCCGCGACCTGGTCCCAGCCTGCAGCATAACATCCTCACCACTAGAGGCCCTGGAGAAGACCTGCTGGGTCTTAGACTCCGCGCCCTGGGGAATCTTGGCTCTAGCTTCCGTTAGGATCCCGGTTGTGCTCCTCTGGTCCCGCTTTCCACAACCACCCAGTTTCCTATCCGCAGCAGTCAGCCATAGGGTTCACTACCTTGCGGTGCACTCCTGTCCCCCTACGGTGTGCATCTGTCACCTGGCCACAGGTGACCTTGACAGTTTGAACAGCCATGAACCCGGCTGACATCCCGTTACCCGTGGATGATCCGTTGCAGGGCATAGTTTGCAGACTTGAAACCCAGGAAT
The DNA here is from genome assembly GCA_029206835.1 of Rana muscosa. Taxonomy (NCBI): domain Eukaryota; kingdom Metazoa; phylum Chordata; class Amphibia; order Anura; family Ranidae; genus Rana; species Rana muscosa. Next base: position 1,035,700,323 of record CM055117.1, read on the forward strand.
CGAATCAGACTCAGGTGATGCGATTCCTCCAGGATCTGGCTTCTCGCTTTGAGCAGCTTCAGGCCTCCTTGGGAACCCTGAATCCGCAACCTCAAATACAACCAGCGGCTGCACCTATTGCACCAGTCGCAGCCACACACTCACTACAGCTGCCAGCTCCGTCCCGTTTCTCTGGGGACTCCAAGGCTTGCAGGGGGTTCCTTAGCCAATGCACAATTCATTTTGAGCTCCAGCCCCAAAACTTCCTGTCTGATCGGGCTAAGGTAGCCTATATCATTTCCCTCCTCTCTGGTGAAGCTTTAGCCTGGGCAGCCCCTCTGTGGGAACTGAATGATCCAGTGGTTTCTAGCCTGTCTGGCTTCTTGAAACTTTTTCGGAATATCTTCGAAGAACCGGCTCGTGTCTCTTCAGCGGCCAGCGCCCTTTTACGTCTCCGCCAAGAGTCTGCTTCTGTGGGACAGTATGCCCTTCATTTCCGCATACTGTCGGCTGAGTTGAGCTGGAACAATGAGGCCTTAGTCGCAACCTTTTTGCATGGCCTGTCTGATAGAGTGAAGGATGAATTAGCAGGAAGAACCATCCCCACTGATCTGGCCGGCGTTATCTCCTTGTGTAACCAGATCGATATTCGCTTTCAGGAGAGGACCTTAGAAAAGCAACGCCAGCACTCCTTGGTTCTTAGTCAGCCTGAGCTCCCCTCTCTTCGACCCGTAGAGCATCTCCTACCAGCTGAGGAACCCATGCAGCTGGGTCGGACCAGGCTATCCCCCGAGGAACGTGCTAGGCGCAGAACTCTTAGTCTGTGTCTTTACTGTGGGGGCAAAGGTCATTTTCGTGACACTTGCTCTCTTTGTCCAGAAAAACGTTCGGGTCCACTTCATCTGGAAAGTGGAGTATTGGACCCAGAAATATCACCTTCCCCTTCTCGTCTTCTGCTTTCTGTGTTCCTTCATGTTGGTGCTTCTTCTCATTCGGTCTCAGCATATCTGGATTCCGGAGCCGCTGGTAATTTTATGGACTGGGAAATCGCATCGTCCATGAGACTTACTCTTTTGCCCCTCACCACACCATTGGTGGTCTTGGCGATTGATGGTACTGTTCTCCCAGGGGGACCTATCCGCTTCCAGACCCTCCCTGTTAAGATGTCGGTAGGGACACTCCACCAGGAGTGGATATCCTTCCTTATCTTACCCAAGGCCTCAACGCCTATAATTTTGGGTCTCCCATGGTTACAGCTCCATTCTCCTCATGTGGACTGGACTACTGGACAGATCCTGGCTTGGGGTCCCTCCTGTTCTTCGTCCTGCCTACCCAAGGTTGCCCCCTGTGAATCTGAGCCGGTCATTCATTCCAGGTTGCATAACCATTTACATTTCTCTGTCCCTAACCACCCTTGGACGCACAGCCAGGCAAGCTTGTCTACAAGTCCTGCAGTCGCTACGTCTTGCGATGCGATTCAGGTAGTCGCTACACCTGACTCAGCTATTCACTCTGCCTCTGTACTAGTTATGCCAGTCCAGCCCATGCCCAGTGAGCCTCCTACTTTTTCTTGTTCGGGACATTCTGCTTGTCCTTCAGCTATTCAGTTTGACTCCGGCGACATGTCACCTTCTAACCAACCTGACTTCAGGGTTCCACTGACATCTGCCCAGTCTGATGGTCCTGTGCAAGATGACCAGTTCCCCTTTAAGGGTCTAGGGGACCCTCCTCAGATTCCTGTTGATCCTCTCATGCCCTTGCTTATTCCTAGAGAGCCTTTGGTCCTCAATAGATCTTCTTGTCATCTCCCTACCTCGTTTTCGGTCTCTGAGGATAATCTTAAGTACGAGGTTAGACAAGTTCTGGATTCTCGGCTCTGCAGAGGCATTCTTCAGTACCTTGTGCATTGGAGAGGTTTTGGTCCTGAGGAGGCGTCTTGGATCGCTGCATCTGATGTCGCTGCACCTCATCTGTTGAGAAGGTTTCATCAGAGATTTCCCTTTAAGCCTGGGCCCAGGCGGGGGAGGGCCCATAAGAGGGAGGGTACTGTCATGGATATGCAGTAGTGTTTGTCTGTCAGCTTACCTTCCTTCCCATGTGTTCATCTTAGAGGCCTGAGCCCTATCACCTGGCTTCCTTTATAATCTCCTCCCAGCCAGACTCCACCCCAGGCCCTATCACAGAACACTATATTAACCTGTGCACTGCAAGCCTGCTTGGCTGATCAACGTGTTTGTTAGGCATTGTGTGTTTGGGTTCCTGCCTGCCGTGTGCTACGTCTGTCTCTCTGTTACATATTTGGCTTGTCCCCGACTATCCCTGTCTGCTCGTGACCCTTGACCTTCGGCTCGTTCTTTCGTTATCCTTGTCTGCTTGTGGCCCCTGACCTTCAGCTTGTTATTCGGTTCTCTCATATCTTGTGCTGCTGCTTCCCCTCTTTTCCCCTTATCCTACGGGGCGTGAGCTAGGAAACTCCAGGGGCCGCGACCTGGTCCCAGCCTGCAGCATAACATTCTCACCACTAGAGGCCCTGGAGAAGACCTGCTGGGTCTTAGACTCCGCGCCCTGGGGAATCTTGGCTCTAGCTTCCGTTAGGATCCCGGTTGTGCTCCTCTGGTCCCGCTTTCCACAACCACCCAGTTTCCTATCCGCAGCAGTCAGCCATAGGGTTCACTACCTTGCGGTGCACTCCTGTCCCCCTACGGTGTGCATCTGTCACCTGGCCACAGGTGACCTTGACACAAACTTAGTCTTTATATCGGCATATCCAGGGATCACCAGTAAACTATCAAGGAGTCTATCTTATAATTCAAATCCTCATATCCTCTTATACGTAGAGTGAAGGTATGTGGCACCTTTCATCTGCCCAGTGGAAGAGAGGTCATTCTGTGCAGGGACGGGAATGGGAAAGACGAGTGGGAAACCATTGCTAACGACACGGCACTAGGATTATCTATATGTTGCATGGCTTGTGATGGGAATACCCATTTGTTGGCTGTTCTTTGTAATGATTTCTCATTTGTTTCCTGTGTATTGAAACAGTTGCCCATTCATGCCCAGATATTGCAGTGATTACCCATTTGTAGTCTATGTATTGTCACAGATGCTATTTTTTTCACCTACGTATTGTTGTATCATTGATGTTATATTAGAGGACCACATTACCTGTAATTTAAACCTCAGCATGCCCGTCACTGTCAAACCATGCCGCTATTATCCCCACTATGCACTCTTCCAATCAGAACTTATATAAATGCCTTCTAGTTTCTATACCCTTATGACATCAATTTTATAGGAAAATAAAGGCAACCCATTACTAAGATTAATTACAACAAATTTGCAGACTTTGAATGTTAATCCAACATGATATCACACTTTCTTGAATCATACAGCGGTTATGAGCGTCACAGAGAAAAACACAGTCAGGCTTTGATGTGAAGAAGTGAAAAGCTGGACTTGTGGATCATCTAATGAGATATACAACATCCAAACTGGGTCAATCTGAATGGCTAATAGATGGACACACTGTACCAGAAGTGGAAATGGCAGTTATTAGAATAAGCGTTTAATAGCGTCTCCAGAAGAGGTGTAAGTGGAATATTTCACGGTCAGACCCGCTATTTTGTTCCATGTGACCAGGTGACAAATCTACCCTTTACAGAAATGTGAAAGCAGCAAGGACATCCCATTGTGCCACCTCGCTCTCCATTGTGAAAATAAGGACAACAAAGCAATTAATGCACATAATGACTTGTTCTCCATTAGTGCTACTGGAAGGACAGCGTAGCTCTGTGCTTTTGTGCAGCATATGCATTTACATATCTTCTAATTATCACTTTTAGCAGATAAGGTGCAGTAATTGTTGCCATCATGTTATATTCTGGAAAGGTCTGTAATGTGCTCATTTTATCTAATGCTGCTTTCGTTATAGTTCAGCCAGAAGAAAAAAAACTTACATAAAGCCTTATGCCCCGTACACACGATCGGACATTTTTCCGACCAAACTCCCCACAGAATTCCGACGTAATTTCATCGGAAAAAAATAGAACAGGTTCTATTTGAACATTTCCGATGGAATTCATCGGAATTTCTCCAATGGGGCCCACACACGGTCGTAATTTCCGATGAAAAAACTCAGACGGACTCCGTCTGACTTTTTTCATTGGAAATTCTTATCGTGTGTACACCGCATTACAGTGTTCTCTTGAAACAGGTGTATCAGTAAAAGGCGAAATCTTCAATTGTAGCGAGCCTCACTGGAATCAATGTAGACTGCTCTTACTTGCAAGATCCATGTAGTGTACATCCAAAAGGTATAGAATATATATACTCTGTATATACATATATATATATATATATATATATATATATATATATATATATATATATATATATATAATATACAGTGCCTTGAAAAAGTATTCATACCCCTTGCAATTTTCCACATTTTGTCATATTACAAGCAAAAACGTAAATGTATTTTATTGGGATTTCATGTGATAAACCAACACAAAGTGGCACATAAATGTGAAGTAGACGGAAAATGATAAATGGCTTTCAATTTTTTTTACAAATAAATATGTGAAAAGTGTGGCGTGCATTTGTACTCAGCCCCCTTTACTCTGATAACTGTAACTAACATCTAGTGGAACCAATTGCCTTCAGAAGTCACCTAATTAGTAACCACCTGTGTGTAATTGAATCTAAGTATAAATATACCTGCTCTGTTAGGCCCTCAGAGGTTTGTTAGGGAACATGTACCACCTACCTAAACATTGTTGCTGACCAAGTACACCTCTTCATGGAAATGGCATTCCCTGATGGCAGTGGCCTCTTTCAGCAGGATAATGTGCCCTGCTACACTCAAAAATGGTTCAAGAATGGTTTGAGGTGTTGGCTTGGCCTCAATATTCTTCAGATCTCAATCCATCAAGTATCTGTGGGATGTGCTTAAAAAAAGTATATATATATATATATATATATATATATATATATTGTGAGGGGGTTAGCTCGGCAGCGGGTGTGTGTGACCCCCGGGATGGGCTCCCCACCCAAAAACAGGCCCAGCAGACGGAGGTTGTGGTTTTCAAAATCAAAAAGGTGCGGTTTATTTTCTATTTACAGTGACAAAAACACAGCAAGGCAAAAAAAAACATAAACAAAATAAATCCTGGTCAACTTGACCTCTGACTAAACATACAGGTTTCCTAACTAACAACTGGGATCAGCCTAGTGCTGTCCTAGTCCCTGGTTTTAAATGTCCAAGCAAATAGCCACACAGGCTTTCTCTCACCGCACAAGGGTTCACTCTCTCCAGGAAGTCCACACAGGTCTGCTTCCAGGCATGAGCTAACATCTAATGAATCTGGGAGTTTTTTATAGAGGCCTAAATGAGCTGACAAGCTTCAGCTGGACTCATCAACTCCCTGTCTGCACGACGCCCAGCCCTCTCCCTAGAGGTATGAGTCATCAATGAGCCCACTAGTCTCAGCTGGGCTTATACAACTCTCCACCTAGTTGTACAAATCGGCGTAAAGCCTGAATCTGGGCGAAATATATCTACCCCCCTGGATGCAACCAGGTGACTTTACCTTCCTGCTGTCACATACCCCCCCCTCTTGTTTTAACCTCGGGGTTGGAACACCAGCAATCAGGCATTCATGTACTCGAGACAAAGCATCCACATTCCCCATTTGAACGCCAGGGCGATGCTTTACTGTGAAGTTGAATTCCTGGAGGGCCAGGAACCACTTATTCACTCTTCTATTTGTTTCCTTGTTTTGAGCCATCCACTTTAACGGGGCGTGATCCGTAACCATGTCAAAGTGCCTACCTAGCAGGTAGTACCGAAGGGAATCTAGAGCCCACTTCACCGCTAAACACTCCTTTTCAACGGTGGCGTAATTTACCTCATGGGACTTCAACTTCCTGCTGAGGTAAATGACTGGGTGCTCTTCCCCGTTCCAGACCTGGGACAATACTGCTCCTAACCCCACATCTGACGCATCACTTTGTACGACAAAGTCTCTAGAGAAGTCGGGTGAGTACAACACTGGCTGGCTACATAAGGCTTGTTTCAAGAATTGGAATGCTGCCTCAGCCTCGGGGGTCCATTTAATCATGACCGACCCTTTCCCCTTCGTCAGGTTGGTTAGGGGCACAGCCTTAGAAGCAAAGTGGGGAATGAATCGCCGATAATACCCAGCGATTCCCAGAAAGGCTCGTACCTGCTTCTTGCTGTTGGGACGTGGCCAACTCTGGATGGCCTCGACTTTGTTGAGTTGGGGTTTTATTACTCCCCTCCCAATGGTGTACCCAAGATATTTGGCCTCCTCCTGCCCAATGGTACACTTCTTGGGGTTAGCCGTAAACCCTGCTTCCCGAACAGAGTCCAGGACTGCTTGCACTTTTGGCAGATGTGAGGCCCAATCTGTGCTATGGACAATTATGTCATCCAGGTAAGCCGCAGCATACTTCCGATGGGGCCTCAGCATCTGGTCCATTTTCCGCTGGAATGTGGCCGGCGCATTCTGTAACCCGAACGGCATTCTTTTATATTGGAACGCCCCGTCTGGGGTTACAAATGCGGTTTTCTCTTTGGCCGACTTGGCCAGGGGGATTTGCCAATACCCTTTTGTGAGGTCAAGAGTCGTCATGTATCGGGCTGTTCCCAGCCGGTCGATCAACTCATCTATACGTGGCATGGGGTAGGTGTCAAATTTTGTAACTTTGTTCAACTGACGAAAATCGTTACAAAATCGCCAGCTCCCATCCGGTTTAGGCACCAACACAATGGGACTAGACCAATCACTTTGGGACTCCTCTATCACCCCTAAGTTCAGCATTTTCTGTACTTCCTCCCGTATTGCCTCCCGTCGGGCCTCTGGGATCCGATAGGGTTTTAACTTCACCCTTTCACCGGGCGGGGTAATAATGTCATGCTCTACCCCAGATGTTTGTCCCGGCAGCCCAGAGAATACCTCCTTGTTGCGAAGCACAAACTCCTTAACCTCCTGTTGTTGGGGTTGTGACAAGGTGGCTGCGATTCCAACCTCAGGAATCACGCAACCAGTTTGAGCTGGTGACCAAGTGTCTGCGACTAGGGACTCTCTATCCCTCCAGGCTTTCAACAGATTAACGTGATAGATCTGTTCGGGCTTTCGCCTTCCTGGTTGTCTGACCTTGTAATTCACTTCGCTCACTTTTTCCATTATCTCGTAGGGGCCTTGCCATTTGGCAAGGAATTTACTTTCAACCGTAGGGACAAGTACCAATATCCTATCCCCCGGGGAAAAGGTACGGGTCTTGGCTCCACGGTTGTACACTCTCTGCTGTGCCAACTGCGCTTGGGCCAAATGTTCCTTCACGATGGGCATTACCTGTGCAATTCGATCTTGCATCAGGGCGACATGCTCAATCACACTCCTGTGGGGAGAACTCTCACTTTCCCAAGTTTCCTTGGCAATATCCAACAGCCCTCTTGGGTGTCTCCCATACAGTAACTCAAAGGGGGAGAATCCCGTAGAGGATTGGGGCACCTCCCTAATAGCAAACATCAAATAAGGAAGTAGACAGTCCCAATCCCTTCCATCTCTATCCACCACTTTCTTCAACATTTGTTTTAGGGTTTTGTTGAATCTTTCAACCAGCCCATCGGTTTGGGGGTGATACACAGATGTACGCAATTGCGTCACTTTGAACAATTTACACAGCTCTTTCATAACCCGGGACATAAAGGGTGTACCTTGGTCCGTAAGCAGTTCTTTACAAATACCCACCCGGCTAAAAACAAGAGATAGCTCTTTGGCTATGGTTTTGGCCGAGGTATTTCTGAGAGGGATCGCTTCTGGATAACGGGTGGCATAGTCCATTATAACCAATATGTACTGGTGCCCCCTAGCGGACTTGATTATAGGACCTACCAAATCCATTGCGATTCTCTCAAACGGGACCTCAATGATGGGTAGAGGGACCAGCGGGCTACGGAAATGTGGCATCGGGGCCGACCTCTGACACACAGGGCAGGAGGAACAATAATTTTCTATGTCCTTCATCACCCCAGGCCAATAGAATCTCTGTAATACCCTCTCTCGGGTTTTCTCTGTCCCCAGATGACCTCCAAGAATGTGCCCATGGGCCAACTCCAACACCAACTTCCTGTAAGGTTTGGGCACCACAAGCTGCTCAACGGTTTCTTCTGCCCTTTTTGCCACCCGATACAGTAGGTCCTTCTCTACGCTGAAGTATGGGTAAGTGCAGGTATTATCTGGGTTCACTAACTCGCCATCTATTTTCACTACGTTTTCCCGTGCCTTTATTAGGGCGGGGTCTTTCAACTGTTCTGTGGCAAAGTTTTCCCTGTGAACCTCAAGATCAGAAAACTCCACAGACGGTAGGTTTTCGTCTGAGGAGGTGGGCTCCTCTCCAGTTTCTTGAGTCTCCCCTGCCAATACTGACAAGGGAAATTCCGGAGAGTCCTCACCACTCTCAGGGGAGTTCTGGCTATCACATTCCTGGTACATAGGGGCACCAGTGGGGGGCTCAGGATCATCCCACAGTTCCCAGAACTTCGGAAAATCCCTTCCCACAATGGCGTCATGCGGTAACTGAGATACTAAGCCCACTGGATGAGAGAGGGTACCTTTGGGGGTCTCGAAACACACTGTAGTCACTGGATACTCTCGGGTGTCCCCATGCACACAAATAACGGCTACCTTGCTATTCCCAGAGACCTCTGTTTTAACTAACTCAGCCTTTATCAGGGTCACAAGGCTACCTGAATCCAGCAATACCACAACATTTCTACCATTAATACACATTTTGCATAAATGTTTCTCAGTTCCCCGAATGGCAGTGCATGCGACTGTCGCACACAGCGACTGACGTCTGCCCGTCAGAAAGTCACACTGCATGGGTTCCTCCACAACCGGGCAATTTGCTGCAATATGTCCCGCTTGCCGGCAGCGGTAGCAAACGATCCTTCTTGCGGCCTCTTGAGCCGCTGATTTCCCAGGCTGTTCTCGCCAAACTTGGGGTAGAGCTCCCACCCTCTCACTCTCTCCACCCTCACCCCTTGGAATCCTCTTATCCGCCCCTGGGGATGGTCTGGTCTTAGGGTGGAAAGTCCGAGTGTCTCTGGAAGAGGCCGTCAGGTTCTCTGTAGCCAAGTATTTCTCCACACGATCCACAAGACCATCGGCCGTCTCTGGGTCTCCATGGCTTACCCACTTTTGGATGGCAGTAGGAAGAGCTCTCAAAAACCGATCCATTACAACACGTTCCACAATCTTTGGTGCAGACAAAGTCTCTGGCTGTAGCCACTTTCTGCTCAGGTGAATGAGATCATACATTTGAGACCTGGGGGGTTTTCCAAGCTGGAAAGTCCAGTTATGCACACGCTGAGCCCGGACAGCCAGGGTGACACCCAGCCTTGCCAATATTTCAGCTTTTAGCATCACATAGTCTTTTGCTTGGTTAGGCTCTAGGTCATAGTAAGCTTTCTGCGATTCACCAGTTAACAGAGGAGCCACTAGTCCAGCCCACTGCTCCTCAGGCCACTTTTCTCTTTCAGCGGTCCTTTCAAATGTGGTCAAAAATACCTCTGGATCATCCTCTCCAGTCATTTTTGTCAATAAACGACTCACCCCAAAGGACGCGGTATTAGTGGGACGGCTTTCCTCACTGGTCTGCGGACGTTGCTGCATTACTGCTTCCATCTGTTGTTGTAGTCTCTGCTCTTGCTTCTGCAACAGGTCTATGAAGCGGGCCTCAGATTGCTGTTGGGCTTGTTGCTGAGCCTCCAGACTCTGTTGTAAAGTTGCAAGGCTCTGTTGATGAGCTTGCTGCTGGGCTGCAAGGCTCCTTTGCAAACCTGCATTTGTCTGCTGTTGATTGGCATTTGCTAGAGCCAGCTGTTTCAGTATCTCCTCCATGCTGGCTTAAAAAAAAAAACTGCCACTGGTTCTCCACCAACTGTGAGGGGGTTAGCTCGGCAGCGGGTGTGTGTGACCCCCGGGATGGGCTCCCCACCCAAAAACAGGCCCAGCAGACGGAGGTTGTGGTTTTCAAAATCAAAAAGGTGCGGTTTATTTTCTATTTACAGTGACAAAAACACAGCAAGGCAAAAAAAAACATAAACAAAATAAATCCTGGTCAACTTGACCTCTGACTAAACATACAGGTTTCCTAACTAACAACTGGGATCAGCCTAGTGCTGTCCTAGTCCCTGGTTTTAAATGTCCAAGCAAATAGCCACACAGGCTTTCTCTCACCGCACAAGGGTTCACTCTCTCCAGGAAGTCCACACAGGTCTGCTTCCAGGCATGAGCTAACATCTAATGAATCTGGGAGTTTTTTATAGAGGCCTAAATGAGCTGACAAGCTTCAGCTGGACTCATCAACTCCCTGTCTGCACGACGCCCAGCCCTCTCCCTAGAGGTATGAGTCATCAATGAGCCCACTAGTCTCAGCTGGGCTTATACAACTCTCCACCTAGTTGTACAAATCGGCGTAAAGCCTGAATCTGGGCGAAATATATCTACCCCCCTGGATGCAACCAGGTGACTTTACCTTCCTGCTGTCACAATATATATATATATATATATATATTAGTAGAATAAAATAGAACATATCATGTAGCGCAGGTAAACCACCATGCAACACCTGCCATTTCTGGAATGTAGGGTTAGTATGCAGGTGGAAATAACAGTAAATGTCACTGAGCACACCATAGGTTAAAACCGCTGGAACTCATCAAGAATATTGTATGCATCATGAATACATCAGTCGCAAATACAAACTTGGTCCCTCTGCTGTGAGAGCCATGATTGGCCAAAGGCAGGGGGCTAAGTCCACTTCCCACACTATGTAAGGCTGCTTACATAGCGGCCGTACATAGTGTAATGAATGAAAGCAGCAAAATTACATTTCTAAAGGAAAACATTTAATTTAATACTGCTCGCGGCTGTAATGTATTGCCGGATCCTGGCAATATACATAAAAATCGTTGGAAAAAACGGCGTGAGTTCCCCCTCCCAGTCCATTACAGGCCATTCAGGTCTGGTATGGATATTAAGGGGAACCCTGCACCAAAATAATAAAAAAAAGCAGTGGGGTCCCCCCTAAAATACATACCAGGCCCTTCAGGTCTGGTATGGATTCTAAGGGGAACCCCATGCCAAAATGTAAAAAACAAAAGGTGTGGGGGTCCCCTCAAAATCCCTACCAGGTCCTTCAGGTCCAAAACTGTCTCCTGTCATTTTTACTTTTTTGACACTTTTTTTGTGAATGAATAGGGGTACAATGTACCGGATACCCATTCACATAGAGGGGGGCTGGGATCTGGGGGCCCCCTTGTTAAAAGGGGCTTCCAGATTCTGATAAGCTCCCTGCCCACAGACCCCCACAACCACCGGGCAAGGGTTGTGGGGAAGAGGCCCTTGTCCCCATCAACATGGGGACAAGGTGTTTTGGGGGGCATGTGGCCTGGTATGGCTCAAGAGGGGGGCGCTCTCTTGTTTCCCCCTTTTCCTGTGGCCTGCCAGGTTGTGTGTATGGATAAGGGTCTGGTATGGATTTTAGGGGGGACCCTCACGTTTTTTGTTTTTTTTTGGCACGGGCTTCCCCTTAAAATCCATACCAGACCTGAGGGGCCTGGCATTGATTTTGGGCGGGACCCCCACGCCATTTTTTTTATTTTGATGCGGGGTTCCTTTTAATATCCATACCAGACCTGAAGGGCCTGGTATGGATTTTGGGGGGAACCCCCACGCCATTTTATTTTTAAATTTTGGCATGGGGTTCCACTTAATATTCATACCAGACCCAAAGAGCCTGTTATGGACTGGGGGGATGAAGGGAACCCATGCCATTTTTTTCAATGATTTTTATCTATATTGCCGGGATCCGACAATACATTACAGCCGCAAGCAAATTAAAATGAAAATTTTTCCTTTAGAAATGTCATTTTGCTGCAGTACTGTTATAAACATGGGAAAGATGCGCTACTTTACAGGCAGACTAAGGAGACCCCCAGGGCACGATATTTAAAGAAATATTTCATTTTTATCACTGCTCAACTTTTTTTTTTATTGATACATGTCCCCTGGGGCAGTACCCGGGTCCCTATACACTTTTTATGGCAATAACTTGCATATAACCCTTTAAAATTAGCACTTTTGATTTTTAACGTTCATGTCCCATAGACTTTAACTGTGTTCGTGTGTTCACATGAATTTTTTGCCTGTTCGCATGTTCTGCGGGGGGTGTTCGGCTCATCCCTAGCAGTATATATTAGTGACGAGACATCCCCAGTTTCTGGGGACAGTCTCTGATTTGAGTTCAGGTATCTGTCAAGAAAGGTACTTGCTCCCATGAAAAAAAACCTAAATAACGTTAGTGTTAGGGGCAGGAGTGAGGAGGTAAAATTGTGTGACACTTTCATTTTTAGGTGAAGGATCACCTTATTGAGAGTTTGGTAGAAACTGTCCAGCGACAGGACAGTTTATTATCAGCAAGAACAGGAACAGTCACAGCAAACTACTGGCCAATTCCTTTCCGCTAGTCAAAGTGAGCCCATTATAGTTTGATAAAAAAAAAGCATATGTTGCTGCTAAAGCTACCTGAAAAAGCACAATTTTTTTAAACTGATGTGCTGCCAGTATAAGCTATTGCAGATATTGTCCGTAAAAATTGTACTGTTCCCTAACACCAGCTTTAACCACTTAAGCCCCGGACCATTTCGGGCCATTAGGACCAGGCCTGTTTTTGGGATTCGGCACTGCGCTGCTTTAACTGTAAATTGTGCGGACATGCAATGTTGTACCCAAATGAAATTTGCGTCCTTTTCTTCCCACAAATAGAGCTTTCTTTTAATGGTATTTGATTGCCTCTGCGATTTTTATTTTTTGCGATATAAACAGAAAAAGACCGAAAATTTTGAAAAAAAATGATATTTTCTACTTTTTGTTATAAGAAAAATCGAATAAACTCAATTTTAGTCATACATTTAGGCCAAAATGTATTCAGCCACATGTCTTTAGTAAAAAAAAATGTCAATAAGCGGATATTTATTGGTTTGCGCAAAAGTTATAGCGTTTACAAACTAGGGTACATTTTCTGAAATTTACACAGCTTTAAATTTATGACTGCCTATCTCATTTCTTGAGGTGCTAAAATGGCAGGGCAGTACAAAACCCCCCCAAATGACCCCATTTTGGAAAGTAGACACCCCAAGGAAATTGCTGAGAGGCATGTTGAGCCCATTGAATATTTTTTTTTTTGTCCCAAGTGATTGAATAATGACAAAAAAAAAAAAAAAAAAAAAAAATTACAAAAAGTTGTCACTAAATGATATATTGCTCACACATGCCATGGTTATATGTGGAATTGCACCCCAAAATACATTCTGCTGCTTCTCCTGAGTACGGGGATACCACATGTGTGGGACTTTTTAGGAGCCTAGCCACGTACGGGACCCCGGAAACCAAGCACCGCCTTCAGGATTTCTAAGGGCGCAAATTTTTGATTTCACTCCTCACTACCTATCACAGTTTCGAAGGCCATAAAATGCCAAAATAGCACAAAACCCCCCCAAATGACCCCATTTTGGAAAGTAGACACCCCAAGCTATTTACTGAGAGGCATGTTCAGTCCATGGAATATTTTATATTTTGCCACAAGTTGCGGGAATATGACAAACCTTTTTTTTTTTGCACAAAGTTGTCACTAAATGATATATTGCTCACACATGCCATGGGCATATGTGAAATTACACCCCAAAATACATTCTGCTGCTTCTCCTGAGTACGGGGATACCACATGTGTGGGACTTTTTGGGAGCCTAGCCGCGTACGGGACCCCAAAAACCAAGCACCGCCTTCAAGGTTTCTAAGGGCATAAATTTTTGATTTCACTCCTCACTACCTATCACAGTTTTGAAGGCCATAAAATGCCAAGATGGCACAAAACCCCCCCAAATGACCCCATTTTGGAAAGTAGACACCCCAAGCTATTTGCTGAGAGGCATGTTGACCCCATTGAATATTTTTTTTTTGTCCCAAATGATTGAATAATGACAAAAAGAAAAAAAAAAATGTACAAAAAGTTGTCACTAAATGATATATTGCTCACACATGCCATGGTTATATGTGGAATTGCACCCCAAAATACATTCTGCTGCTTTTCCTGAGTACGGGGATACCACATGTGTGGGACTTTTTGGGAGCCTAGCCGCGTACAGGGCCCCAAAAACCAAGCACTGCCTTCAAGATTTCTAAGGGCGTAAATTTTTGATTTCACTCCTCACTACCTATCACAGTTTCGAAGGCCATAAAATGCCAAAATAGCACAAAACCCCCGCAAATTACCCCATTTTGGAAAGTAGACACCCCAAGCTATTTGTTGAGAGGCATGTTGAGTCCATGGAATATTTTATATTTTGCCACAGGTTGCGGGAATATGACAAACTTTTTTTTTTTGCACAAAGTTGTCACTAAATGATATATTGCTCACACATGCCATGGGCATATGTGAAATTACACCCCAAAATACATTCTGCTGCTTCTCCTGAGTACGGGGATACCACATGTGTGGGACTTTTTGGGAGCCTAGCCGCGTACGGGACCCCAAAAACCAAGCACCGCCTTCAAGGTTTCTAAGGGCATAAATTTTTGATTTCACTCCTCACTACCTATCACAGTTTTGAAGGCCATAAAATGCCAAGATGGCACAAAACCCCCCCAAATGACCCCATTTTGGAAAGTAGACACCCCAAGCTATTTGCTGAGAGGCATGTTGACCCCATTGAATATTTTTTTTTGTCCCAAATGATTGAATAATGACAAAAAGAAAAAAAAAATGTACAAAAAGTTGTCACTAAATGATATATTGCTCACACATGCCATGGTTATATGTGGAATTGCACCCCAAAATACATTCTGCTGCTTTTCCTGAGTACGGGGATACCACATGTGTGGGACTTTTTGGGAGCCTAGCCACGTACAGGGCCCCAAAAACCAAGCACCGCCTTCAGGATTTCTAAGGGCGTAAATTTTTGATTTCACTCCTCACTACCTATCACAGTTTCGAAGGCCATAAAATGCCAAAATAGCACAAAACCCCCCCAAATTACCCCATTTTGGAAAGTAGACACCCCAAGCTATTTGCTGAGAGGCATGTTGAGTCCATGGAATATTTTATATTTTGCCACAGGTTGCGGGAATATGACAAACTTTTTTTTTTTGCACAAAGTTGTCACTAAATGATATATTGCTCACACATGCCATGGGCATATGTGAAATTACACCCCAAAATACATTCTGCTGCTTCTCCTGAGTACGGGGATACCACATGTGTGGGACTTTTTGGGAGCCTAGCCGGGTACGGGACCCCAAAAACCAAGCACCGCCTTCAAGGTTTCTAAGGGCATACATTTTTGATTTCGCTCCTCACTACCTATCACAGTTTTGAAGGCCATAAAATGCCAAGATGGCACAAAACCCCCCCAAATGACCCCATTTTGGAAAGTAGACACCCCAAGCTATTTGCTGAGAGGCATGTTGAGCCCATTGAATATTTTTTTTTTGTCCCAAATGATTGAATAATGACAAAAAGAAAAAAAAAATGTACAAAAAGTTGTCACTAAATGATATATTGCTCACACATGCCATGGTTATATGTGAAATTACACCCCAAAATACATTCTGCTGCTTCTCCTGAGTACGGGGATACCACATGTGTGGGACTTTTTGGGAGCCTAGCCGCGTACGGGACCCCAAAAACCAAGCACCGCCTTCAAGGTTTCTAAGGGCATAAATTTTTGATTTCACTCCTCACTACCTATCACAGTTTTGAAGGCCATAAAATGTCAAAATAGCCCAAAACCCCCACAAATGACCCCATTTTGGAAAGTAGACACCCCAAGCTATTTGCTGAGAGGCATGGTGAGTATTTTACAGCTCTCATTTGTTTTTGAAAATTAAGAAAGACATTTTTTTTTCTTTTTTTTTTCTTTTTTTACACTTTCAAAACTTTGTGACAAAAAGTGAGATCTGCAAAATACTCAACATACCTCTCAGCAAATAGCTTGGGGTGTCTACTTTCCAAAATGGGGTCATTTGGGGGGGTTTTGTGCCATCTGGGCATTCCATGGCCTCCGAAACTGTGATAGGCAGTGAGGAGTGAAATCAAAAATTTACACCCATAGAAATCCTGAAGGCGGTGCTTGGTTTTTGGGGTCCCGTACACGACTAGGCTCCCAAAAAGTCCCACACATGTGGTATCCCCGTACTCAGGAGAAGCAACAGAATGTATTTTGGGGTGTAATTCCACATATGCCCATGGCATGTTTGAGCAATATATAATTTAGTGACAACTTTTTGTACATTTTTTTTTTTTTTTTGGTCATTATTCAATCACTTGGGACAAAAAAAAAAAATATTCAATGGGCTCAACATGCCTCTCAGCAAATAGCTTGAGGTGTCTACTTTACAAAATGGGGTCATTTGGGGGGGGGTTTTGAACTGTCCTGGCATTTTATGCACAACATTAGGAAGCTTATGTCACACATCATCCACTCTTCTAACCACTTGAAGACAAAGCCCTTTCTGACACTTTTTGTTTACATGAAAAAAAATTTTTTTTTGCAAGAAAATTATGTTGAACCCCCAAACATTATATATTTTTTTAAAGCAAAGGCCCTACAGATTAAAATAGTGGGTGTTGCATTTTTTTTCCACACAGTATTTGCGCAGCGATTTTTCAAACGCATTTTTTGGAGGAAAAACACACTTTTTTTATTTTTAATGCACTAAAAAACACTATATTGCCCAAATGTTTGATGAAATAAAAAAGATGATCATAGGCCGAGTACATGGATACCAAACACGACATGCTTTAAAATTGCGCACAAACGCGCAGCGGCGACAAACTACATTCATTTTTAAAAGCATTTAAAAGCCTTTACAGGTTACCACGTTAGATTTACAGAGGAGGTCTACTGCTAAAATGACTGCCCTCGATCTGACCTTCGCGGTGATACCTCACATGCATGATGCAATTGCTGTTTACATATGACGCTAGACCGACGCTTGCGTTCGCCTTTGCGCAAGAGCAGGGGGGGACAGCGGTGCTTTTTTTTTTTTTTTTTTTTTTATTATTTATTTGGCTTTTTTATTTTATTTTTAAACTGTGCCTTCCATATTTTATTTTTTTACCATTTTTATCGTTATCTCAGGGAATGTAAATATCCCCTATGATAGCAATAGGTAGTGACAGGTACTCTTTTTTTGAAAAAAATTGGGGGGTTAGACCCTAGATCTTTCCTCTGCCCTCAAAGCATCTGACCACACCAAGATCGGTGTGATAAAATGCTTTCCCAATTTCCCAATGGCGCTTTTTATATCCGGGGGGGGGACATTCCCTCCCACTGCTTGTAAAAGCAGTCTAGAGGCTAATTATCTGCTAGAATTGCTTTTACATGAAAGCTGGCCGCTGGCTGAAAAGAATGATACCAAGATGATACCTAAACCCGCAGGCATCATTCTGGTATAAACATTCAAAGTCCAGCAACATACCAGTACGTTGCTGGTCCTTGTTGGACATGTATTGTAATCTTTTTTTTCATACAGCCTATTGGCTGAACGAAAAAAAGAGATTGATTGGTGGGTATGCCCACCATTAGAATACCTCCCTTCATCCACCCACTTCTAATGATGGGCATATATGCCGAAGCATGGGGGCATCCTCCCGCAAAAAAGTTATGCCGCGTACACACGGTCAAGCCTTCGTCGGAATTTCGACCGTATGTACGCAGCATAAAAGGTTATGCCGCGTACACACGGTCGGACTTTTCCACGGGCAAGCCTCCGTTGGAATTTCGACCGTATATACGCGGCATTAGGAGCAAAATCGCTCCTCCGCCCCTGCTGCCCCCATGCTTCGGCATATATGCTCTTTTTTTTAACTGTGGTGGTGAAATCACCTCCTACAGCGTTGGAGTCACGGCTTTATGTATCGTGGGAGCAAACGCTGTTGCTGTCAAGATAAATAGATCCGCGCTGCAACTGAATGGCGTACCTGCTAAGCAAATGGTGGTTAACATTAAAACAAAGTAACATTACAGTACAACAGTAAGACCTTACCATGCCATACCTGCAAAGCAAATACCAAAACAAAACCTAGTAAAAAATAAAAAAATGTTTTAACGCAACCTGTGCCTAAAATATATATATGCCGAAGCATGGGGGCATCCTCCCGCAAAAAAGTTATGCCGCGTACACACGGTCGGAATTTTCCACGGGCAGGCCTCCGTCGGAATTTCGACCGTATGTACGCGGCATTAGGAGCAAAATCGCTCCTCCGCCCCTGCTGCCCCCATGCTTCGGCATATATGCTCTTTTTTTTAACTGTGGTGGTGAAATCACCTCCTACAGCGTTGGAGTCACGGCTTTATGTATCGTGGGAGCAAACGCTGTTGCTGTCAAGATAAATAGATCCGCGCTGCAACTGAATGGCGTACCTGCTAAGCAAATGGTGGTTAACATTAAAACAAAGTAACATTACAGTACAACAGTAAGACCTTACCATGCCATACCTGCAAAGCAAATACCAAAACAAAACCTAGTAAAAAATAAAAAAATGTTTTAACGCAACCTGTGCCTAAAATATATATATGCCGAAGCATGGGGGCATCCTCCCGCAAAAAATTTATGCCGCGTACACACGGTCGGAATTTTCCACGGGCAGGCCTCCGTCGGAATTTCGACCGTATGTACGCGGCATTAGGAGCAAAATCGCTCCTCCGCCCCTGCTGCCCCCATGCTTCGGCATATATGCTCTTTTTTTTTAACTGTGGTGGTGAAATCACCTCCTACAGCGTTGGAGTCACGGCTTTATGTATCGTGGGAGCAAACGCTGTTGCTGTCAAGATAAATAGATCCGCGCTGCAACTGAATGGCGTACCTGCTAAGCAAATGGTGGTTAACATTAAAACAAAGTAACATTACAGTACAACAGTAAGACCTTACCATGCCATACCTGCAAAGCAAATACCAAAACAAAACCTAGTAAAAAATAAAAAAATGTTTTAACGCAACCTGTGCCTAAAATATATATATGCCGAAGCATGGGGGCATCCTCCCGCAAAAAAGTTATGCCGCGTACACACGGTCGGAATTTTCCACGGGCAGGCCTCCGTCGGAATTTCGACCGTATGTACGCGGCATTAGGAGCAAAATCGCTCCTCCGCCCCTGCTGCCCCCATGCTTCGGCATATATGCTCTTTTTTTTAACTGTGGTGGTGAAATCACCTCCTACAGCACTGGAGTCACGGCTTTATGTATCGTGGGAGCAAACGCTGTTGCTGTCAAGATAAATAATTCCGCGCTGCAGTTGAATGGCGCACCTGAAAACAAAAAATTACATACCTGAAAAGCAAGCATGATAAAACATTGCAGAATAGAATACAGTAAAAAAGAGCAGAACAATAGAAAGAAAATAGAGAGAGAGAGAACAATAAAACGACAACTATTTTTGGTTTTTTTATTTTATATTTTTTTTGTGTTTTGTTTTTTACGTTTTTTTTTTTTCTTTTTTACACTTTTTTTTGTAACTTTACAACTGTAATGGTTCGGGTCTCTCAAAATGTAATGGCATCTTGGGAGACCCTGTGTAAGTGTGTCCTAGTCTGTGAAATGCTGTACCCTACGCTAAAACTTCACTTTTGAGTGGTAGCGTTCAAAACATTCACCTTGGCAAAGACCAGGCTTGTCAGGACAGAGTGGACAAAAACTACAGGTGTCACGCCTAAATCCGCGCTTGCTACAGACACGACATCTTTTTTGGGGGTGGCTTTGGGTAGGGGTACTCGGGAGGACATACGAATAATGCCTCTCATGCAGCCGGCTTACTGCATTTGGTTGGGGATGGTGAGGTGCAGAACCGCCTGGATACAGGAGTTCTGTGACTATCTCATTCTGGAATTTTAGAAGAGATAACGTCCCGCCTGAAGCTCTGTATAGCACATGAGCGTTCAGCAAAGCCAATTGGAATAAGGATAGAGACACTTTTTTGTACCAGCGTCTCGCCTTACGGTCAATTAGATACGGCGCCATCAACTGGTCGTTGAGGTCCACCCCTCCCTTATTTTGGTTATATTCGTGGACACAGAGGGGTTTCTCCACAACACCAGTCGCCGTACGAATTTGGACTGTCGTGTCTGCATGAAGGGAGGTAAGAAGGAAAACATTCTTATTGTCCCTCCACTTCATAGCGAGCAAGTTATTACACTTCAAGCAGGCTCTCTCCCCCAGCCTAAGACGGGCATCTACAAGCTGCTGGGGAAAGCCCCGGCGATTAGGTCGCACGGTGCCACATGCTCCAATCTTATGATCAAACAAGTGACTAAACAGTGGCACGCTCGTGTAATAATTGTCCACATACAAGTGGTACCCCTTTCCGAATAAGGGTGACACCAAGTTCCACACTATTTTGGCAGCGCTCCCTATGTAATCCGGGCAGTTGACCGACTCAATCTGACTGTCTTTTCCCTCATAAACCGTAAAGTTCACTACATAGCCTGTTGCCCTGTCACAGAACTTGTAGAGCTTGACCCCGTATCTGGCACGCTTGCTGGGAAGGTACTGCTTGAAAGACAAGCGGCCAGAAAATTTAATCAGGGACTCATCAACGCAGACAACTTGATCGGGAGTAAACAAGGCTGCAAAACGTTCGTTGAAGTGGTTTATGAGGGGCCGAATTTTATAGAGCCGGTCGTATTCAGGGTCCCCACGTGGACGACAAAGTTCATTGTCGTTGAAGTGCATGAACCGCAAAATCTGCTCGTATCGTGCCCTGGACATGGAGGCAGAGAACACGGGCATGTGGTCAATTGGGTGCGTGGACCAATAAGCACGCAATGACGGAAATTTATGTGTGCCCATGTTGAGGGAAAGGCCCAGAAAGGTCTTAAATTCGGAAACCGTAATTGGTTTCCAATTTCTGGCAATTTTAGGCAACTGGGGGTTAGCGGCGATAAATTGACCAGCATATAAATTACTCTGGTCCACAATAGATCTATAGAGATCTTCCGTGAAAAACAGCGAATAAAAATCAATTGGAATAAAATCAGCTGTTTCCACCTGAATACCGGGTTGGGCAGTGAATGGGGGAAGTACGGGTTCTGCAGAAGTGGTGGGGACCCAATCAGGATAGGCGAATTCTGCAGGAAGGGCAGTATGGGCACGACGGGCCTGCCTTTGTCTTCTTGGTGGCAGCGGGACACTACTTGTGCTTGCCACCTCGCCAGCTTGAACTGCACTTATGGGACTCGCCACGTCACCAAGTGTTACTGCAGTGCTGGATGTACGTCCAGGCTGTACTAGGCCGCTGGTGCTTGCCAGTTCACCAGAAGGAATAGCGGCGCTAGTACTACTCTGCTCCATGATACGAGAGACCTGCGGTTCTTGCTCCTCAACAACCTCAGAAGATCGGGATCGGGTACACCTGACCTTAGCAGGGACCTCAACTTCGTCATCAGAGCTATCTGACGTGGGGCCGCTGACGTCACTGTCTTCTACGGGAAGATATTCTGAGCCTGAATCTGACAGATACGTGACCTCCTCTTCACTATCTGTCATGCTCAGAATCTCGTAGGCCTCTTTACTAGTGTACCTTCGTCTTGCCATTTTGGGCTTTAAATTTAGGGGTACACTAGTAAGATTCACAGGAAAAAAAGCACCTGACTGTCGTCAGCAAATATATCAAACGCTACAAAAAAACTGTTAGCGATCGCAGGGATCAGGCCTGTCTCTGCGAACGCTGCAGTTATGTGTGTTGTGTTTGGTAAGTGACAGTGATCGATCGATACTGCACTTGGGTGGGCTGGGCTGGGCTGGGCTGGGCGGAGGGGCTAAACGCAGGCGCTAGCAGGTATCTGGGCTGATCCCGCTAACACTGCGTTTTTGGGAACCCTAAACTGCTGGGGACGCTAGTATAGATCTGATCAGATACTATACCACTAAGGGGGGTGTATGCTTTGCGCGTGGGTGTTAGCGTTACTGGAACTAACCTAACACTGCCTGGGGCGACGCAGACCCTCTCTGGCGCTAAAACCTAATTGATCTCACCCGCCGGGCGATCAGGGAGGTTAAACCTTTATTGGGTTATATACGGCGGGTGCCCTGATGCTATAAAAAGCAAACTAATCAACCAGCGTCACCTGTAACCTTTATATGGTGATCACTGGTGAAAGGGTTAACTAGGGGCAATCAGGGGGTTAAAACCTTTATTAGGTTAAATATGGGGGTACCCGACGCTATATAAAAACCTGACGGGTTACCTAAATAACTAGATAACTTACTGGCTAACCAGTGACACCAGTGACGCTTATACGGCGATCACTGGTGAAAGGGTTAACTCTAGGGGCAATCAGGGGGTTAAAATAATATATGGGGGTACCTGACACTAATAAAAACCTGCGGCGAACCTAAAAAAAAATAACTGCCTATCTAAAACACCAGCGACACGAATACAGCGATCGGAAAAACAATCGCTTAGTGACGCTGAAGTTAGGGGGTGAAAGGGTTACCTGGGGGGTGATCAAGGGGTTAAACCTTTATTAGGGGGGGTTAGGGGGCTACCCTGGACCTAAAGGGGCCTAATCCTAACTGCCCTGCAACTTTTTACAATCACAGATGACACTAAATGCAGTGATCAGTAAAATAAATGATCACTGCAATCAGTGACACTGTGATTGGGGGCTTTGGGGTGACCTGGGGGGTGATCTGGGGGTGACTGGGGGGTGATTTGTGTGCCTATGTGTACCTACGTGTCAGTGGACTGTTGGAGCACTAACCTGCTTCTTCTCTGCTCGGCGCCGGGAACGAAAAGACCGCGGCGAGGGAGATGACATCACTTCCTCCAGCCTTGTTTACATCACATGGCGGAGGAAGCATTTTCATTGGCCGGGAGCGATCGCGAGGGGGGGGGGGGCGTAATCGAGCGGCCGCCCCCTCATGCCTGATCGCTCCCGAACACTTAACGGCCGCTCACTGCAGTGAAGGGGGGTCCGGATGGACCCCCCAACTGCACAAAGGCGATCACGTAGATCTACGTGATTCTGCCTGTCCGTGCCATTCTGCCGACGTAAATCGGCGGTGGGCGGTCGTTAAGTGGTTAAGGTGTCCCCAGGCATGTTCTTTAAAGGATTTGTGTGTTTTCAGTGTTCCATTTGAAGCCACATGAATAGATCCTCTGCCTGCTGTACCGATTTTTTATTTATTTTTATTTTTATATCGATATATGTCCCCCATGGCAGTGTCTTGTTTCTCATGCCTTTATTTATTTTTAATTTTTTGCAGATGTTTGCCTATTCGCTTTAAAAATGACCATAAATTAACTACAATATTCATCTACTATAAACTTTAAATGCATTCAGGTTTGCCAAATTTTGAACAAGATTCATTGAACCCTTGGGGAATCAATCCCAGGTGGATCTGGCCATCACTACTGAAGAGATGTATTTGAACAGATTCTGCAAAATAGCATATAGGTAATATAAAAAGTAGATAAAGCAACAAATATTTGCAGCACGTATGTATCCATGTGTAGAATGAAATTAGATGCACAACCAAAATATTATGCAAACAATAGTGCAAACATGTGTATCCTCCAAAATGTTGTGTAGCGGGTACTTACTTTCCCGGGTGCATTTTTTGAATCTAGCTGTGACATCAGTGCTATGTTCCCTGCGGTCCACTAGGTGGCGTTGTCACTGCGGCCGGAGGGACGAATATCACTGTATGTCGAGCCTCCTTTTTGTCCTCTCTCGGTAGCGGTATGGTGGGAGTCCCTGTATGGTGTGTTCTAATAAAGGAGTGTTGGACTTTAATGGTGTGAGGCTCAATTCCTGGCGGACGAAGTTCACAGTGACTCTTGGAGGGAAGATTCGGGTGCACGACACAGACCCGAAGGTAAAACAAGACATTGCTGATACCACAGGTATTCCCTCGTGGTGGAGGCTAGGCGTAGCCCACCTGCTCTCTCTCTCTCCACCCTACCAGATACCCCTAGACAAGAGACAGTGCGAGCCGCACGGAGAGAGGAGAGGGGCAGGCGCTACAGTTGTTTGAACAAAACTTAGCATAAAGAATCATCAAATTCAACAGAAGGCTTAAAAGCGTTTATGTCAGATGACATCCACATGAATAACTTCGCTGTTATCAAGTCCTTCAAACAGAAGAGACAGGTGTATTCTCTTCACTATATACTCCCACAAGCCAGGCAAGGAATAATAAGTATACAAAACGGCCACTTACCAGATCTGTAAGGAATCACTCAGGCAGGGGCGGCTGGTTTAAACATCCATCCTGATCCTATCCTCCGCTGGCAGTTCAAAAACTGCAATGGTTCCCGTGGGATTCTTGTGAGGGTAAGATCGCTCGTGGAGCGTGGTATGGGAGCGTGTTAAGAGAGGAAGAAAAGGCTCTTCATAGTGCAGTAGGTTTCTTAAAAAATCCCTTTATTCCATATGCTGGGCAACTGACATCTTAAAAGCATAAAATTTCAAACGAGACTCACAGCCGCGGCTCAAGCCAGCCAGCTGGGGCGTGGTGACGTCAGGTCCTATAGCTCCACCCAACGCAGCGTTTCTCTGTATTAGGCATCGACTGGGAAAGGAGGCTAGGGCTTGACATCACACACCACGCCATATATGCATCAACAGGAGAGTGACACCGGAAACTTGATTGAACTCATTTATCAATCTGTCAACGGTGTACAAGGAACACAAGGACTAATACTTCTTTGGTCAGCGGCATAAAAAGCTAATATACTGACAAACTATGTCCCCTGTTCAGAGTCATATTAATAATTAAAATGCATTTATAAAAAGACATATCAAGTACAATTCATAAAAGTATAAAAACATACAAGGGATTTATATATTTAAAATAAGCATACATATTTCCACATAGATTGAACTATCCCGCATGGTAGAGGTTATAGCCATTGAGAGATTTATTCCCCATTGGAGAGGAAATAATCTGAAACATCATATTTCACACAGGCAAAAAATATAATTTAGTCCTCCTTTAAAGGATAACTAGAGCCCCTTTAAAGAGTCTAGAGTCCCCCTTACATCAGAGTTCCCCCTTACATCACGTTCACCATTATAGTTCCCTTTATATAAGGGTCCACATCAGAGCCCCCCTTACATCAAGGTCCTCATCAGAGTCCCCCTTGCTTTAGGGTCCCCATCAAAGTCCTCCCTGCAATCAGGGTTCCCATCAGAGCCCCCTTACATCAGAGCCCCCCATTATATGGGGTGAGGCTGAAGCAGAGATCATAGGCAGCCACTGCTGACCTTAATGTTTAGTCATGTGCACATTAAGAACAAGCGACTGACCCTAGCTGCAGGCCAGCTAAAATCTTGTAGCAGGTCAGATGTGGTCCAGGGGCCATAGTTTGGAGGCCCCCTACTATAGACAACAGAAAATGAGAAAAACTCAGATGTGAACTTAATTCCTAAAGCTGCCATAGGAACAGGTGTCCTCATTGGAAGAATTTCCCTCACTTCTTGCTTGGGTGACAACAATTTTTTTTTTCTATCAGTGACAATAGCTACCAGAACAAGTAGAAAGGTGAATCCCCTCAGCAGGGACACAAACAGCAATAAAAACCTACCAGAGGGTCTAAGTCTTCTCATTCCAATCAATGTTAAAGTAGGAACTGTCTGTTATATAGAAAATAAGAAGATGCCCATACTATGTACTCGGTAAGAGAACACATACATGTCAGATGGGGGTAAGAAGGTTCTCTGGTTTATTCCGTAGCTTCCAAAGAATTTTGTACTGTTAAGTGATAAGGTTAGATCAGGTTTCAGCTGGCTGAGACAAAGTACAACTGTATGCCTAACAAGAAAGATCACTCCTGGCTGTACGTTTGGATACTAATATTATCTATGTTCCCACGGGACTGTCTGTTGAAGCAAAGAAAACTTCAAGGGAGACCTCTATGTGTAATACAATTATAAAGCAGAGTCTCTAAAGCAGGGCTTGTCAACCAGGGTTTCATGGAACCCTAGGGTTCATCCAGAGCTTGCTAGGGGTTTCTTGAGCAATGAGCAATTTCTGCCTCTTAGATAAGTTCCCACTGACACCATTGATCTTTTTAGTGACTTGTAAGGGGTAAGTCTTCCCAGTGTCCACAAATGTAAGAACATTTCTTCCCGCTGACCATCACACTAATGTGCACTAATACCCTGGAAGATGTCACCTTTGATGAAACTCGTAGGGCAGTGCCTCCTTCTGACATCATTGCGCCACAGGAAGCAGCCCATTTTGCCGGCTGTGATTCCATTTATTGCGCAATGTGTACTTTATGAATGTACTGTAAGTGCATTTTAAAGTTTTGATAAGTTTTATATAGGATTTCACATTATGTGGAGTGTATCGTATACTTCCTTTTCTTTCCTTTGAGTGTGCTGGGAGATGTGGAGACTGGAGGAGGATACATAGTGGTATTGATATCTTGGGCCAATTAGCATACCTTGAAAATTATGTTGAAGATCCAGCCAATATATGACTATTGATAAAGCGCTGTGCAAACTGTTGGCGTATATATTTCCTGTTTGGGGGCGTGGTCAAGATGGCGACCTAAGCGGACGTGTGTGCCTGGAGCTCCGCACCTGGATGGCCTACTTATCTGCTTTTAAAGGATCTACAACACCGCTACCTTACTACGATGTAACAGACTGAAGAGCACGAGGCTAAAAAGCGCGAATCATCTCTCACCAAACTTTACTAACACGAGGATCAGCAAAAGCAGCCCAAAGGGAGACGCTATCTGAATGCAACTTCCCCTTTATAGTGCCGTTGTACGTTTCGTACGTCACTGCGCTTTGCTCAAACATTTTTTTTCACGATAGTGTGTAGGCAAGGCAGGCTTGAGAAGAATCATGTTGAGAAAAACTTTGTTTTTTTCAATGACATTAAAAACGGTCGTGTGTACACGGCATTAGATTAAGATGCAACTAATTTCGAGCCCTTAGCTAGAGCTATGAGAATGATGCTGCGCATTATGTGGCAATAGGTTACCCATGTTGTGATCCCTTATTCATGTGTTACCTCCAGGAACAGTAATTTGCGGAGCCTCTTGCTCCCCCCCCTCCCCTTAGTAGGAAGTGTGTCCTTAGTGTGCCATCTGCAACGCATTGCCCCCATAGGAGATCTTCCTATCTAGGTTTTTGTTCAGTTGGGTTTGGGTACTCAGTAGACTTGTGCACAATGGAAAAATGTGTTCCGTTTCGGTTCGTTTCTTTCCGGTCCTGTTGATTCGTAATCATTCGTAATTTTGCTAGACGGGATTTTTCGTGTTCGGACTCATTCGTATTTTTGCAAGCGACATTTTTCGTTGAATTTTTTGTTGCTTTATAATTCGTACTTTCGGTAGAGTATGTTGTTTTTCGTTGATTCTGGACACAACTCCTACTTTGGTAACTTTTTTTGGGTTTGTTGATTCGTAATTTTCCGTGTCTCTCTCACAACAACGCTGCGTATTATGCCTAATGTGCTTCGAATGGATTTGTACTTTTCTAAATACATAGCGGTTATTTGTACTGATTCGAAATCTCGTATTTTACTTTCGTTTTTTACATGCAGCAATAGCCTCCGCCCCTGTACACCATTTTGAGAGGGTTCAGCATGGTGAGGGAGAAGCAGAGAGCAGAGCAGGGTGTTATTGTGCTTCGAATGTATTAGAAATCTCGTATTTTACTTTCGTTTTTTAAATGCGGCTATAGCCTCCGCCCCTGTACACCATTTTGAGAGGGAGTTCAGCATGGTGAGGGAGAAGCAGAGAGCAGAGCAGAGTGAGTGTTATTGTGCTTCGTATGGATTCGTACATTCGTAACTTTTTTCATAACGAATTATGCCGAAGACATTCGGGCATTCGCTATTTGCAGTATAATTTATTTCGGATTCGGTTTTATTCCTAATTGCTTTGTTCGGAAATTCGAATGCTTCCAAATGTCCGAAAGTTGCTAAATTCGGATGAATTTCGATTAGTTACGAAACGAATTGCACAAGCCTGGTACTCAGACACCCCGCGATGTTTAGCGGGGTGTGGGGTGGGATGGGATGGGATGGGTGTTCATGTTTTGTTTTCTTTATGTTGTTCTTTTTTATGTCAGACAGATATGTGACAGTGAATGTACAATACAAATAACGTTGCCCAGAGCCTTGCTGCTGAATCGCCTTTGTCGGTGGTGAGCCTGGAATGATTTTATACCAGCGGCTGTGCTGCTCTCTCAGGGTCCAACACATTTTGACCTCACCGGTAATTATTCCTGCCCTCCTAAATCATGGCCCCACTGAAAGTCCTTTCCTGGAATGTTAGGGGACTTAATGATAAAATCAAATGTTCCCTGGTATTTGACTAACTCAAACAATATAATCCCCACATATGTACAGTATCCTCCAAGAAACACATCTCGTGGGAGGTAAGATCTTAAGTCTTAAAAGACCCTGGATGGGGCGTCATTTTCATGCTACCCACTCAGGTTACTCCTGTGGAGTTAGCATATTGCTTCACAAGTCCCTTAATTTTGAGCTCCTAGATGTTAAGTGAGACCCGGAGGGACGGTACGTGCTGCTCCATGCCTATATAGAAACGGTTGAAATGGTGGTGGGTCTCTATCTGCCCCCTGATCTTTCCCTCTTCCATAGTATAATCCCCCTCCTGGCCCAATTTCCCACAGACAATGTCATTCTTGCAGGATACTTTAATATTCCTCCGAACCCCTCCCTAGACAGACTTACCTCAGACCCTGCCACAGACTCGGCCCTCTCTAGATGGGCGTGACTGTTTTGATTGGAAGATGTGTGGAGGTAGAAGCACCCCTCAGAACGTCTATACACCTGCCACTCCCTCTCCCATAACATGTTATCTCGCATTGCTCCTTTATGCCAGTGCCAGTGTACTGCCTAAAATAAGAGAAATCAGGGTGCTCCCCAGGGGTATATCCAACCATTCACCACTGCTTTGCAGTATACAAACAACGACGTCCCCCACTGATAGAATTTGGCGCCTATCCAGATTTTGGATAGGTACAGAGCTTGAAATTGCTAAAATCATTAGACAATACTGGCTGCTAAATGCTGAGACTACCTCACCGAGGAACGATTGGGATGCTTTTAAGGCCTTCATCAGGGTAGGCTATCTTTCCTCTATAGCTGGGGAATGTAGAAATGACCGGATCACATTGGAGGCAGCTGAAGCCAAAGCCCAATCCCTTGAATCTCGCTATGCCCTCACGGCTAACCCTATCACGGGACAGGACATGAAAGTGGCTTATCAGGAGGTGATGCTCCTGAGAGTGGCCAAGGTTCATAAACGACAACTAGTCCAAACACAACGGATATTTGAACAGGGGGAAAAAACAGGTAGGCTCCTGGCCTGGATTGCTAGGGAACAGTCCCCGATCTCCACTATAGCTAGAATACAGAAAGAGGATGGGACCTTAGTGGTAGACCCTACGGATATTAATACTTGCTTTGCAGGCTTCTATTCAACACTGTACTCCTCTAGAGCAGACTACTATAGTGAAGAACTCTCTAGGTTTCTTAATGTGGTAATGTTCCTGACTCTCACCCCTGCTGCAAGGGAAACCCTGGATAGCCCCATCACACTAGAGGAGGTTCAACAAAAGGTAGGCTCCCTGCAATTGGGTAAGACTCCGGGTATGGATGGGTTTCCACCCAAATTCTATAAGCAGTACATGGAGGAAGTAGCACCTAGGCTGCACAGTATGCTCGCAAAGACGATCAAGAAGGGTTCTCTCCCCCCATCCATGGCTCAAGCCATTATAGTGGTGGTTCCTAAGCCAGGGAAGGACCCCCAACTATGTTCATCTTATAGGCCTATCTCCCTCCTCAATGCAGATGCTAAAGTATTGACCAAAACTCTTGCTTGGTGCCTTAATGAAGTGATACTTACTTTAGTCCATGAGGATCAATCAGGCTTTATGCAAGGGAACAGATATTAATCATCGGAAACTGTATGCAGTCTTGGCCTCTGGGATTGGAGACAACGGAAATGCGGTGGTGGCCTCCCTGGATGCTGAGAAAGCTTTCGATTCCATTCAATGAAAATATCTCTGGGAGGTCCTCCGCAGGTTTGGTTTTGGACCCGTCTTCATCTCCTGGGTCGAGGCCGTGTACAGATCTCCGACAGCCAGGGTGCATACTGGTACTGTTCTTTCCCCACCCTTTCCCCTGAGTAGGGGAACGAGACAGGGCTGTCCTCTATCACCAGGGCTTTTGCGCTAGCAATAGAGCCAATGGCTATCCTTATCAGAACCACTTCTCAGGTCCAGGGTATAGACATAGGCCCTCTCCAAGAGAAAGTGTCACTATACGCTGACGATACCTTACTGTATGTCACGTACCTAGCGGTGATGAGCCCGGACTTGCAGAGGAAGGCCTCCCTTATGGCTCCCACCAGCGGCCCCTGGTAAAGTAACAGCAGGCGCGGAGGTAGGAGGGGTACGAGTGCCTGGCAGGATCAACCAAGGTGAAGGTAGGTATGCAGACTTGGTAGGCACACTGGAACACAGCAGGTCGAACTGGAATCAGGAACACTCAGCAAACTGGAATCGTTCAGCAGACGGGACCGGAACCAGGAACACAGGAACTCAGCAAACTGGATCAGCTTAGCAGACTGGACCGGAACCAGGAACACAGGAACTCAGCAGACTGGATCAGCTTAGCAGACTGGACTGGAACCAGGAACACAGGAACTCAGCAAACTGGATCAGCTTAGCAGACTGGACCGGAACTAGGAACACAGGAACTCAGCAGACTGGATCAGCTTAGCAGACTGGACTGGAACCAGGAACACAGGAACTCAGCAAACTGGATCAGCTTAGCAGACTGGACCGGAACTAGGAACAGTGAGCTTGGTCAGACAAGCCGGGTCGGTTAACTGGCTGGCAGCAAGGTACAGAGGGATCAGACAGAGGAGAGGTCACAACAAGCCAGGGGTCGGATGCAGGCAGAAAACTGGAGAAGTCACAGGCAGGCCGGGTCAAACACAGGTAAGTCTTCAGATCAGGTTTTCAGGTACTCAACGCTGTAGAGCAGACAGCAGGGACTGTCTGCGATTGACAGGTTTAAATAGCCCCTCTGGCGCCACCTGCAGGGCGGAGCATGCGCAACCGAGAATCAGGAAGACCAGGACGCCTGCTTCTGGCAGGACCTCCATGACACTGTATCTCATAGATGACGGAATTTCCCTACAACAGGCACTTGCGGTAGTAGATAGTTGCGGGAGATATTCGGGAAGTCTGTCTTGTTTCTGCTTTACTCCGGAACCGACCCTCTACCGTCGGATGCGCCGCTCCAACAGGTATCCCAGTTCAGATACCTTGGAGTGGAGATACATAGGGACTCACTCCAGTAGGACGTGTTAATTTAATTAAGATCTCGATCCTCCCTAAATTCAATTACCTCTTTAGACAGACTCCTGTCCCCATACCTATTTCCTTTTTTAATAAACTAGATAGCATCCTCATCTCTTTTATCTGGAATGGGAAGGTCCCTAGGATAGCGAAATCGACCCTACAGTTGCCTGTCACGCTAGGTGGTCTAGCACCTCTATGTTTTTTTAAATATTATTGAGCCGCGGTCCTGGTGACACTTAAGTGGTGGTTGGCGGAGGAACCAGCTAACCCGGCATCCACTGTGGAGGCGACGCTGGTAGGTTCCTACTCGGAGTTGAGAAACCTCATTCATAGGGGCCCCCGATCCAACCCGAAGGTGACCCCCCCCCCATGAGGACAACCCTTATGCCCTGTACACACGATCGGAATTTCCGATGAAAAAAGTCTGACGGAATTTTTTCATCGGATATTCCGACTGTGTGTGAGCCCCATCTGACTTTTTTCCGTCGGAGTTTAGAAATAGAACATGAAATTCCGATCGTCTGTGTGGAACTCCGACGGAGAAAATACCACGCATGCTCAGAATCAAGTCGACGCATGCTCGGAAGAATTTAACTTAATTTTTCCCAGGTCGTCGTAGTGTTGTCACCGCGTTCTTGATGGTCGGAATTTGGTGTGACAGTGTGCATGCAAGACAGCTTGAACGGAATTCCGACGGAAAATTCCATTGGATTTTATCCCATCCGAAAATCCGATGGTGTGTATAAGACATTAGAGTCTGGGATGCTGTTAGTCTGAAATTCGGGAAGCCGAATACTTGGTCCCCTGCGACACCACTGTGGGGCAACCCGAAACTGCCCCATTTCCACTCTATCCCGAACCCGGTTGTGTGGGCTAGACATGGGATCATTACATTAGGTGACATAGTGACCCAGGGACAGTTGACATAATTTGATACTCTTAAAAGCACCAGAGGTCTCCCTAACCAAATGATTTTTCGGTATCTCCAAATAAGGCATGCTTTCCGTTCCCAATTCCCCAACTTGGTTAATCTGCAGATGTCTGACTTGGAAACCGAGCTCCGGTCCTCTGAAAGTAGCAGAACGCTCTCAACTATCTATAATATGCTTGCTGTATTGGACACGTCCAAAGTTTCCCAATTGTTTACATGCTGGCAACGAGACATCCCTGAATTGGCTGATGATGATTGGGAGGAGGGGATACAACAATATCTGACTTTGACGATTTCGGCAAAGGGATAGATTTACCCAATTGAAATTCTTCCCCCGAGCTTACTACTCTCCGGTACGGCTAGCAAGAATCTACTCTGACAGATCAGCAGTATGCCCCAAATGCAGCTCGGATAATGCAGATTTTGTCCATATATTCTGGTCCTGTCCACAGGTAGAGGGTTTCTGGAAGGAGGTCCTGGAGGATATCAACTCCATAGGACAGCTGAAGGTCCCAAACAATCCTATCCTCCTTCTCTTGGGCATCTGTGACTTCCTTCAAGCACCCCAGAGGAATTATTATTATTTTTTTTACGCAACCCTATACGCTAGGAAAGCAAAACTCCTCCACTGAAATCAGGCCCAACCCCTAACCAAACAACTCTGGCTTTCCCTGATTAATGCAGCGCTACCCCTCTACAAACTAACGTATCTAGGTAGAAATGGCCCATAGAAATTTGATAAAATCTGGGAGGCTTGGGTGAAAGCTAGGCATCTGACTATTGAGTAGAGACCAGAGGACCTCTCCCCGTATCTACCTCCTTTACCCCATCAAGCTCCTCCTCTACCATTTTTTTTTGTCTCTCACCCACACCGGGTCTGACTTTCATGCAGATATGTTATGATTGGTCTTTTAGGCCCTGACCATCCCCCCCCTTCATTGGTGTTCATGATCCACTAATTGTTTATTACAGTCACTGGTTGAGATTTAAATGTATATCACAGTTAATGTATTTACTTGCCTTGATATTGTATATCCTATCAATGTCTGACTTCTGTCTGAATGTATTTGCACCTTTATTTATTCCTTGTTTGTCTGTTAAAACTAAAAAAACTTTATGTTAAAAAAATATATATATATATATATCCTGTTTAACCTCTTAAGCACCGGACCATTTGGCTGGCCACCACTTTTTGCGATTCGGTACTGCGTCGCTTTAAGTGACAATTTTGCGGTCGTGCGACATGGCTCACAAAGAAAATTTACGTAATTTTTCCCCACAAATAGAGCTTTCTTTGGTG
Organism: Rana muscosa; assembly: GCA_029206835.1. Lineage (NCBI taxonomy): Eukaryota > Metazoa > Chordata > Amphibia > Anura > Ranidae > Rana > Rana muscosa. The sequence goes on from CM055117.1 coordinate 1,035,733,989, forward strand.
GTATTTGATCACCTCTGCGGTTTTTATTTTTTGCGCTATAAACAAAAATAGGGCGACAATTTTGAAAAAAATTCTATATTTTTTACTTTTTGCTATAATAAATACCCCAAAAAAATATATGTAGCGGGGTCTCCTTTAAGGCCCTGGGACTACGTTACCCAGAACCCCGTTCGGCACCCAGGGTGCATTTAGCCACCGCAGAGACTCATGGGAGGGGCTATATAAGAAGAGGGCGAGGCGGAGCTCGGCCTCTTTGGACACCGCGCTGCAATCAACAGGTCTTCCTGTGCGGATCTGCTACAGTGTAGGGCCTGAAGCCAGGGGCCTTGCACAAACTTCCAGAGAGCCTTCCACCCCCACTGCGGAGCCTGGGTGGCACCTGACTTGTCGAGTTTGGACATCAGTTGGACTGGGGACCCGGCCGTTGCGGACACTGTGTGCGGAGACACAGTAGGTGGAAGTCCCGGACTGGGATCGCGTCCGGAGTAGTGAGCGAGCACCTGCTCATTCATATAAACTGTACTTTAACTAGGCCTAGAGACTACCTTGGCCCTCCTGGTTCTATTTACTGTCCCACAGGAGACTAGTGGCGGAACTGAGTTGAGTAGTCTCCTGTGAGTGGTTCATTCTCCCTTTTAATTTTCCTACCCTTTGGATTACAAATTACTGTTCCTGTTGTGCACCACCAGTCAAGTTGCATGCGAAGAAATTGATCTTCCAGAGAGTCTAAAGCTGGGTCAGGCCTGATCTGTAGGTAGAACTTTTGTTGCTGCACCATAAGGGCGCATAGATAGAGATAGCTGCACTTGGCGGGTAATCGCCTGTATTATACTTTCTGTCTGCAGGGCTCTGCCGACATATATGTGTTATGTGTTAACCTTGTGCCTTTTATCCAAAGTAAAGAAACTTTATATTTTATCACTTGCTATCAGTGTGTTATCTTCATGCAAAGAGGTTATCCTTGCAATACAGATAGATTGAGTGCATATACTGTTATATTGTGATACAAGAACAATCCCTAGACTAGCTGTGCCAGAGTGGGTCGAGTAGATTGCCGGGGGTTGGCGGTGCTGTACACAGGGCCCGAAACAAATCCAGCGGCTCTCTTAACTGGGGGTAGCGCTACATATGTGTAGCGGGGTCTCCTTTAAGACTCTCAGAACGACATCTCCCAGAGTCCTATTTGGCACCCAGGGTGCAGTGTTGTCACCGCAGAGACTCATGGGAGGGGCTATTTAAGAAGGAGACGAGGCGGAGCTCGGCCTCTTTGGACACCGCACTGCTAGCAACAGCTTCTTCCTGTGCTGAGCTGCCTGGGGCCTTGCGCAACTTCCGAAGAGCCTTCCATCCCACTGCGGAGCCTGGGTGGCACCTGACTTTGTTTGCTGCGGACATCAGTTGGATCGGGGACCCGATCGTTGCGGACGCTGTGTGTGGAGACACAGCAGGTGGAAGTCCCGGACTGGGATCGCGTCCGGAGTGGTGAGCGAGCACCTGCTCAATCCAATCTGTTGTATAGTGTTTAGGCCTATAGACTGCCTTGGCCCACCGATCATTTATTTGCTGTTTCTGCTGGAGACCGGTTGCAGGACAGAGTTAAAGGGTCTCCAGCATAGTGTTCCTTGTGACTGCTTACTTTGTGGATTACAATACTGTTCCTGAACGTGCACCACCATTTCAAGTTTGCATGCGAAGAAATCTTTATTCACAGGACTGAGTTTGATTCTACGTCAGGCCTGACTAGGGAGGGGAGATAGAATATTGTTTAGTGCGCCATAGGGCGCGTAGATAGCAATAGCTGCACGTGGTGGATTACCGCGCTGTGCTATTGCCATATATATCTTACATCTATTGCTGCAGGGCTCTGTAAGCCAGTTATATGTTATGTTTTAATCTATGCCCTTTTAACCTAAAGTAAAGCCGTTATACCTTGCCACTTGCTATCACTGTGTTATCATTACTCATAGTGCTTATACTTAATCTGGGGTTAGAGTGTGTATGTTACTAGGTGTAGATTGCGATAGAAAACACCCCTAGACTAACTGTGCCACAGGGGACCTGAAAATAAGATTGCCGGGGGTTGGTGGAGCTGTACTCAGGGCCCGAAAAATCAAACCAGCGGCTCTCTTAACTGGGGGTAGCGCTACATATATATACATTTTAGTTTAGGCTGATATGTATTCTTCTACATATTTTTGGTAAAAAAAAATCGCAATAAGCGTTCATTGATTGGTTTGCACAAAAGTTATAGCGTCTACAAAATAGGGGATATTTTTATGGCATTTTTATTAATATTTTTTTTTTACTAGTAATGGCGGCGATCAGCAATTTTTATCGTGACTGCGACATTATGGCGGACACATCAGACACTTTTGACACATTTTTGGGACCATTGTAATTTTTACAGCGATCAGTGATATAAAATTGCACTGATTACTGTAAAAATGACACTGGCAGTGAAGGGGTTAACCTGCAGGGGGTGCTGAAGGGGTTAAGTGTGTCCTAGGGAGTGATTCTAACTGTTAGGGGGCGTGGCTACGAGTGACATGTCACTGATCGCTGTTCCCGATGAGAGGGAACAGACGATCAGTGACATGTCACTAGGAAGAACGGGGAGATGTTGTGTTTACACTGACATCTCCCCGTTCTTCAGCTCTGTGACCCGATTGTGGGACACTGGTGGACATCGAGTCCGCGGGTCCCGCGGGCACGGTCACGGAGCTCGCGAGCGCGCCGGCGCGCGCATGACCACATGCGGCAAATTAAAGGGGACGTATATATAAGCCCATTTGTCCAGCCGTGCCATCCTGTCTAAGTATAAGTTTGTGCGGCGGTCGGCAAACGGTTAATAATATTGATACCACATGTCTTCTACTGTATGAAGTCTCTTTATTAAGAGAGTGATAGATTTCTGGTAAGCCTCCATTTGTGTCTTCTTGGTGGTGGAGATCTCCTGTGGTGCCAGTCTACTATTTGAAGTTTATTTGGTTTGGGCTTACCGGTTTGATTCTTTTGGACACAAATTTTTATTTGTATATATTGTGCACTAAAATAGACTCTTCACACAAGTGGACTTTATCTAATTAATATTTTTGATTTAGGTGATTTTCATGTGTAGCGATACCCTCAGCTAAGAGGGCCGCAGTATTAGTTTTGGGCCCTGAAGACAGCTCCGCCAACCCCTGGCAATTTACTCGACCCACTCTGGCACAGTTAGTATAGGGTAATATATCTTAGGCTCTATGGAATATTCAGACACCAATACAAATAGTAAAAGAATAATGAGTTTACTCTCTCTTATTAAGATAAATCAACAGTAAAACAGATAACATGTGCTTCTAGCAGAGCCCTGCAGCAAATGATACCCTACACATTAATGGAACACAGTAGTGGCGTGCCACGTGGGGTGACCGTTAACTAAGCGCCCTGTGGCGCAGCTACTAAACTCTAATACCCGGTCAGGCCTGACCCTATAACTCAGTCTCTAGGAGATGAATTCTTCGCATGCAAATTTTAAATGGTGGTGCACATTTCAAGAACCCATTTGTAATCCAAAAGGGTAAAAGTACCAACACGGAACACTTCACTAGAGATCCGTTTGACTCAGTTCTGCTATGGATCTCCAGTGAGGGCTCAAATATGAACTGGTGGGCCACGGCAGTCTGTAGGCCTAACAATAAGGTAAAGTATATGGATTGAGCATGTGCTCGTTCACCCCTCCGGACGCGATCCCAGTCCGGGGACTTCCACCTGCTGTGTCTCCACACACAGCGTCTGCAGCGGTCGGGTCTCCGGCTCAGCAGCGGTTGAGGATGACCAAGTCAGATGCCACCCAGGCTCGCAATGGGGTGGAAGGCTCTTTGGGTAGCGGCGCAAGGCCCCAGGCTTCAGGCCTTGCACCACAGCGGATCCGCACAGGAAGATCTCTCCACTGAAGTCTCGTGTCCCAAAGAGGCCGAGCTTAGCCTCCCCTCCTCCTTATATAGCTCCACCCATGAGTCTCTGTGGTGACAACACTGCACCCTGGGTGCCAAGGGGGGTTCTGGGAAAGATAGTCCAATGAGTCTTAAAAGAGACCCCGCTACACACTCCCCCCACTTAAACTCTTTGGTCCCCAAAGATAATTCTAACATACACTGCGTACAACCCTAGACAACGTTGCGTATGATGTCGGCATAGGGAATTCCCACCAAAACAGAGGGGTTGAATTCCCTTGCCCACAGGTCACATTACTCTGAGTGGCCTGCCTAACTGTGCCAGAGAGTGAGTTGGGGCTGCCCTCCACCAAATGAACAGTGGAGGGATCCGGATTCTCTGCACTCCTCCTGGCAGTGACCACAGAATCTTCTGAGCTATTCCCCATATGTGGGTAGTTCAACCTTCTGGGAGGCCTCATGACTCTTCGAGTCCTTTGCTCTCTTGGGATTTTTGCCTCTGGCGCCACAGGCTCTTCTTCCGTAGCAGGCTCGGGCAACACAGCGGGCTCTGGAACATCTGCTTCAGGGGCCGAAGGATACATAGAGTCTCCAGGGTCCTCTTCTGAGTAAGTGTCACAGGCATCCTCCCAATGGTCTGACAAAGGACTAGATGGGATGAACTCAGTGGCTTCTGCATTCAGTTTGGAGTTCACTAAAGATGATGGGCACCCGGTTGACTCCTTCACCGGGGCCCTCTGGAGTTTCCCGCCGGCTTGCGGTTATCTGTTTTCTTCTTCTTGGGACTGGAATATATAGCTGCAATATGGCCAACTCCCCCACAATTAAAACAGACTATATCTCCCCATTCATGTGGAGATGCGGGTGCTGAGGCAATTGGGAATAGTTCCTTCCTCGCTTCCTCTTTATCGGGACCCTGTGTGTCTTTCGCCATCAGAGAGGTCAGCATCTCTAACACCTGAGACATTTGTGATTTCAAAGTGTCCACTTCTGAGTCCCTTTCTGGGGTCATCAGCGAGTTGACCATCACTGGTGTAGGAGCATGACTTGTCTTTATCATTTGCTGATCCTTCTGCAGTGCCTCTTCATCTCTGATGATTTTTATCAATTCAGAGTAAGTCAGTGACGTTCCTCCTCCTGAGGTTTTCAGGTGCAACCAGACTGGATCCGAGGGCAATGCTCCCTTTAAGACTTGCTTCATTCTTGCCGCATCTGTATCTTGGGGCATCATCCCCTTCTTCAAGACAATCTTACACAGCAACCTGTTCAGTCTTCTGACATATTCTGAAAGTTTCTCATTCGGCTGTTGGAAAGTATGTTCAAATTGGTAGACCATCTCTGTCACCTTTTCTAACTGACCGAACTCTTCCTGTAGCATGGTTAGACAGTCTTGAGCCGTGCAGTCTGTATTCCCAAACCGGAAACTTTTCACTGCTTCTGCTGCTGCCCCTTTAAGGCTTTCTATCACTCGTTGCCTCTTCTGCGCTTCAGGCACCTCCCATGCCTCCACTGCTTGTAATGCCTGTTCCACCCAAGTATCGAAGTCTTCCTCCCCTGCAGGGACAGGGAGCTTCCCTGAGAATGTCTTTAGTCTCCGGTAGCTAGTCTCCACATGCACCGTGCTTGTCTTCTGACACTTGGTTAGCAGATCCCCTATTGCATTTATCAGTTCTGGTGATAAAGCAGCGACAGGTGCAGGTGCCACCGGAGGCGTCGCTCTGTCTCCTCTTTCAGGTGGGGCACGGGCCGCAGCCTGCGGTGATCCCGTTGGTGATGGTTCCTTCTTTACAGTTACTGCGTGCGCCAACCTATAGGTTTTGTTGTCTGGCGTCCGCACACAGTTGCACTTGAAAGTCTCTGGCATCCCGCCCCAGTACTCCACTAGTGCATACTGATACGAGATATCTGGATCTGATTTTATCTCCGTCACCCACGGTGTATGATCTGGGGACACGGACAGCTTTAGCTGCTCTATCGTCTCTGTTGACCACTCCTCCCCCGGCAGGCTGATGACTACCGACTTGTCTGGCTCTGCTTTAGATGCTTCGCACCACGCTGTTACTGTTAGCGGGTCCATGCCGGTACCTCTGGCGTGTTCACTTGCTGTATCAGGATCCCGGACGAGAACCCCCACGTGTAGCGATACCCTCAGCTAAGAGGGCCGCATTATTCGTTTTGGGCCCTGAAGACAGCTCCGCCAACCCCCGGCAATTTACTCGACCCACTCTGGCACAGTTAGTATAGGGTAATATATCTTAGGCTCTATGGAATATTCAGACACCAATACAAATAGTAAAAGAATAATGAGTTTACTCTCTCTTATTAAGATAAATCAACAGTAAAACAGATAACATGTGCTTCTAGCAGAGCCCTGCAGCAAATGATACCCTACACATTAATAGAACACAGTAATGGCGTGCCACGTGGGGCGACCGTTAACTAAGCGCCCTGTGGCGCAGCTACTAAACTCTAATACCCGGTCAGGCCTGACCCTATTACTCAGTCTCTAGGAGATGAATTCTTCGCATGCAAATCTTTAAATGGTGGTGCACATTTCAGGAACCCATTTGTAATCCAAAAGGGTAAAAGTACCAACACGGAACACTTCACTAGAGATCCGTTTGACTCAGTTCTGCTATGGATCTCCAGTGAGGACTCAAATATGAACTGGTGGGCCACGGCAGTCTGTAGGCCTAACAATAAGGTAAAGTATATGGATTGAGCATGTGCTCGCTCACCCCTCTGGACGCTATCCCAGTCTGGGGACTTCCACCTGCTGTGTCTCCACACACAGCGTCTGCAGCGGTCGGAATGGGGTGGAAGGCTCTTTGGGTAGCGGCGCAAGGCCCCAGGCTTCAGGCCTTGCACCACAGCGGATCCGCACAGGAAGATCTCTCCACTGAAGTCTCATGTCCCAAAGAGGCCGAGCTTAGCCTCCCCTCCTCCTTATATAGCTCCACCCATGAGTCTCTGTGGTGACAACACTGCACCCTGGGTGCCAAGGGGGGTTCTGGGAAAGATAGTCCAATGAGTCTTAGGCCTCATGCCCACTGGCGTTTTTACAGCTGCGTTTTTTGCAGCTTAAAAACGCCTGTCCATGTTATTGTAAATATTTTTTTTTATTATTTAAAAAAAAAAAAAAAAAAAATAAACCTCGGAGCTAAAAACGCGACCGCGCGTTAGTGCGCGTTTTTTGCCCGTTAGTACACGTTAGTGCGCGTTTTTGCGCGTTTTTTTCTGCCTAATTCTGACGCTGAGGAACGCACTGGTCCTGGTTTTTTTTTTACAGCTTACAAACGCCTATGCTCTTTACAGCTTAAAAACGCCTAGGTGGGCATGAAGCTATAGATTAACATGGACAGGCGTTTTTAAGCTGTAAAAAACGCTCAAAAACGCGGCTGAAAAAACGCCCGTGGGCATGAGGCCTTAAAAGAGACCCCGCTACACATGTATTAGCACAGCACTTTTTATTTATATAACACTAATGCAGCCTTTCTCAACCTTTTCAACACAGACGAATCTTTAAAATAACTTTCCAGGCCTCGGGGAACCCCTGCTTAAAATTACTGTATCATTCATGAGACATTAGTGTGATGGTCTGCGGGAACAATGCCCGTTACACTTTTGTGGACATTGGGAAGAACTACCCCCTTACAGATAGATAAAAAAAACAATGGTGTCAGTGGGAACTTATCTGAAAATCAGAAATTGCCCACTGCTCAAGAAACCCCTAGCAACCTCTGGAGGAATCGTAGGGTTCCAAGGAACCCTGGCTGAGAAACCCTGCACTAATGTATCATGAGTTGTAGATGTAGTAATTTTTAGCTAATTTTCCCTGAGACTGTAAAGTTATTTCAAGGGTTCCTCTGTTTTGGAAAGGTTGAGAAAGGCTGCTCCAAGTCATAACTGAGCAAGGGCCACTTTTTTTACGAAAAAAAAAAAATCTTTACTCAAGACTGTAATGCCGTGTACACACGACCGTTTTTAATGACGAGAAAAATGACATTTTTTAAAATGGTCATTAAAAATGATCGTGTGTGGGCTTCAGAGCATTTTTCAAGACGTGAAATACGGCCATGAAAAAATTGGAACATGCTCTAATTTTTCACGTCGTTTTTTACATCGTCGTTTTTCTCGTCATGAAAAACAGGCGTGTGTGGGCTTTAACGACGTGAAAAAAAATGCGCATGCTCAGAATCAAGTATGAGACGGGAGCGCTCGTTCTGTTAAAACTAGCGTTCGTAATGGAGATAGCACATTCGTTACACTGTAACGGACTGAAAAGTACGAGGCTGAAAAGCGCAAATCATCGCTCAACAAACTTTACTAACATGAAGGGTGGCGCCATCCGAATGGTACTTCCCCTTTATAGTGCCGTCGTACGTGTTGTACGTCACCGCGCTTTACTCGAGCATTTTTTTTCACGATAGTGTGTAGGCAAGGCAGGCTTGAGAAGAATCACGTCGAGAAAAACTATGTTTTTTTCAATGACATTAAAAACGGTCGCGTGTACACGGCATAAGGCCCCTTTCACATGGGCGGACCGTTTAGGTCCGCCTTTCAGTTTTTTAGGCGGACCCGAACGGATGCTCCATGCACCTCTATGGAGCCACGGATGTCAGCGGTGACATGCCCGCTGACATCCGACCCGCTCCGATGCGCCAAACTGTAACGGAGGAAAACCCTACTTTTCCATTCATCTGGCGGATCGGATCGGATGACAACGGACTCTGCGGTTCGTCGTCATCTGATCCTCCATAGAGGAGAGTGGCGCTCTGACAGGTCGGTCCCTGCACAGTGTGACCTGTCATCTGCCTGCTCAGCGGGGATCGACAGAGCGATCCCCGCTGAGCAAAGCGGAGCCCGCACACGGACACGTCCGTGTGAAAGGACCTTTAATCAGAAAGTTTTGTAATGGTCCCATTGACTTCTTTAAGTTTTGCTGAAAACTTTCCAACAAATGCATTTTCTCTGGACCATTCCCAATGTATTACATGCTTCTGTTTCGATAAGCAAAATTTAATTTATCAGCTTACTGGCAGACAGTGGAACAATATCCTTCTCTGAGTCATTCTGTTTTTTTCTTTTTTGTAACTAATTAACAAACTTTTTCTGTGCTACCATTTTAAATCCACATCATGCTTAATCCAGAGATTTTTAGGATGAGGTTAATGAATACAAGTTTTCATCAGCAACCTGCACCGCATGGTCTGTGTGTCCTCGCTGACATCAAGCATGAAGTTTAAATAGCTGGTGTGTTAACTAGGATTAGAGAATGGAGATAATTAAATCTTCTGTTTTACATACATTTGGGCTTTGTATTATTAACAACTCACAATGAGAAAATTCTCCAATAACATATGTTATCTTTGTGATAGTGTGCTCTCCCCGCTTTTAATTACCTTGCACTATAACGCCTTGTGTTTTTTAAATTTTTGCAATTTTAATAGGTGACCTTTATTTCCACATGCAAACTGATTATTATTGTGGTAATGTCTTCTGATTGCTACATTGATGTTTTGCCTGTTCAGTGGTTGGTATTGTTTGTTTTTGGTGTGACATTCTTGGAAAAAGAAGGAGATTATTAAAGGATCACTAAAGAAATAAAAAAAATAAAAAATAACAAACATGTTATACTTACCTCCGCTGTGCAGCTCGTTTTGCACAGAGTGGCCCCGATCCACGACTTCTGGGGTCCCTCGGAGGCTGTTTCGGCTCCTCCCGGCAATCACTCACCACCTATATGCGAGCTCGCATGGTGGTGAGTGATTGTGGGCGCGCTCCAGTGATACAGCCAGCGGCTATTGCCGCTCAATGTATCACTCAGCCCGGCCCCCCGGCGCGCCGTGTCATTGGATGTGATTAACAGCAGCGCAAGCCAATGGCTGCACTGCTTTCAATCCATCCACTGTAACCAATCAATGGCCAGGCTGAGTGGCGAAGAGGATGTCGGGGGTGAGCGCGGGACTTTCGAGGGGTCAGGTAAGTAAAATGGGGGGGCCGGTATTGTCGGATGTTTTTTCACCTTAATGCATAGAATGCATTAAGGTGAAAAAACTTTTACCTTTACAACCCCTTCAAAAGATAAGTATTGTACCAATGGGAAAGTCAAAAAACGTGTTTTAGTTATTCTACCTTAATACAAGTTTAGTACAAAAAAACTCCCCTCTGGGATTTGCTGAAAGGTGACTAGAGAACAGAGCAAGGCTTTTTTATTTTTTTAATAAATATTGTTTATTCTCGCTTTCTATTTACCTTTGCTGTGTTGTCACTGCGCATACTGTATAGAAGGGCACTGTAACTGCTGAAAATTTTCAAAATGAAACCAAGAGGTACGCTATATTGTCAAAAGTATTGGGGCGCCTGGCTTTACACGCACATGAACATTAATGGCATCCCGGTCTTAGTCCGTAGAGTTCATTATTGAGTTGGCGCACTCTTTGCAGCTATAACAAGCTTCAACTCATGGAACACAAAGACATGGATGAGCGATGAATTAGAGCGGAGACTGCAAGCCAGGCCTTCTCATCCAACATCAGTGCCTGACATCACAAATGCGCTTCTGGAAGAATGGTCAAACATTCCCATAGACACAATCCTAAACCTTGTGGACAGCCTTCCCAGAAGAGTTGAAGCTGTTATAGCTGCAAAGGGTGGGCCAACTCAATATTGAACCCTACAGACTGAGGCCTCGTACACACGACCGATTTTCTCGTCGTAAACAGTCAAGAAAAGTGCCGCGAGAGTTTTTTTGTCTAGAAAAACGTTCGTGTGTATGGTTTTACGACGAGAAACTTGACGAGAATCTCGACGAGAAAATAGAGAACCTGCTCTCTATTTTCTCGTCAGGAGTCCAGATTTCCTCGTCGTGTTTCTCGTCGGCCTGTTTTGTGACGAGAAAATGGTTCGTGTGTATGCTTTTACGACTCTTCCAAAAGCGCGCATGCTCACAAGCAACTATGAGACGGGAGCGCATCTTCTGGTAAAACAAGCCTTCGTAAAGGAGATAGCACATTCGTCACGCTAAAACGAACTGAAAGCACGAAGACTGAAAAGTGCGAATCGTCTCTTCCCAAACTTTTACTTCACACACGGTAACACGAGATCAGCAAAAGCAGCCCAAGGGGTGGCGCCAAGAAAAAAGATCTTCCCCTTTATAGTGCCGTCGTACGTGCTGGACGTGAGCGCAGAGAACCACGAGGAAATTGGGAAATGACAGTGTGTACGCATAGAAAGCTTGACGAGAAAATCGACAAGCTTAACAAGAATCTCGTCGAAAAAAACGACGTGTTTTTTACGACGAGAAAATCGGTCGTGTGTACGAGGCCTGAGACTGGGATACTATTAAAGTTCATGTGCGTGTAAAGCCAGGCGTGTTTCTGAAAGACTTGACTTGAATTCAATTGAGCTACAAACTACAGATCCACGCATCCAAAGTACACCCTGAAGGACTCTTTCCAATGCACTATGGAGTGGGAAGAAACTCTTTTAAAAGCAATGCATTTTTTTTTTTTTTTTATCTGCAGGAAAATAACTGATGAAACTATATTACCACATATATTCCTTGTAATCTTCCCCTTTCTATGTACTCATATATGTTTTCTTTTTATTTTGAATATCTTCTATTTTTGCTACAGAACTTCTGTCAAACCAAACATCTGAAAAATTTGCAATAAGTCATGATCACACGTTATGGTTTTTAATAAACAGCAAACTTTATGAGATTTTTTTCCTCGGATGCCTCTGCCACCAGGTTATTTTTCTGGATTCTTTAATCTGACACGTAACACAACTTGATTGAACAGTATACACATTTATATATAGTATAGAATGGGAATGACCGCTATAAATTTCTTATTGCATTATGGAAGCTGTGACTACCTTTGGTAAAACAATGTGACAATAGTTGAATGTTGCACCGTGTTAGCCATTGACAGAAGTTTGGACCTAGAGTGATACTATTTACTGGCTAAGTAAATAGATTGTTTCGATACACATGGGCTTTTTGCTTGAAAAAGAGACCTGTGTGCTTTGAAAGCTTGCAATCTATTTAGTTAACCAATAGATTAGGGAGACCTATGCAGGGGTGTAGCTAAAGGGGGGCATGGGGGTTCAACCCCTCCCCCCAAGAGCAAGAGAGGACTTCCTTTACTCTAAACTGGCCTAGTCTGGTAGGTGTGTTTATCAGACGAGGGAGAGCTGTACTGATGGGGGAAAGCTGTACTGAAAAGGCGGAGCTGTACTTTGGCTAGGTTTACATCTATGCATGTGTAGCGGCCTCACCCCCTCTTTTTGGTCTAGGGGTATGTTGTACGTGAGGGTGAGATGCGCTACGGCCCATGTCCTCCCCATTGCAGCAGGTGAGGTGAAGGCTAGTACCAGTTATTCTTCTCGGGCCTGTGTGTTTCTATTCACAACCAAGTCTTGCTGTGCTGACACTCCCCTTCACTCCCATTAACCAGAGTTCCACACACCGATAAGGATCCAACACTTGTTTTATTGTAACACACAATAAACAGTTCTTAGTCAGCCAACTGGTTGAGATCCATAAACAGTTCAATACGGTGGGGTGAGCAGGTCGAGGCACTGTCCTAATGATAAAACTAAACCACTGTGGTTTCACCAGCGGTTGCTATAGCCATTGGCTAGAGAGAGGAACTTGAAACTTGTGAGTCTCTACCAGCGACTCTGAAGAACATGAATTGGAGTACCTTCGCTGCATTGTGGCCCCTGTCAGGGGGAAGATGTCCCTCCAAGGAAGTTACCAGAGGCCCCTCCGTCACCGGGTTGATCCTGCTCCGGACTCTTCAGACGGGTAACCTCTCCGGCCTCCTCACCTCAGACATGGGCCCCATCCACCTCAGGGTCCCTCGGACTCATCCGCCCTTGCGGAGCCCAGTCGAAGTCACTGGGCCCCAGGCCTCCGGTGTAGTACCTCACCCCAGGCTTAAGGTGCCTGGGATGGAACTCCGGATCACCCGCACCCAGGCCTAAGGTGCCTGGGCGCGCGCTCGAGAAAAAGACCTCGTTGTGAGGGTGTGTCTCCCCTTTATCTCCTCCCGTGACGCCACAGCAGGTTCTCCGCCTCCGCTGTACCACCGCCGGAACGGGACAAAAAGGACAGCACTGCGGCAGTGATTCTACCTCGACCTGTGGGAACACCGCCACCCCAGGCCAAGGAGAATAGTACACCACCAAAGTCCTCCACGACTGAAAGTGGTCTAAATCCTCTATAATTTACACACACCTGGGTCATACTACCACCCAGGTGTATCCCCCCTAAATTTAGCCCCCCGCTACACTCTCCCCCTAGTGATTTGACGCTGGTCCCCAGCGTCTGGTGCAAACCCATGTCTTCCAAAAAGTGGTAACATAAGCCTGACCCCAGAGGCCATCCCTCAAAATTTGAATCCTGATTGTGCCAAGACCCGCTCAAGGGAAAGGGAACATGAAATAATAAAACTTTTCAATAAAACCATCTGAACATATACACATATACAATCCCTCCCATTACTGTCTAAGAACCACCCCACACTCAGCAGTCTTGACAGATGAATCTCCTGCAGAAGGGAAACAAAAACACAACATCCTAACACATTTGTGTTAATTTGGAATGAATGGGTCCTTCAGCCGAGGGACCCATTCGCTCCAATGAGTAAGGTGATGCAAATGTAAAAAAAAAACAACAAACAGCCGTTGCACAACACTGCCACCTGGTGACAGTGCCGCGGTAATGACACTTGGTGAAATCTTCCAGGCAACCTTCCCTCTTCCTGCGTCCCTACTCTGATTCTACCCCAAAGTCTGTGTCTCTGATGTATGAAGAAAGAGAGAACAAAACAAAACAGCTCTCATTCCTCCAAAGAGTAGAAAAGCCCAAATAAAAAACCAGGGCCCAGTTCTGATATTCTGGTAAAACACTTCCAGAAAGTTCAGCAGCAGAAGAACATACAGGAGAGTTTTTTTTCTCTCTTCACAAATAAAATTTCGGGTGCGGCAAGAACAGGGGCTTCAGATGCTTATCAAAAGTTTCCACTGAATAATCAATGTCCTCTCCATCCTTCCGGCATATAAGCACCTTGTCTGCATGGATATGGCCGCCCCACATCCATTCTGCTCTACAGTCCCTGAATTGTTTGGACACTGATGGTTAACAGGACAAGTACCGGCGGGCATGTGGCACTTTAAGCTTCTCCCAAACAAACTCGTCATACCATCTCTGTCGCAGGACTTCGACCTCAAAAAGTAAGTCCCGAGGCAAGTAAGGATATTCCCATCCGTACTCACGGGCGACCCTCTGGCAGAAGAGCCGCTGCAGTCGGGCCAAAGGAGGCATTGTGGCACGCTCACCTTCTCCTGGCGGAACAAGGGCATCTGGATGCCGAGGTACTTTCACTACCTCCGTCGGTTTGAATCTTGGTGCCCGTAGTGATGCGCGCTGTGTCCCCGCCACCGGAACGGGTGATGCTGCAGGTGGTGAAATGACAAGCGAAGGACTAGGCTTCCTCGTGAGCTCCGGGGCTTCCGCCCGGGGCGTGCTGTCTCCCGTGGACATAGGTAAATCCCGTGGTGCACGTAACACAGGCAATGGCATTTTGTCCCAGCCTTTGCGGTGAAAAAGTTCATCTATTTCACCGTCCTCTCCACAGTCCGACAGCGATTCTAGGTCAGAGGTGTCATACATCTCTGCGGGGAGGTAGTCCCTAGTAGACGTGGAACTACCCTCCCTAGCAGGGCTCCACCGGCTGTGGACCCCCGACACCTCCAACCACCACCACAGTCCCAGCCCCTGGCTCACCTTGACCTTTCGTAGAACTGGGATGTCCAGGACTCTTCCAACCGGATCCATCCAGGCCCGGCAAGCGACGGGGTGAAGCTCGACCACGACCACAGGACGCCTGTACCAGGCTGACTTTTCTCTTCGGAGGTGGGAGCAGGGAATCTGTGGTGACCGAGGCAGCATCCTCTGATTTTTCTTTCTCAGTCTCTGGTTGGGCAGTCACATCGCCCTGGTCAGTGCGTACGGGGACCTCCGCAAAGGCCTGGATCTCTCCTTCCGGAGTAGCGGTACCTGTGACTCAGTTGAGGCGAAGAGCCCGGGGCCTTACTGTGGATGGCTCCACCTCGAATAGAAACTGCTTGCATGCCTCGCAACGCCCGAATGGCTTCAGAATGACCACCAGTCCCGAGCACCCGGGACAGATCACGCCGAGGGCCTCCGTGTCTCTGCAAGTGTACAGAGCCAACTGCCCTCGGGGTCTAAGTCTTATCCCTGTGTCTGTAAGGGGAGCAGCAAAAGCAGTCATCTTCGTGGGGTAGGGAACCGGAATCCACGGGGAGCTTGAGGCCATCCCGACTATCTGCTGCTCCATCACGCACTGACCACGCGCCAAAGTCTCCATGTGTATCTCCTCACATGGCCAGACTCCTCCCACAACCTGCACGTTTTCGCGGGCTTCCATCCATCTCCGCCCACGAACTGCGCAGCTATGGGGTGCCTCATGGTGCAGTGCAGTAAAAACCCCCACATGTAGTACGTCACACAGCTGGACTTCTCCCTCTTCTCGCTCTTCTGCATGGGCCTTTCCCGTCTTTGGGTCATGTCCACGACTTTGAGCAGGGATGCACTCTGGCCAATCACATGGCCGACCCACTCGGAACTCCTCCGGGCAGCAAAGTTCAAACACAGCCATTCTCAGTTCCATGGTTAAAACACACATCATCCCGGACTTACGAGCCCCCACGTGTAGCGGCCTCACCCCCTCTTTTTGGTCTAGGGGTATGTTGTACGTGAGGGTGAGATGCGCTACGGCCCATGTCCTCCCCATTGCAGCAGGTGAGGTGAAGGCCAGTACCAGTTATTCTTCTCGGGCCTGTGTGTTTCTATTCACAACCAAGTCTTGCTGTGCTGACACTCCCCTTCACTCCCATTAACCAGAGTTCCACACACCGATAAGGATCCAACACTTGTTTTATTGTAACACACAATAAACAGTTCTTAGTCAGCCAACTGGTTGAGATACATAAACAGTTCAATACGGTGGGGTGAGCAGGTTGAGGCACTGTCCTAATAATAAAACTAAACCACTGTGGTTTCACCAGCGGTTGCTATAGCCATTGGCTAGAGAGAGGAACTTGAAACTTGTGAGTCTCTACCAGCGACTCTGAAGAACATGAATTGGAGTACCTTCGCTGTGTTGTGGCCCCTGTCAGGGGGAAGATGTCCCTCCAAGGAAGTTACCAGAGGCCCCTCCGTCACCGGGTTGATGCTGCTCCGGACTCTTCAGACGGGTAACCTCTCCGGCCTCCTCACCTCAGACATGGGCCCCATCCACCTCAGGGTCCCTCGGACTCATCCGCCCAGGCGGAGCCCAGTCAAAGTCACTGGGCCCCAGGCCTCCGGTGTAGTACCTCACTCCAGGCTTAAGGTGCCTGGGATGGAACTCCGGATCGCCCGCACCCAAGCCTAAGGTGCCTGGGCCCGCGCTCGAGAAAAAGACCTCAAGGGCGTCTCTCCCCTTTATCTCCTCCCGTGACGCCAGAGCAGGTTCTCCGCCCCCGCTGTACCACCGCCGGAACGGGACAAAAAGGACAGCACTGCGGCAGTGATTCTACCTCGACCTGTGGGAACACAGCCACCCCAGGCCAAGGAGAATAGTACACCACCAAAGTCCTCCACGACTGAAAGTGGTCTAAATCCTCTATAATTTACACACACCTGGGTCATACTACCACCCAGGTGTATCCCCCTAAATTTAGACCCCCGCTACACTTGTTAGGAATGAGTGCAAAATTAAGCACTCACACATAGAAACGCACTGCCATTTAATAGACACATGGCAGTGCAGCGAGTCAGGACTTCTTCTCCATGTTTCTCGTGTGTAGGGCATCCCATTGCAATAACTGACCTGTCCTACACCAGACACATTGGAATGTGCTGAAAACGCACGCATGCTCAGTCGCACCTGTAGGCAAGAACCAAGTCTGAGGGGAGCTGTACTGAGGGTGTGTAAATTAACTCAGAGGGCAGAACTGTACTGGACAAGAGTAGAGCTATACTGGGAGGGAGAGCTATACTAGGGGAGGAGAGCTTTACTAACAGGGTAGAAATATACTGAGGGGGCAGAGATGTACTGGGGGGAGCTGTACTGCGAGGGGGAGAGCTGTACTGAGAGGGTAGAGCTGTATTGGGGGAAGATAAGAGCTGTACTAGGAGTGATTGAAGGGAGAGCTGTACTGAGGGGGTAAAAATGTATACAGGGGGTAGAGCTGTGCCGGGGGGGAGCTGTACTGGTAAAAGAGAAGAGCTGTACTGGGAGGGGTACTGAGATGTACTGGGAGGGGGAGCTGTACTAAAAGAGTAGAACTGTACTGGGGGAAGAGAGGAGCAGTGGCGGCCCGTCCATTAGGGGCACCCGGGCGCCACCCCCTCTCTCCATGCCACCCCCTATATGCAATGAATAGATTCATGCATAGCATGAATCTATCCACGGCCGCCGCGGCCACCTCCTATTCATGCGCCTGGCCCCTTGGGCACCGGGCGCGTGAATTATAGCGGCCAGGTTTTTTTTTAAGCACCTGATTAAAGCCAGAGGCTATAACAGGCTTCAAAATAGGGTGGGCTTGGGTTGCAGGTGTGTTAAAACAGCGAATGAATATTTGTTGTTAAAACACTGATCCTCAATCAGGCTAATCAGAAGCAGGTGTGAGACCCATTTTCTGACTGGCCGAAAAGAGAAGACTCCCGATTGGGAAGCCGCCACCGCCGAGCAGGGGAAGCCGCCGGTGATGGGGCAAGTGCTACCGACCGACCAGGGGGGTGGCATACTGTTTGCCGCCCCCCAAATAAAAATTCCCACTGGCCGCCACTGATTGGGAGGAAGAGCTGTACCGAGGGAGTAGAAATGTACTAAGGGGGCAGAAATGTATTGAGGGAAAGCTATACTGGGGGAAGAGAAGAGCTGTACTGAGAGGGAGGGCTGTATTGAGGAGAGCTGTACTAAGCGGGGAGAGCTATACTGCACACTCTGTATGCTACTTACTCCTGACCCCTGCCCTTGTTCCCTGCATTCTGTGTACTTACGTACTTCTGAACCCTGTGCTCTGTGCGATATGCACTCAGCTTCAGCATGTTGTGCAGGCTACCTCATTTTTTCCTGTGGGTCCCTAAGGCTGACTCCTCCCAGGAAAAAAAAATACATGTATATAGTCCTCGAAATTTGTTAAGCACTTATCAAAAGTGCCGACTATACCCACCCTTTCTGGCCCCCTCCTCCACTCATAGAAGCGGTATTATAACCTTTCATTCATCCATCCGTCCTCCATTCATAGATTGCTTTTCATTGAAACGCACTGAAATCCACTGATTTTTGCAGTTTGGGTAAAGGAAAACTCTTGATTTTTGTTCATCCCTGGTCTGCACCTATAGAAAACAATTATTTCCCTTATGTACGTATATCCTCATAGGGTCACTTTATTGACCAGTTACTATGTCTTATTGGTACTAGAGTTTAGAATTTGACAGCATAGGACAGATTCCATACCGCATATTTTGATCTGCATAATGGATGACATAAAAAAAATTGTATAAATACAACATTTATTGATATGTTATAGATATGTAGCACCCTCTATTTAGGGTGCTATTAGTAGGATTTTTTTTGGTACAATTAAATTTAATCAGGCCTTGCTGTAAACTTGTTTGTTTTGATCTGTGGGGGCTGGGAGTGGCTCAGAGTAGGCTGGTGTCTCACAGATAGCATCATCTTTCGGTTACCTCCCTTCTGCTTCTAGAGGCTTATAGAAGGAAGGAGGGGAAGAGAGTTGGGTCTGTCTGGGGTGTCTCAGGGGGCCCTGACCAATCCCCAACTAGGATTAGAAGGGGGCAGGCTTCCTTGAAATACCCAGGGTCAGCCCAGCTGGGGAGGAGTTGTCGGGTGGAAGAACTGGGAGATGGAGTACTAGGAGATGGAGCACCAGCTGTCGTGGCCTTTGAGAAAGCTCCTCAGTCTGGGGGGGGTGAACTTGGGCCTGGAGCTCGGAAGTGTCCTGACCAGGAGCAGGAGAGGACAGTGAAGAGTACTGCCGGGCAAGTCTCAAGGAGGGATCCACCAGGTGTCGGTAAGTGACCCACAGCCAAGAAAGCTGGGGAGGCATGCCGGAGCGGATTGGGAGGATGCAATCTGAGATGGATGTAAAGCCAGTGAGAACTGTGGTGTCATGGGCAGTGGAGACCGGCAGCTGCAGCCAGGAAGGCTGGCGGGGCCTGAAGAGGGCTGACTAGGACAGCTAGCTCCAGAACTTTCCATTCTTTTTGCTACTCCACAGGGGCCCGGGGTCCCTGCCTGCAAAGGGCAGTTGCTAGGATCTGGCTGAAGCCAGTATCCACTTGCTAGCTGTGCCTGAAGAGTTGTGCTGGAGGAAGGAATAGTCTGCAGCAAGAGTTGTGCTGGAGGAAGGAGAGAGTGTATAATTTGTCCTAAGCTATGCAAATAAAACTTTCTGGGCATCCCATGAATTCCTTAACCCCATCCAAGTTATAATCCCTCAATAAAATAAAAAAAACAAAGCTAACGGACTGTTCATTGTCTTGGAGTGTCTGGGAAGTTAATGCCAGGCTGGGCAGGGTGACAGGTGGACCACAATATCCAGCAGCCCCTACGGGGGTAACGCTACAGATACGACAATCAGTGACTATAAGCTTGCAGTTTAAGTGAAGGTCAGTTGAATGAGAGATGTTGGTAATTGAAGTAAAAAGAATTCCTAATTATTCGTATTGTCAGCGTGTTAAGATCTTATCAGAATGTTTAATTCTCACTCTCCCAACTGCCTGTGGAGTTTCTATCCATCGGGGCTTTATATAGTACCTAATTTCCAGGACAACCTTTATTGTCTTCTTATAGACAGAACTCATGGGGCAAGATACGGCGTAGCAGGTGACATTGTAGGGAAGAAAAAATGTAAACACTTTTTCGCAGTTAAGATAACTACGTATTTATCTCTTGCTGGTAGGACTCCGAATTTCATAGAAAAAAGGCCAGTCAATCCTTATAGCGATTTTGGTTCCAATGACACAAATTGTAACCGCCAAGCTGTGAAACCGCTCCGCAGTCAGGATAATTTGCTTTATATCGTGTTAATTATGCTGTTACATTATTTCCAAATGAGCTACTATTATAGAGTAATTCTCCTAATCCCTCTTGATGGACGTATATACCATTTACATTGCAAGACTAAATTGCTTGATCAGCAGGATTTTTGGCAATCACTTTAAAAAGGTACCTGTCACTGAACGATAACATTTATAAAGGTTTTCCATACTGCCGATCAACTGCCACACAACTACAGGTACTGACAGCAAGCTTCACAGAGGCTTCAGCACAACCAGTGAAATAAAGACCTTCAAAAATACATCTTATAGCATCTCTGAAAGCACAGCATGGAGCATTAAGCCAAATGCATACATACGGTTTGGCCCTTGTGCATCAACTACGCACATTTAGGACCATGTGCAATTAGTAATGTACAGTTGTGCTCATAAGTTTACATACCTTGGCAGAATTTATGATTTCTTGGACATTTTTCAGAGAATATGAATGATAACACAAAAACATTTCTTTCACTTGTGGTTAGTGTTTGGCTATAGCCATTTATTATCAACCAACTGTGTTCAGGCTCGGTTCACACCTATGCGAATTGGTTTCGGCTTACACTGCATCCAATTCGCATAACATTTTAAAATACATTTATTTTAATGAGGCTGGTTCACATATGTGCAATGCATTTGCACTGCGCATTGCCTAAAAAACGTGTGCGTTTTCTAGGCATTGCGGTGCGAATTGTCTGCACATTATCTTCTATGAGAATGCATCTGATTCGCAGTTGTGTTCCGTTCTGAACAGGAATTCTCTCCCTGCTCACTACACTTCCTCCCCTCTCCCAGGTGTTGTGGAAAAATGTATTAATGTATGTTGTCAGATGTCCCCCCAATGTCAGTTTTGCTGTAATGCGCTCATCTGAGCGTATTTGCACATACAGATGTTGGTGGAAGATCGGTGGCGGGAAAATCTTCCTATGGAAACAGCGATGTTTGCTCCATTTAGAGATGTTGTTTTGCGCCCCGTTGGGGGACTGGCCACCTCCTGACGGGGGGCGTTAAATGACTCCGAGCGCACAGATCTGTGTCCACAAGAACAGTAGCATAACTATAAAACAATTGTGGTCCATTGAGCCATAATTGTCATATAGTTCCCGTCATTGGAAACAGTGCATGTCACTGCTAGTCTATTTGAATGTATACATGTCTGTAATTGTAGGGGACATCTTGTTGGAAGGATGTCCTTGTATGGTCATTCTCCTGTGTGGAAGGGACATCCTGTGATGTCCCCGCCCATGGGGGAGGTGATTGGTTGCTGCAGCCAATCACCTCCTGTCTGAGATCTTTTGAGGCTAATAAAATTCCTTGAGGGGGCGTCGGCTAGGCACTCGGCTCTAGGATGACTTGACGATAAGACCTGTGTTGCTGCCTTTCCAGGGATGAATGATGGGACGAATGATGGTGAGTGGAATTTAGCTAGCATAGAGATAGCATTATTGCAAAAAGATGAATCTGAAGTGTGCTTAGGTAGCACAGGAATTATAGGCTGTGTGCTCTGTAAACAACAGCATAGAAATTCCACAACAGTTTATGGCGGGCCAGGACCTTTGGGAATAGATGGAGTCCCTTTGGACATCGGATCGAGATGGGGGGGAAGGGGGGGGAGAGTGGATCTACGTTCCGATGTGTGGGGGCTCTACTCTGTAAAAGAACAAAAATTTTTTGTCTTTTTGAAATAATGCTGTTTTCAGTGTGTGTGTGTGTGTGTGATTTTGTTGGGAGAGAGATTGTATGCCTGTGAATCCGATCATGTGGGCCTGTGTCCATGAATCCGATCGTATGCTTGTGAATTTGATTGTGTGTGCCTGTGTGTGATTAGATTGTTTGTGTGATATAGGACATGTGTACCCATGAGTGTGATTGAAGTTGTGTAAGAGATGGCTGTTTGTGCGATGTATTGAGCAGTTTGCAGCCAGCCATTGCTGCTGCATTGTTCTGGTCCCTGTGTGCCATGTGCTTTGGTGGGGAGGGGCAGGCAGCATGGTCATCAGTTACAGTGGTGAGAGTTGGTGACTCTCTGTGGGTGGCATGCAGGAGTTTTGTGCTGGAAGGGCCCTGAGGGATGATGATCTGATGTTACAAGCAACAATATACTGTATGTGTGTAGTGTTTGTGATTTCTATGAAAAATAGAAATGGATAGATTAACGAAAGAGTTTGGTTTTTGAGTTGAAAGTTCCCGCCGCATATCCAAGTGGCCAGGCATTGCTAGAAGGCAGACAATAGTATATCTGTGCGATGGCTTGGTATGGAAGCAGAGGCCACTGTGTGTGTGAACTTTAGGTAGAGAAAAGTGTTGAATAATGATGTAACTAACATTTTTTGAATGTGCTGTTTAGTGGCCAAAGGGTTTTAAAATGTTTTAGTGGTCATGTGGTGTCTCAGGTGTGAGGCTTTGTGGAGATGGCATGAGCCTTGTGGAGTGTAGGTGACTCAAGACACACATTTTTCAGTGGATTTTGATGATCATTTAGAAAAATCTCAATTGTGTAGTCTGTCTTTGTGGAGAAAAACATTTTTGATTTTCTTTTAAAGAGATGCTGGTTTTGGCGGAAAAAAATACATGCGTTAATGGCCTCATTCTTGGCTTTTGTTAGCCTTGCAGGGTTGTCTGCCATTTTGAGGCACAGTTTTTCCTTAGCCTGTGGGTATCCTATAAGGGAAGGTGCAGCCACCTTTCCTTTGGGTGTGGTATCATGTGACCATGCTGTGGCATTCGTCAGCTATGTTGCTGGTGGAATTTCTCAGTTTTTGATGTTTGGTGCGAATGTAGTGCGGTCTTTTCTGCGTTGGAACCTGGTGGAGATCATTTGTGTTTTTCTTTGTGTGGGGGAACCCATGTGGTGTTCATTGTGATGTCCCATGCTGGTTTTGGCGGGAAAAATTGCATGCGTTGATGGCGCCATTGTTATTGTTGTCCATGAGGCTTGCGATGGTTCATCCACCATTCATGGGCTTGCCTCTGGTAAGCTGTTACCTTACCTTTGTTTGCTGATGTCACTGGGTGTTGCATAATCATTTGCAGGATTTATGCCTTTGCAATGGGACTATTAATCCATCATTTTTAGCTCTATAATTCAGTATTGTGGTTTAATTTTTTGGGGGATTTCTCTGTTTTCATTTAAGTGAATGTAAGCTATTGCAGGGTCAGCTGACTTTGCAGTATATGAGCGGCGTTTTTTGTATTAGATTTCGAATGTAAGAAAAACTTCACTTTACACTGAATTTTGATAGATTGTAAGACTAACAGAGTTTTTGTACAATGATGTGTTTTTATGTTTAAATATTTGGGAGTTTCCCAGAGGGCAATTCATATGTTTTGAAGCTTGTATTGTATAGCCTGTAGAGGAGGAGTGGGGGTTTGGTCGAAACTCCTAGAGCCATCTTTTTGCAGGAGTTTTGTATTTGAGTCTCAACTTGTGGTTTTGCTTGCAGGGGATGTTTGGGTCAGGACCCTCCCATTTGCAAAGGGGGGTTTATTCCATCATTTTCTTGACAAGGTTTTAAATTGTTGAAATATATAATGTGTAGCCATGGATTTTTTGGAGTCTTGATAGACAAGGC
This sequence comes from Rana muscosa, assembly GCA_029206835.1. Classification (NCBI taxonomy): domain Eukaryota; kingdom Metazoa; phylum Chordata; class Amphibia; order Anura; family Ranidae; genus Rana; species Rana muscosa. The sequence goes on from CM055117.1 coordinate 1,035,757,643, forward strand.
GATTAGGGCTAGGCCTCCCCTCCCCCCCCTCTTCCTGAACAATTGATATGTAAATAAACCAGTTTGGTTTTTTTGAGAGCTGAGCATGTAACCGGAAGTTTATTTTCAGCATTTATATATTAGCAGAAAGTTGGTGGGAGGAGCTTGGGGTTGTCTGAAAGGTTGGCCAATGGGATTTGTGTTTGGAAGCAAAATGGAAAGCATTTTTGCGTTTAAAAGTCTTTTATATTTTGTTCCAGTTTTGTGAAATTTTGTACTGTAATACAGTTTTGGGTAGAGAGAAAAACAGGGGGACATCACCATTGTTTTATCATCTACAGTAGATACAGAGAGAAGCCACATTGTTCTGCAGGTGGTAAACTGGCGTAAGTGTTCTGTGTGATTTAGTCTGACAACGCAGTGTATGGCTGTATAGCGGAAAATGCTTGTGTATGCATACACTGTGAGGGGTAGAGGCCTAATTCGGGGGTTGATCTGTGGTTGTTGCTGTAGTTCCAAAAGTGTTGGGACAACAAGCCATAGAGTTGACGCCTCGGTTAGGGTTTCTAGTTGGAGGACTTGACCATATAGTGGTTGTAGTTCTTCAATCCACCGTATAAGAAGACACCGGGCGGTGCTCTCCGAAAATGGGTGCAACGGTTTAACCTGGACGCAGGTTTAAGACGATAAGCCAATTCGAATCGCCATGGACACAAGGAGGTCTGTGCAAAGGGAAGGAATGGAGGCTTCCCACAGTCAGACGGTCACACAGTGCACGAAGCCTAGTTTTGGGGCAAAGGCTTTTGAACCCCAAAAAGATTAACATAGGTGGTCCAAGGATACTATTTTCGGTATCCCTCTGGAATGGATGTAGTTCAGCTGCGGCTTCAGAAATCTGTAATGATGAGTGTTGATGGAGGTTAAATTCTCATGCCCGTTTGTTTGAACTTAGTATGGCTGGTCCATGCCAGGTTCTCGAGCTGCTCTCATGTTTGTCCCATTGTATTTTTTTCTATTACTGAAAGAGTGAAGGGATAATTCTGGCTGTTTTTGTTTTTTTCATTTGTGGTTTTGGAGACTATGAAGTATCTCCCCCACATTTGTATCGGAATGTTTGTATGTAGTAACGTGAATATGTTCGAACTTACCGCAGCGATCCTTCGATGCGTCGCGGCTGTTGTATTTTTGTAGGAATGGGAAAAGTAAGGGTTACAGAGGGTTTTGTTTGAATCGGTTTTGAAAGAATGTCATTGACAATTTACCAATGTACAGGAATGTCATTATTGTTTACCATTCTTTGCAGGTTAAATATGAAGGATAGAGTAATGATTTTGTTTATAAGTATTTTTCAGGTCCAAGGAGTTTGTACATAGAGAACAGGTGTATGTAGACAGCTGTACATATGGATAAAAACGAGTCTAAGGAGGTAAAAGTATCATAGGTTATTTCATTGTTTCTTTTTTCCTGCACCACGCATTTCTTCCTTCAGTCTGTAATGAGGAAGAAAAGGGGGGAGAAGTGATAAATGTAAGAGTGACAGTCTTTTTTTTTTCTTTCTTCAAACTAATAATAACCTCTGTAATTCTAACCAAGTTTGTGCCAAGACTGTCTTTCTTTGATAGAATTTGAATCGGCAAGCAGCAGTCTGGTGAAGTGGGTTCCCATCCCAGAGGCTAAGAACCTTTTGTCAATGGTTCCAGGTATTGTAAGCCACGCACAGGTTATGCAGTGACCACAGTCCTGATGTCTGGGTTATTGTCATATGAGGGTTGTTTGGAGGTCAATCAAAACCAGAGTCGTACTTTCCTCATTAGCTGTCCACTTATATTCTCGGCTGATGGGGTGGGTGCGATCGTTTTGACATGAACTTAAAAATGTCCACCACAGGGTTCACGAGTCCCTCCTGGACCCTGACTCAATAATCAGTTTATATTCTTTCCAACCAGGTGACTGGGTCGTTGTAAAGAAGCTTGAGGGATGAGACCACGCCAGCCACTGCAAGAAGCGGCTCAACCACACCAAAGAATGAGGAGTATCTTTGTTTATTTATATTTTTGTTGTTTAGTAAATTTTAGCGAGGGTAACGATGAAGCATCCCAAGCTATTATTTAAAGTGTATTACCTGACTAGCTCAGAAAGCGAACAGGACCGATGGTCTGTTCTGAGTCTTCACCGAGTTTTAGTCCCCAGCGATGACAGAGGTACATGCCATTTATTACGTTATTATGGGTATGAGGAGTTTTGACAGACTAGTGAAGACTCCAAACAGACACTTGTCAATGGAATCTAACGATGTATTTTTAGAGGGTAAAATTGGTTAGTTTTAATAGCTCTGCCTCTTGTCGGTTTGGGTATCTAGGCAGCCCACAAGTGTGTTTGAACTTTAGTTTGGTGTTTATGCGGATCTGCAGCTTATAAAGGTAATTCCCCCAAAGCAAGAGGTTCATGCGTGATGGTGAAGCTGTCCCAACATCTTAGGTCGCGGCCGATCGCGAGGATCTGATGGCGCAGGAAATTAAGAATGGCAGGGACAGCTAGAAGGGATTTGCTCACCAACCCGACCAGGTCTGGGCATGGTGTCCTGCATGTGGGGGGGGGGGGCTCGGGCTTGGGATACGATTGAACAATTCTCATCCGTTAAGGATAGGGTTCTTCATGTAATTGTTGAAGCCAGAGCTGTAGCTAAGTGAAGGTTGGGAGTCTATTTTAAGGGTCTGGGAATCTTTGGGGATCTAATTTTTATTTTACAGCGGATCGTGGTTAAAGGAAGTGGGAATATATATACTCATGTCGTTTTTATTTCTATTCTTTCTATGTCGTGACGAGGTGCTCCTGTTGCCTGATTTGAAACGTGACCAGAGTTTCCTTGATGAGATGCCCCGAAACCGGACCCACATACAAGACACAGAGGATCACAGACCGATCGGCGATTACTACAGCTCACCATGTCGTGTCCTCCTTTATAAGTCATGCCCCTGAAGAGTAGAGTCTACATGTCAAGCCGTGTTTTCCTTTTTATGGACTAAGGACTGATTCATTTCCGGGTGTAAGAAGCAGATCAACTTTCATCGAGGGACACATGGGGTGCATATGACAAAAAAGGGAGGACTGTTGTGGAAAAATGTATTAATGTATGTTGTCAGATGTCCCCCCAATGTCAGTTTTGCTGTAATGCGCTCATCTGAGCGTATTTGCACATACAGATGTTGGTGGAAGATCGGTGGCGGGAAAATCTTCCTATGGAAACAGCGATGTTTGCTCCATTTAGAGATGTTGTTTTGCGCCCCGTTGGGGGACTGGCCACCTCCTGACGGGGGGTGTTAAATGACTCCGAGCGCACAGATCTGTGTCCACAAGAACAGTAGCATAACTATAAAACAATTGTGGTCCATTGAGCCATAATTGTTATATAGTTCCCGTCATTGGAAGCAGTGCATGTCACTGCTAGTCTATTTGAATGTATACATGTCTGTAATTGTATGGGACATCTTGTTGGAAGGATGTCCTTGTATGGTCATTCTTCTGTGTGGAAGGGACATCCTGTGATGTCCCCGCCCATGGGGGAGGTGATTGGTTGCTGCAGCCAATCACCTCCTGTCTGAGATCTTTTGAGGCTAATAAAATTCCTTGAGGGGGCGTCGGCTAGGCACTCGGCTCTAGGATGACTTGACGATAAGACCTGTGTTGCTGCCTTTCTTGGGATGAATGATGGGACGAATGATGGTGAGTGGAATTTAGCTAGCATAGAGATAGTATTATTGCAAAAAGATGAATCTGAAGTGTGCTTAGGTAGCACAGGAATTATAGGCTGTGTGCTCTGTAAACAACAGCATAGAAATTCCACAACACAGGTCAGCTAATCCGCAGCTACAACGCAGACGAACCGCTGAACAGCTCTCGCAGAGAAAACAGAGCTGGAATTCGCACAGCACAAGTGTGAACCCGGCCTTACTATTTTTAAATCATAATGGCAACAGAAACTACCCAAATTACCCTGATCAAAGGTTTACATACCCTGGTGATTTTGGCCTGATAACATGCACACAAGTTGACACAAAGGGTTTGAATGGCTATTAAAAGGTAACCATCCTCACCTGTGATCTGTTTGCTCGTAATTAGTGTGTGTGTATAAAGGGCCAATGAGTTTCTGGACTCCTGACAGACCCTTGCATCTTTCATCCAGTGCTGCACTGATGTTTCTGGATTCAGTCATGGGGAAAGCAAAAGAATTGTCAAAGGATCTGCGGGAAAAGGTAGTTGAACAGTATAAAACAGGAAAGGGATATAAAAAGATATGTAAGGAATTGAGAATGGCAATCAGCAGTGTTCAAACTCTAATCAAGAAGTGGAAAATTAGAAATTCTGTTGAAACCAAACCATGGTCAGCTACAACTGCCAGGAAAATTGTTCGGGATGCAAAGAAAAACGCACAAATAACTTCAGGTGAAATACAGGACTCTCTGAAAACATGTGGTGTGGCTGTTTCTAGATGCACAATAAGGAGGCACTTGAAGAAAGATGGGCTGCATGATCGAGTCACCAGAAGAAGCCATTACTACGCAAATGCCACAAAGTATCCCGCTTACAATACACCAAACAGCACAGAGACAAGCCTCAAACCTTCTGGCACAAAGTCATTTGGCTTGATGAGACCACAATTTAGCTTTTTGGCCACAACCATAAACACTACATTTGAAGAGGAGTCAACAAAGCCTATGATGAAAGGTACACCATTCCTACTGTGAAACACGGAGGTGGATCGCTGATGTTTTGGGGATGTGTGAGCTACAAAGGCACAAGACATTTGGTCAAAATTGATGGCAAGATGAATGCAGTATGTTATCTAAAAATGCTAAAGGACCATTTACATTCATCAGCCAGGAAGCTGCGCATGGGATGTACTTGGACATTCCAACATGACAATGATGCAAAACACAAGGCAAAGTCGACCTGTCATTGGCTAGCAGAATAAAGTGAAGGTTCTGGAGTGGCCATCGTAGTCTCCTGACCACTCTGGGGAGATCTCAAACGTGCAGTTCATGCAAAACAGCCCAAGAATTTACAGGAACTGGAGGCTTTTTGACAAGAGGAATGGGCAGCTTTACCATCGGAGAAGATAAAGAGCCTCATCCACAAATACCACAAAAGACTTCAAGCTGTCATTAAGGTTAAAGGGGGCAATACACGGTATTAAGAACTGGGGTATGTAAACTTTTGATCAGGGTTATTTGGGTAGTTTCTGTTGCCATTATGATTTAAGAAGAGTAAACACAGTTGATTGATAATAAAATAATGAGTGAAAGAAAAGTTTTTGTGTTATCATTCATGTTCTCTGAAAAATGGCCAAGAAATTATAAACTCTGCCAGGGTATGTAAACCTATGAGCACAACTGTATGCTCTTAATGCAGTATTCCTGCATTCCAGATGTAGGGCACAAAGGCTGGTTACATAGTTACATAGTTAGTCAGGTTGAAAAAAGACACAAGTCCATCCAGTTCAACCATAAAAAAAATAAAAATAATAATAATATCAAACAATCCCATATACCTAATTCTATACCCACAGTTGATCCAGAGGAAGGTGAAAAACCCCAGCAGAGCATGATCCAATTTGCTACAGCAGGGGAAAAAATTCCTTCCTGATCCCCCGAGAGGCAAACGGATATTCCCCGGATCAACTTTACCTATAAATGTTAGTACCCAGTTATATTATGTACATTTAAGAAAAAATCCAGGCCTTTCTTAAAGCAATCTACTGAGCTGGCCAGAACCACCTCTGCAGGGAGTCTATTCCACATTTTTACAGCTCTCATGCCGCGTACACACGATCGATTTTTTCGACGGTGAAAACACCGTCGAGAAAATCGACGTGAAAAACGAGGAACAGTTTGTTCCCCCCACACACGGCCGTTTTAAATGTAATTTTTTTTTTGGTCGAAAAAAACGACCGTGTGTGGGCTCCGCGGCAGTGTTTCCCTATGGGAAACACTGCAGCGGAAAACATGTCGAAAAAAACGACGAGAAATATTAGAACATGTTCTAATTTTTCTCGTCGTTTTAAATGCCGTTTTTCTCGTCGAAAAAAACGGCAGAAAGCCCACAGACTATCGTTTTTCTCGTCTAAAGGAAAAAATGTAGTTTTTCTCGACGAGAAAAACGGCCGTGTGTACGCGGCATTACTGTGAAGAAACCTTTCCATATTTGGAGGTGAAATCTCTTTTCCTCTAGATGTAAAGAGTGCCCCCTTGTTCTTTGTGTTGACCGTAAAGTGAATAACTGAACACCAAGTTCACTACATGGACCCCTTATGTATTTGCACATGTTGATCATATCGCCCCTTATTCTCTTCTTCTCAAGAGTGAATAAATTCAGTTCCTCTAATCTTTCCTCATATCTGAGCTCCTCCATGCCTCTTATCAGTTTGGTTGCCCTTCTCTGCACTTTCTCCAGTTCCCCAATATCCTTTTTGAGAACTGGGGCCCAAATTGAACTGCATATTCCAGATGAGGTCTTACTAATGATTTGAACAGGGGCAAAATGATATCTCTCTCTCTGGAGACCATACCTCTCTTTTTTTTTTTGTAAATTATGTTTTTATTGGTTTTTTCACAGTACAGAAAACAACATTCCACACAGCGTGGAGACAGCCAGCCACAAAATTTGCCGGTGTATACAGTCATAAAACAGAACACAAATTATCACATTAAACCTGTGACACTCCCAACCCCCCCCCAAAACAAACAAAGTATACCTCCCCCCCCTTGCCTAGATAGGAACACAGATGTCACGGGCCAGCCACCAGAGGCGGCCCGCCATGATTGAGAAGTACAGTCCAGTAGCTCCCTGTAAAAACAAGTTGGATAAAGCTTATGAAAAAAGTTCCCCCCTCGCCCCCAAACCCCCCCACCCAGACACAGGACCTCAAGAAAGGAGACACTACCCCATCCCTACAATTTTAATAGATCAATCAGATGCCGTATCTATAGTAGCCATCCAACCCCCCCAAACCTTGTCAAATTTAGTCAGTGCCCCCCTACTCAAATAAGTGGCTTTATAAAAGGGTATTGCTTTATTGACCAACGCTTTCCACGCGTCAACAGTAGGAGCTACAGAACACTTTCATGATAGGATGATGCGCTTTTTAGCGTAGTATAACAAAAGCATGAGTAAGGTTCGTATAGCCCTGGTAGTGGCCAGGGGTTCAACCAAATGTAGGAGACAAACCTCAACAGACATGGGGATAGATATGGATGTGACCGACCTAATACAGTCAGCAACGGCCTGCCAGTAGTGTTTGATTGGAGGACACTCCCAAAAGATGTGCATAAAGGTGGCTAAGGGTGCAGAGCATCTCCAGCAGAGAGAGCTCTGCCTCCCATACATCCTTGCCAGTCTTGCCGGAGTAAGATAAACTCTGTGCAGAAACTTATACAGGATCAGTCTGTCCCTACTCGAGACCAAACATTGAAAAGCCGTCCCCCACATATCATCCCAATCATCTCTGTCCAACCCCGGGGCCACAGCCTCCCAAGCATCTTTGCAGGGTCTGAGTAGGAAAGTAGTTTCCGGGAACAGGTCTTTGTAAAAACTGGAAACTGGTTTTGATAGAGATTTGCTGCACGCCAATAGAGCAAGATCACTGGGCTCCAGGCTAAGGGTCCCCCCAAACTGCGAGTGAAAGGCATGCCTCAACTGCAGATACCTGAAAAAGTGGGAGTTGGGTAAATCATACTTTTGTTTCAGTTCATCAAAGGACAATAGGGTACCATCGGACACAACATGGGCCAAAAGCTTAATTCCACACCCCGTCCAAACCGCCGGATCCGGGTAGCAGAAAAAATGTGGTAGGTTGGGGTTCTTCCACAAGGGGAGACTAGGCGATAATCTAGTAGAGCTAGGTGACCGCAATCCCTGGACCACAGCCCAGGCCCTCATCACTGAGCGCATGGAGTGCGTCAAAGGGTAAGGAGCCCTCGGGCCCCTGTAGACCAAATGAGACAATGCCTCATAAGAGCCCACACAGGCAGCCTCCAGGGATACAGACGTATCATCCGGAGGAACAGTTAACCAGCGGTGGGCCACCGCTAATTGCCCAGCCAAAAAATATTTGTGGAAGTTAGGGACTGCAAGCCCTCCCTCCCCACATGGCTGCTGCAAAATCGCCAATTTAAGGCGAGGGACGCCTCCCTGCCACAAAAAGGAGGAAATCATGGTATCAATGGATTTAAAAAGGGACTTGGGAATCTACACTGGAGAATTTATAAGGGTATATAGCAATAGTGGCAGAACCTTCATCTTAATCAAATTGATTTTCCCTATGAGGGACAAGGGGAGATTTTTCCAAGCCTGAAATTTTTTAGATATTGCAATGAGTAGCGGAGAGATATTGAGATTAACAAAGTCCGTTACAGAGTTAGTGATCTGAAGCCCTAAGTATTTAATTTGGGAGACCCACTGCAAAGGAACGTCAGGATCAGCCCGATCAGGGACGGGGTGGGAACACAGGGGAAGTATCTTAGACTTAGTCCAGTTAACGCGGAGCCCAGAGACTGCAGCAAATTTTTCCAAAAGTGACAACGCCGCCCGTAGAGAAGGCCCAGTATCTCTGATAAACAACACTAAGTCATCCGCATAAAGTGCTGTGGTTTCAGTTAGTGTGCCCACGCAGATGCCCTGGATTTGGGAGGAAGAACGTAGCGCAATCGCCAGAGGCTCCATGACGAGAGCAAACAGGCCGGGTGAAAGCGGACACCCCTGCCTGGTGCCCCTGGACACCGGAAAAGTCCCAGACACCCCTCCATTAAAGCGGAGGGCCGCAACCGTGTGGTCATACAACAACGAAATCCATTTAAGGAACCTGGGGCCGAACCCCATGCGTTGCAGGACATAGGTCATATAACCCCAATCAATGGAGTCAAAGGCCTTCTCCAGGTCAAAGAACACCAGAGCCCCCCCCCGAAGACACCTCAGCCCCCAACTGTGTGTGAGTAAACACCCTTCTCAGGTTTATATCAGTGGCTTTCTGGGGCATGAATCCAGTCTGGTCAGGCGATACCAAGAGGTGTATAATTTCCATCAGTCTATTAGCTATCATTTTGGTGAGGATTTTCAGATCCATGTTTAAGAGCGCTATGGGTCTATAGGAAGAACAGCAGAGAGGGTCCTTATCGGGTTTGGGGAGTAACACAACATGCGCCTCATAGAAAGATGCCGGAAGGTCCCCTAAGTCAAAACAGTCACTATATAGTTTTAAGAGTCTGGGGGATAAAACATCTAAATACTGCCTATACCACTCTGCCGGGAGTCCATCCGGGCCCGGCGACTTAGAATTAGGGAAAGATGCAATGGCAGACGCCAATTCTTTGTCCGTGAAGGGGGCCTCCAGACTGGCCACCACCTCCTCGGACAACTCCGGGATCTGAAGGGGACCCAGCAGGTCAGTCAGGTCCCGGTGGTCATATGGCAGGATAGCTGAATAAAGTTCCGAATAGTAGGACACAAAGGCCTGCATTATGCCCCCACTATCTCTTATTATGGTCCCATCTGGGGAAGAGACGCATGGGACGACGGCATGCGCCCTAGTGTCCGCAGAGAGGTACGCCAACAGCCTCCCATTCTTATCGCCCCTCTCAAACAATTCTTCAGCCCTACTCTTGCGAGTGCAGTGGGCCAAGTCCTGAAAATGTACCAGAAGGGCCCTCCTGGCCATTTGCAGCTCAATCAGAGAAGCGGGGGAAGGCGCATTGGCATGCGTCTGTGCGCACAGAAGTTCATGGGCCTGCAACTCCTCAGATTTTGAGTTTTCCTCCATCCTAGCAGCCTTTATGGCCGACACATATGCCCCTCGTGTGGACGCTTTAAACGCGTCCCACACCACCGGCCCACCCGCTGAGCCCTCATTATGCTGCCAATATTCCTGCAAATTAGGTGAAACCAGGGCCTCGACGGAGGGCTCGTCCACCCAACCAGGGTGTAGCCTCCATACCCTCCTGCGGCCCCGAGCAGCGCAAGTCATTGCCACCCACAAAGGGGTGTGGTCAGAAAGACCCCCGGCCAGATAACGTACCTCCTCAACGTGGGGCAAGAGAGCAGGGTTGGCAAATGCCAAATCAATACGGGAAGAGGAGGTACTGACGTGGGAAAGATAGGAGTAACCTCTTTCACCAGGATGTTTCCACCGCCAGACCTCCTCTAAAGCCGCCGCGTCTGCCCAAAGCCCCAGGTCAAGGTTTCGCGCCCTATTTGGATTTGAAGAATCCAAGGAGTAATCAAGAATATTATTAAAATCCCCAGCCACAAATAGCCTCAGGGGGCCAAATGTGGCCACCTTGTCCAGAACCTGATAGAGAACCTAGTTTTTAAAGGGAGGGGGGACATAGACATTAACTATTGCAATTAATTGAGACTCAACAGTTAGGACCACAATAGCATAACGGCCACCCGGATCCGTCACCACATGTTCAATGTTACATACCAGTTTCTTATGGATTAAAATAGCCACCCCTCTCGCATAGGAGGAGTAGGTGGAGTGTATGGCCCTCTGTATCCAGTTCCTGTTAAGGGACAGTATCCTAGAGCCTATGAGATGGGTCTCTTGTAAAAGGATAATGTGGGGACCAAGGGTTTTAAGATATTGCAGGACCAGCGAGCATTTAAATTTAGAGTTTAACCCACGGACGTTCCATGAGATAAGTGTTAGGTCACTCATCACGTTGGAGAGAATACAATATGGGGGAAGGAGAAGAGCACCAGACAGGGGAGGCCGGAGTGGGGAGAACCTGAACACAGAGAGCCACGGACCACCATATGACAGCAGTTGCACAATAGGAACCATACTAGGAAAGGTACCCACCCATCTGCACCAGCTTGTGAAGCAGGGCGCAAGCGGGGTAAAAAAAATAACCCCAAACAACAAAAAAGAAAAAGGAAAAAGAAAAAAAGAAAAACAGTCCAAAAAATTAACAGTTCAACATCCCAACGCCCTGTTTGCTCTAGGCGAACCAAACCAAAAACACGCCCGAGAAACTTTGTTCCCAAAAACCATAGAAACAGTAGTGGATAGTTCAGAGAGTTCATCCACTCAGTAGGGGGTCACTTCCAGTGGACACGTAGTATCATCCAGCAGGGCTCCCGATGATGAATGGACCAAAGACCCCGGGTAGTAGACACAGTGCCCTCCCCCCAAAAAGATAGTTGCAGCTAGATGACCGCACAGTATCGGATATTCATGTGGGAAACAACAACCACTTGTCCCAGCAAGGGGACACGCAGTCCCAGAGTCAGGATTCACAACCAACCTGCCACTTGCACACATCTCTAGGCAATGGAGTCTAGCCATTCCGCCACCTCCACAGGGGAATCAAAAAATTTTGAAGAGCCACGATGAATAACCTTTAGACGACTCGGGTACAGCATACTGTAGACCAGGTTCTTCTCCCTCAATCGCTTGCGGACATCCGTGAAAGAGCGCCTTTTCTTCTGTAAATCCGGAGAAAAGTCAGGATAGAGATGTATGATAGCATTATCATGTTTCAATTCCTGATGCTTGCGGGCCTCCGCCAGGATCAGATCCCTGTCTCTGAAGTTGAGCAGGCGGACCAGAAACGCACGCGGCCATGCGCCGGCAGGCCTCCGACCAGTGGGCACTCTATGGGCACGTTCCACAACATATACTGGTGACAGGTGCTGCAGGCCAAGGAGTTGTTTAAAAAAAGTCTCTGCAAATACAACAGGGTTGGGGCCCTCCGCACCCTCAGGGAGCCCCACCACCCATACATTATTGCGCCTGAGGCGATTCTCGGCGTCCTCAGAGCGCGCCATAAGGACTTTAACCTGCTGCTGCAGCTCAGACACGGAGCGCAATGTGGTGGCAGTGGTGTCCTCCACAGCAGATATGCGGTGTTCTGCTTCCGTAAGTCGGCCCCTGAACTTGTCCATGTCCTGCCTAATAAGCCCACACTCTATGGCTAGGGTATCAATCTTACCCTCCACAGAGGCCTTACTGTCTGCAATGGCCGCCAGGATCGCTGCGGTGGACTGCTCCCCCAAGGGTTACGGATCCTCACGAGATGCTGCCGAGGCTCTCTCCAGAGCAGATGTCCCGAGAGCTGCCATCCCTGGGTCCATCTGTACCGCAATAGAGCTCAGAGACAGGGAGATGGCAGGCAAGATGGCCGCCGCACGAGTGACAGGCGGCGAGAGATGGCCGGATTTCGCTGCTGCCTTCTTAGCCAATTTACGTTTCCCAGTCATGGGGAGGACCGGGGTGTCCCCCCAGACCACAGCCCGGTGTTTGCTGAGCAGGATGGCAGGGGAATAGAAGGATTAAGGCGGATTAACTGGACGGATGGCGGGAGCCTATGCTGCACACGTCCTTCCTCGCTCACATCCCGGCCACGCCCCCGACCATACCTCTCTTAATACAAGAAAGGACTTTGCTCGCTTTGGAAACCACAGCTTGGCATTGCATGCCATTATTGAGCTTATGATCTACCAAAACCCTCAGATCCTTCTCTACTACGGATCCCCCTAGTTGTACTCCCCCTAGTAAAGTATGTATGATGCATTCATATTCTTAGCCCCCAAGTGCATAACTTTACATTTATCAATATTAAACTTCATCTGCCACATAGTCGCCCAATTAAGTTCACGCCTAGGCATTTTTTAGTGCGTTTTCAGGTTTGCAGAAACACACTACAGTCCATTTAACATGGTTTCATATGGGTCATGTTCATATCTATGCGTTTTATGGAAAGGGCCAGGGACTTTTTTCTGGTTTTTGGTTCCATAGACTTCAATGGATCAAAAACATGTATTAAAAAACGCAAAATGCACCTGGAATATGCAAACTGCAACCTGCCAGGGGCGTACCTAGAGCATTTGGCACCCAGGGCGGATCCTATATCTGGCACCCCCCCCACATTAAAATGTAAAAACACCCCACTGTGCCCCCGGCATACCTCTGCATCCTTCAATATTTCTGTGTCACTACTGTGTACCCCCTCTCCACAACTGCACCTCTGGACCCCTTTACATTACACAGCACCCTGCACCTCTGGCCCCTTTACATTACACAGCCCCCTGCACCTCTGGGCCCTTTTACATTACACAGTCCCCTGCACCTCTGGGCCCCTTTACATTACACAGCCCCCTGCCCTTCTGGGCCCCTTTACATTACACAGCACCCTGCATCTCTGCACCCCTTTACATTACACAGCCCCCTGCACCTCTGGGCCCTTTTACATTACACAGTCCCCTGCACCTCTGGGCCCCTTTACATTACACAGTCCCCTGCACCTCTGGACCCCTTTACATTACACAGCCCCCTGCCCTTCTGGACCCCTTTACATTACACAGCCCCCTGCACCTCTGGGCCCCTTTACATTACACAGTTCCCTGCAGCTCTGGGCCCCTTTACATTACACAGTCCCCTGCACCTCTGGGCCCCTTTACATTACACAGTCCCCTGCACCTCTGGTCCCCTTTACATTACACATTCCCCTGCACCTCTGGGCCCCTTTACAGTACACAGTCCCCTGCAACTCTGGACCCCCTGCATGTTACACAGCCCCCCCTTCAGCGCAGGCCCCCCTTCAGTGTATCCACCCCTTCAATGCAGACCCCCCCATTCAGTGCAGCCGCCCCCTTGTTCAGTGCAGACGCCCCTTGTTCAGTGTAGCCCCTCCCCGCGCTCAGTGTAGCCCCCCTCGTTCAGTGCAGATGCCCCCTTGTTCAGTGTAGCCCCCCCGCTCAGTGTAGCCCTCTCGTTCAGTGTAGCCCCCCCACTCAGTGTAGCCCCCCCCTCGTTCAGTGCAGGCGCCCCCTCGTTCAGTGTAGCCCCCGCTCAGTGTAGCCCCCGCTCGTTCAGTGTAGCCCCCCTCGTTCAGTGCAGGCGCCCCCTCGCTCAGTGTAGTCCCTTCGCTCAGTGTAGCCCCCTCGTTCAGTGTAGCCCCCCGCTCAGTGTAGCCCCCCTCGTTCAGTGTAGCCCCCCGCTCAGTGTAGCCCCTCTCGTTCAGTGTAGCCCCCTCTCGTTCAGGGCAGGCGCCCCCTCGCTCAGTGTAGCCCCCCCGCTCAGTGTAGCCCCTCATTCAGTGTACCCTCCCCTCGTTCAGTGTACCCCCCTCGTTCAGTGTACCCCCCCTCATTCAGTGCAGGCGCCCCCCGCTCAGTGTAGCCCCTCTCGTTCAGTGCAGCCCCCCTCGTTCAGTGCAGGAGCCCCCTCGCTCAGTGTAGTCCCCCCGCTCAGTGTAGCCCCCTCGTTCAGTGTAGCCCCCCCTTGTTCAGTGCAGGCGCCCCCCCCGCTCAGTGTAGCCCCCCTCGTTCAATGTAGCCCCCCTCGTTCAGTGTAGCCCCCCTCGTTCAGTGCAGGCGCCCCCCGCTCAGTGTAGCCCCTCTCGTTCAGTGCAGCCCCCCCTCGTTCAGTGTAGGTGCCCCCCCGCTCAGTGTAGCCCCCCGTTCAGTGTAGCCCCCCCGCTCAGTGTAGCCCCCCTCGTTCAGTGTAGCCCCCCGCTCAGTGTAGCCCCCCCTCGTTCAGTGCAGGCACCCCCCACTCAGTGTAGCCCCTCTCGTTCAGTGCAGCCCCCCCTCGTTCAGTGTAGGTGCCCCCCCGCTCAGTGTAGCCCCCCCGTTCAGTGTAGCCCCCCCGCTCAGTGTAGCCCCCCTCGCTCAGTGCAGCCCCCCGCTCAGTGTAGCCCCTTGTTCAGTGTACCCCCCTCGTTCAGTGTACCCCCCTCATTCAGTGTACCCCCCTCGTTCAGTGTACCCCCCCTCGCTCAGTGTACCACCCCCTCGTTCAGTGTACCCCCCCCTCGTTCAGTGTACCCCCCCTCGTTCAGTGTACCCCCCCTCGTTCAGTGAAGCCCCCCCTTCAGTTTCTCAGATCAGCGCAGCGCAGTGGCACATGCACACAGGTCCCCTCCCCCTGTTTACACATAAACAGAGAGGAGGGGGAGGCGGCTTCACTCTGCTGTTCTGTGCCTGTGTGACATCCGGGATCACACAGACAGGCAGCCCGCGGCCACGAGAGGAGAGGAGGGGATGGTAGGTGCAGCGGTGTCACTCTGCACCCCCCGCACACCCCCTCCCCCCCTCGCCACTGTAGCTAGCTCGCCGCGGCCTCTCCCTGCCTGTCAGTGCCTGCCTGCGCCCACCCCCAAAAAAAATCACACTCACCAAAAGGCCCCCACATCCATTATTTTATATCATGACAATTATAGGAGTTGTAAACCTTCAAGGTTTTTTCACCTTAATGCATTCTATGCCTTCTGTGCTGCAGTTGCCCCCCAGAGCCCCCCTTTTTTTTACCTGAACCCGATCGTTCCAGCGACGAGCAGAGTCCAGCAGCTCCAGCTACGCTCATAGGCGTGTGCACAGAGTGTGCCAGATGTGCCAGGGCACACACTAATCCCCCTGTGTGGTGCATATTCCCCCTGTTTAGACCCCTAATATTTCACCAAATAAAAATATTTAAAAAATAAAATTGTAAAAAAATTATAAAAATAAAACTACTGACACTGTCCACTGCCCTACTGACACCAATCCCTACCCTTATGACACCGTCCACTGCTCTACTGACACCATTGGTACATGCACACACAAGCATAGGTGTTTGAGCTTTGGGGTGCACACCGAAATGCAATAGGCTGTGCAAACTCATACTCCCGCTGCTGTCAATTAAATCCAGTGACACGGGAGCCGGGTGAGGAGCCAGGTCCTGCTGTCTGTGTCAATGGACTCAGCAGCAGGACTCAGGAGCACGTCCGCACGAGTGCCCAAATGGAAAGTGGCTCTCCGTGGGGGAACTCGATGAGGGAAGGAGCCAGGAGCGTCGCTGGGGGACCCCAGGAAAGGAGGATCAGGGCCGCTCTGTGCAAAACACTTGCACAGAGCAGATAAGTATGACATGTTTGTTATTTAGAAAAAAGAAAAACAAACATTTACAAACACTTGAAATCAAAAATGTTATTTATTAGGAAATCAGAGTTACATGCATGTGCCCCAGACCCTGTGCACAAAATCACGTATCTGTATTCAGCGCAGGAGGGCTGCCCTGCCGCATTATATCTGCATGGGGCGGTCCTTAAGGGGTTAAAGCATGTTATACAGCACAGTAATTTAGCCCCCTGTATCACCTAAAATACATGGCTGATTTTGCCTGGTTCTGCCCTCCCCCCTGTAAACTGACGGGGAGGGCAGATCTTCACGGATCCGTCCCGCGTGAAAGGGGCCTTAGAGGGTCTGAGAGGGAGCTGCACACTGAAGGTTTTTTACCTTCATGCATAGAATGCATGAAGGTAAAAAACCTTCAGTCTTAGGATTTAGGTCTGGATATTGACTGGGCCATTCTAACACATGAATATGCTTTGATCTAAGCCATTCCATTGTAGCTCTGGCTGTATGTTTAGGGTCGTTGTCCTGCTGGAAGGTGAACCTCCGCCCCAGTCTCAAGTCTTTTTCTTTTACAGACTCTAACAGGTTTTCTTCTAATGCCGCGTACACACGGCCGTTTTTAATGTCATTGAAAAAAACGATGTTTTTCTCAACATGATTCTTCTCAAGCCAGCCTTGCCTACACACTATCGTGAAAAAAAATGCTTGAGCAAAGCGCGGTGACGTACAACACGTTCAACAACACGTACGACGGCACTATAAAGGGGAAGTTCCATTCGAATGGTGCCACCCTTTGTGTTAGTAAAGTTTGGTGAGAGACGATTCGCGCTTTTCAGCCTCGTGCTCTTCAGTCCGTTACAGAGTGACGAATGTGCTATCTCCATTCTGAACGCTAGTTTTACCAGAACGAGCGCTCCCGTCTCATCACTTGCTTCTGAGAATGCATGTTTTTTCCCATCATTAAAGCGTACACACGGCCGTTTTTCACGACGAGAAAAACGATGACGTGAAAAACGCAGAGAAAAAATAGAGCATGTTCTAAATTTTTAATGTCCATTTTTCTCGTCGAGAAAAATGCTCTGGAGACTACACACGATCGTTTTTAATGACCAATTTAAAAAAAATTATTTTTCTCGTCATGAAAAACGGTCGTGTGTACGCGGCATAAGATTGCCCTGTATTTGGCTCCATCCATCTTCCCATCAACTCTGACCAGCTTCCCTGTGCCTGCTGAAGAAAAGCATCTACACAACATGATGCTGCCACCACCATGATTCACGGTGGGGATGGTGTATTCAGTGTGATGTGCCATGTTAGTTTTCCGCCACACATAGCGTTTAGCTTTTAGGCCAAAAAGTAGAATTTTGGTCTCTCATCATGGCTTCTCGCAAACTAAATAAGGGGACTTTTTATGGCTTTCTTTCAATGATGGCTTTCTTCTTGCCACGCTTCCATAAAGACCAGATTTGTGGAGTGCACGACTAATAGTTGTCCTGTGGAAAAATTCTCCCACCTGAGCTGTGGATCTCTGCAGCTCCTCCAGAGTTACCATAGGCCTTTTGGCTGCATGTCTGATTAATGCTCTCCTTGCCCGGCCTGTCAGTTTAGGTGGACAGCCATGTCTTGGTAGGTTTGCAGTTGTGCCATACTCTGTCCAGTTTCGCATGATGGATTGAACAGTGCTCCGTGAGATGTTCAAAGCTTGGGATATTTTTTTAAAACATAACCCTGCTTTAAACTTCTCCACAACTTTATCCCTGACCTGTGTGGCGTGTTCCTTGGCCTTCATGATGCTGTTTGTTTATTAAGGTTCTCTAAGGCTCGATTCACACTAATGCTTTTTTTGATGCATTTTGCATTTTGCAGAAATGCAGGGAAATTTTTTAACATGGGTTCCTATGGAACATGTTCACATCAATGCTTTTTTGTGCCTCTTCGTTTTTGGAAAGGGTCGGTTTTTACCGCGATTTTGCTGCGATTTGCGTTTTTTTTTTACACTGTATATAGCGGGAAGCCGGCCACCGCGTCCTTAACAACTGATGAGTCATCAGTTGTCAGCGGGCTTCTCGCTGAATGTAAAAAAAAAAGAATTGCCGGCTAAAAAAAATTGAAAAAAAAGACAGCGTGGGGTCCCCCCCCAGGTCCATACTAGGCCCTTGGGTCTAGTATGGATTTGGAGGGGACCCCCCACACCAAAATGTAAAAAAAAAAATGGCGTGGGGGTGCCCCCAAAATCCATACCAGACCCTTATTCAAGCATGCAGCCCGGCAGGTCAGGAAAGGGAGGGGACGAACGAGCGCCCCCCCTAAACCATACCAGGCCGCATGCCCTCAACATGGGGGGATAGGTGCTTTGGGGCAGGGGGGCTCTGCGCCCCCCCACCCCAAAGCACCTTGCCGCCATGTTGATGAGGACAAGGGCCTCTTCCCGACAACCCTTGCTTGGTGGTTGTCGGGGTCTGTGGGCGGGGGGCTTATCGGAATCTGGAAGCCCCCTTTAACAAGGGGGCCCCCAGATCCTGCCCCCCCATGTGAATGAGTATGGGGTGCTCTGTACCCCTACCCATTCACAAAAAAAAAAGTAGTGTAGTGATAATAAATACAGTAAACAGTTTTTGACAAGTCTTTTATTAAAAATCTTCTTCTCCGCTTCTTCCTCTATCTTCTCCCGCATCTTCATCCTCCGGTCTTCTCCTCCCCCTACTTCTTCTTTCGCTGTTCTTCTGTCTTCTTTGTCCGGTGTTCTTCTTCCTTTGCCGCTGCTCTCGCCGCCGCTCCTCCTCCGATGCTGTGTCCCGCTGATCTTTCGGCGCCGATGTCCTGCATTACTTAATAACGGTGGGGGCGTGGCAATCGGATTGCTTCATCAGGAGGTCACGCTCCCTAGTGACGTTACCGCCCGGGGCATGATGGGTCCGTGATGTCACAAGGGGGCGTGGACACCGCATGACGTAATCCGATGGCCACACCCCTGACGTTATTTAAGTAATGCAGGGCATCGGCGCAGACAGATCAGCGGGGCGAAGCATCGGAGGAGGAGCGGTGGCGGGAGCGGCGGCAGAGGAAGAAGAACACCGGACAAAGAAGACAGAAGAACAGCGGAAGAAGAAGCAGGGGGAGGAGAAGACCGGAGGATGAAGATGCGGGTGATTTACAATGTATCCCATACTCATTCACATGGGGGGGGTGGGATCTGGGGGCCCCCTTGTTAAAGGGGGCTTTCAGATTCCGATAAGCCCCCCCGCCCGCAGACCCCGACAACCACCGGGCAAGAGTTGTAGGGAAGAGGCCCTTGTCCCCATCAACATGGGGGCAAGGTGCTTTGGGGTGGGGGGCGCACCCCCACCCCAAAACGCAAATCGCGGTAAAAAAGCATGTCGAAAAACGCGGTAAGCACCGCAAAAAGGACTGCAGAAAAGCTCAAAAGCAACATGCATAGGTGTGAATCCAGCCTAATGCCGCGTACACACGATCGTTTTTAATGTCATTGAAAAAAAATGCATTTTTCTCGACGTGATTTTTCGTGTTTCCTCTCAAGCCTGCCTTGCCTACACACTATCGTGGAAAAAAATGTTCGAGTAAAGCGCGGTGACATACAACACGTACGACGGCACTATAAAGGGGAAGTTCCATTCAGATGGCGCCACCCTTCATGTTAGTAAAGTTTGTTGAGCGACGATGCTGGAAAGCCCACACACGATCATTTTTATTGACCATTTTAAAAAATTTCATTTTTCTCGTCATTGAAAACGATTGTGTGTACGCGGCATTAGGCTGGATTCACATCTATGCAGTTTTAGTGCTTTTTGCATTTTGCAGATTTGCACTAGAGAGCGTGTTCCATAGGAAACCATGTTAAATGGACTGTCAGCAAAATGCAAAAGGCACTAAAACTGCATAGGTGTAAATCCAGCCTTACAAACCCCTGATGGCTTAAAAAAAAAGCTGTATTTTACTAATTAGGTGACTTCTGAAGGCAATTGGTTTCACCAGATTTTAGTTAGGCGTATCATAGTAAAGGGTGCTAAATACAAATGCACGCCACAATTTTCAGATATTTATTTGTAAAAAAAAATTGAAAACCATTTATCATTTTTCTTTCCACTTCACAATTATGTGCCACTTTGCGTTGATCACATAAAATCCCAATAAAATACATTTACGTTTTTGGTTGCAACATCATAAAATGAGGAAAATTTCAAGGGGTATGCCCTCGTACACACGGCCGAGATTCTCGTTGAAAAAAACATGTCGTTTTTTTCGACGAAATTCTTGGACAAGAAACTTGTCCCGGCCGAGTGTACACACGCTCGTTTCAAAGAACCCGCGGTTCTTTGAATGGAGCGTACGCGGTGACGTCATCGACTACGACGAGCATGTGCTCGTCACATTCGATGCCGTCGCCGCCATCTTGGTATACCCTACGTATGCCTAGGAAGCTACAGCGCATGCGTCAAATTCATTTCGAACATGCGCGGGCTTCCGGGAGGACAGGTAAGTGTACACACACTCACTTTTCTCGTCGAGAAACATGCCGAGGAGAATCTCGACGAGAAAATAGAGAGCAGGTTCTCTATTTTCTCGTCAAGGTTTCTTGTCGGTTTTCTCGACGAGAAACCCGATAGCCGCGTACACACGACCGATTTACTCGGCAAGACCTCTCTGCCAGCAAGTTTCTTGCTGGTTCTTGCCGAGAAAATCGGCCGTGTGTACGAGGCCTTAGAATACCTTTTCAAGGCACTGTACACTGATCTATACACAGACATAAAAATTCAAAAAAAAAAATAATACACAAACTTGTATGAATAAAAAAAAAAAAAAAAGGCAGACACGATGACCTGCTTGGTCTTTACTCTGCTGTCACTTTTCTATGTTTCTATGTAAACTTTAAAGCGGTGTTCCAGACGCGATTTTTTTTTTTTAAAAGTCAGCAGCTACAAACACTGTAGCTGCTGACTTTTAATAAGGACACTTACCTGTCCAGGGAGCCCGCGATGTCGGCCCCCCGAGGCTGATCCGTCTATTGGATCGAATGCTGGCGCCGCCATCCTAACAAAGGGAAACAGGCAGTGGAGCCTTGCGCCTTCACTGCCCAATTCCTACTGTGCATGCGCGAGTTCGGCGGTCCTTTGTGAATGGGCGGCTGTCTTCGTTCGGCGGTGCTTTGTGAATGGGTGGCTGTCTTCTGGGACACACACAGGTCCCAGAAGACAGCGCACCCCATTTCCCAGGAAGCAACGCAAGGGATGGAGAGAAGGAACAGCTCCGCAAAGAAGGAAGTGGCAGATTAGGATGACTGCCTAGCAACAGCCATTTCTGGTAAGTAAAAAAAAAATGTTTTTCAAATGTTTTTTAATATATTTTAAATAGACTGTTAATGTAGAATTTTTTTTTTAGGGTGGACCTCCGCTTTAACTATTTCTGCAATCAAAACCTGACTGGAAGTGTTGAAAATTACCCAAAGACTCCCATGAGTGTAGCTAGGATTAGCCTCCTGAAGTTTCTTTCAAAAGAAAACAATTACCATGCAGTGTGCTATGGTGTTGAACAGTTTCGATTTTTATCATTGCATTTTGCAATTGTTCTTTATAATTCAGATTCATCTACTAAAACAAGGCAGGCATTTCCAATAGTGAATGCTTTCCTCTGTAAATAGAATCTCTGTTGTCCTTGAAAATAAATGTCAAGAACAAGCTTTTCGCTGACATTCCCTGCCAATTATTGCTCTCTTTAAAATGTCCTATATTTGTGTACTGATACTTTAGCGTTTAGGGCGCATAATTCCGGGAAATACAAGACAGAAAATAATCTTGGTATATTGGAAATACCGTAATTATTGCATTATTATTATAACTTTTATTTCAGAAGATGTGACATTTTACAAACAGCCACAGCACTAACAAATGTCACTGGGATTCTCAGAGGTTTAAAACAGCAACGGCATCTAATAAAGGGACAAAATAAATAGGAACAAAGCTTGCCATATGACCCTTTTGCAGTTCTGAGAAGTTGTCACAAGATACCACCTGTACAGGATCGGAATAAAAGGGAACTCAATACAAAAAGTTATAATACCTGAACGAGTGTGTCTCCCATTGCCCATTTTTTTTGTTAAATGTTCATACTAAGATTTTAGAAAAAATACTGGCTAAACAGCTTTCCTTAGTCCTGGACAGGGGAGGGCTGGACCAGGGGGCAGGGTGGCAATTGCCTCCCAGGCTGCCCTAACTTATGCTCAAATTGGCCGGCAGCCGCTGCCCGCTACAATTTTCTTTTTTATTCTGGTCTAGGAAGTCGGGCCGGGGGCATGGCCATGGTGGTCGACCACTAGCTGGTACATTACGGGAGTTGTAGTCCGCACTCAAGCTTCTGGTGGGTGGAAAACAGCAGCGCAGAGGAAACTACAACTCCCTGGGACCGGATTCTTGGAAGCAGGCAAAGGCAGGGCGTGCCAGGGAGTCGGGACGCAGAGCTGCAGGCCTGGGCGCTGGCTGCAACTTGACCCCAGGATCAGGAGCGTTACCCCCCAGGAGACCGTGGCATGCAAGGACCTGCTGAACTGAGATCGCTGAGGTGAGAAACCCTGACACCCCTAGCTGACCCCCCATCCCCCCCCATATACCCCATGTAACCTGCCCCACTGATCAGGCTGCATTGATGGGCACTGGAGTTGGCTGCACTGATGGGCACTGGTGAGGCTGCATTGAAAAACCAGGTGGGCCATGGATGGTGAGCTGATTCGGCGGTTCAATGGGCCACTTGACTGGACTTGCCCCCCAGGCCTAAGGCCGCCAGCCCTCCCCTGGTCCTAGACAGCTTGATTCACATAGACCAGATGGGTTTTATGCCTGGCAAGGGCACCAAAATTAATCTCAGGCAATTCAATTTTAAATCTAAAAATCCCTCATGCTAAGGGGGGGCAAGGAGTTATTGCCCCACCAGATTCCGAAGAGTCATTTGACTGCGGAGATATGGTTTTGGGTCTAAATTCGTACGTTAGTTGTAAACATGCTACAGACAACTAGAGCCCTAGAGTTCATACCAACAGAATTATATTTGACCTTTTCATGTTACAGAGAATTATTGATCTGGGTCAAATATAATTCTGAATTTAATAAATATTCTAAATATAACACTAACCCTGCAATCCCTCGTTCTTCTATGTACATTGTTACAGGGTCTTTGAGAGAGAGGCTTTATGTTAATGACACCTTCTATCTACTAGATGAGGGTTATTCTATCCAGGCTGCCCAAGATTAAATTTATACCTTTTTGTTCTTTTTCAGGCATAACTATTAATTGGCCTAAAGTGCTGCTTTTCACCCAGAGCCCGGGAGCTTAAGATTTGGCAATCCCCTCCCTTCTTAAAGTCTTACTAATCCCAAAACAGTAAAATCAGTCTGTATAAACAGTAAAGCATGCTTGTTATACTCACTGTCGAACCTAAGGGGTAAATCCTCTGCATTGTGCAGGAAGGCTGTTTGATCCTGTTTCCTCGTTCCTCCCCTTCTTCCAGTGTCCCCAACTCATCTCCAGGTACTATAGAAGGTAGGGGGCAAGCTGCACATGCTTAGTTTAGTGTGTATTGCTAGAGAGTTTTTTTTTCCTGGGGAAAGTGCATGTGATCAGTACTGGGCCAATCAGCACTGTCCGGACAGAGGGTCAGGGCTCTTGCAGCCTCATAGGGCATTCAGAGTAGAATGAAACTCCTCCTACGAGCTTTAACCAGACACTGAAAAAAGTCACGAGACTGCTCTAACTGCTGATGAGAAAGGTATTTAGCAGTTTATATTTAGTAAAATAGTTGCATTTCCATGTTCTGTGTACGTGCGAGACCAGATACAGTGACACTTTAACCACTTGCTGACCAGCGCACGCACTTTTACGTCGACAGAATGGCACGGACAGGTAAATGGGCGTACAGGTGTCCCTTTAAATTTGCCGCTGAGTGGTCGCGCGTGCACCACCGGTGGCGCGTGCGACCCTGCTTTGTGACCGTGCCCGTGGGACCCGCGGACTCGATGTCGATGTCCCGCGATCGTGTCACGGAGCTGAAGAACGGGGAGATGTCAGTGTAAACACAACATCTCCCAGTTCTTCCTAATGACATGTCACTGATCGTATGCTACCTCTCATCGGGAGCAGCGATCAGTGACGTGTCACTCGTACCCACGCACCCTAACAGTTAGAATCACTCCCTAGAACACACTTAACCCCTTCCTAGCCCCCTAGTGGTCAACCCCTTCACTGCCAGTCACATTTACACAGTAATAAGTGCATTTTTATAGCACTGATCGCTGTATAAATGTGAATGGTCCCAAAAGTGTCCGATGTGTCCGCCATAATGTCGCAGTCACGATAAAAATCGTCGATCTCCGCTATTACTAGTAAAAATATGTAGAAGAATATGTATCGGCCTAAACTGAGGATTTTTTTTCTTTTTTTATATATATATTTTTTGGGGATATTTATTATAGCAAAAAGTTAAGAATATTGAATTTTTTTCAAAATTGTCGCTCTATTTTAGTTTATAGCGCAAAAAAAAAAACGCAGAGGTGATCAAATACCACCGAAAGAAAGCTCTATTTGTGGGAAAAAAAGGACGTCAATTTTGTCTGGAAGCCATGTCGCACGACCGCGCAATTGTCAGTTAAAGCGACGCAGTGCCGAATCGCAAAAAGTGCCAGCCAAATGGTCCAGGGCTTAAGTAGTTAAGTGGGTAAATACCTGGACATTCAGGTGGATAAGAAAGTGCACAATTATTTATTTCTGAACCTCACCCCCCCTCTTACAGCAACTATGTGAGAAATGTTATACAATTATCAATTCATCAATCCTATAAATTAGCTCACTATCTATATATCCTGTAGGTGTAGGTGGCCTCAGGGAGTACCTCTCATGCCATCCACATTATAAATAGGTAAGATGTTTGAAATGGCATTGGATGCACCAAATTGCTGAGCATCCAATGCCAAATTGCTGAGCGTGTATTAGATCTATGAAGCATGGTAAGTCACATGGAAGTTCATTGTGGGCCAAGGTGTGATCATCCACTCATTTATACATTTTTAGCTTTTTAGCTTTTTCATAGGTGTTTTTTCTGATTGTTTTATATACTTACATTCCATCTTTTTGTCCAACTATTCAATTTATTGAATATATACTGCGATAAACAAGCTCACAAGCCATTTTAACACATACAGTGTTACCTTTACCTCTACAGGTAAAGGAGTGTTTCTAGGCTCATTTATCCTATGTTCCGTTTTTTCTTCTTATTTTTATGTTTGTACCACCTTGTGTTTTCTCTTTCTCCCTTCTTTTTTCCCCAATCCCCACTCCCCTCCCCCTCTTCCTTCTTTCCCTTCTCCCTCCCTTTCCATCCTTGTATCCCCTTTTCCCTCCCTATCTACCCCTGGTTCTT
This sequence comes from Rana muscosa, assembly GCA_029206835.1. Lineage (NCBI taxonomy): Eukaryota > Metazoa > Chordata > Amphibia > Anura > Ranidae > Rana > Rana muscosa. The sequence goes on from CM055117.1 coordinate 1,035,782,931, forward strand.
CCCCCCTTTACCATTCCTTCTCCTTCACCTTCCCCCCTTTTCCTACTCTTCTCCTTTCTTCTCCCTTCCTCATTCCTCCCCTTTTTATTGTTTTATTTCTCCACTCTTTCTCCCTTTTCCCTTTCTTATTTTTCCTCCCTCTCTCTTCCTCCCCCATATTTCCTTTTCCCTCCCTCCTTCTCCCTTTTTCCTTATTTCTACCTTCTATATATACAGTATGGCAGCTATGTTTTTTTTCCTCCTTCCTTCCTTCCATCTCTCCAGATAGGATATAATAAGAACATACTGTTTTATATCTGTTATTAATTTTTCTATAATATGATGTCTTTGATGCGTGATATATGAAGATTATTGAGTGAAAATAATTTTGTATATTGTTATAGTATTTCTATATGGAGATCCTATGTGGAGATCCTGATGAAACGAGGTTTCCAGCGAAACACATTGACCTTTACAAGCTGATTTAAAGACCAAATGGACAGCGTTTTTAGTAGGCTAATATACGTTTATGGTTTACATTCTTTTTAACAGTTATATTTTGAATAAAGTGTTTTATATTATCTATTTTTGTTGTGTGTCTATATTATGCCTTTGGAGATATATTTAAAGTTCCATCTCTTCACATGGTTTTTGCAGACTATCTATATAGTGTGTGTGTGTGTGCTATGATTATTGCCCAGCATGTTGGAAATTAAATCCTGCTATACAAATATTGTATCCAACAATTATTTTGAAAACCAGCATTTATGTTTACAATATACTGTGTGTAGCGGGTTCCCCTGCATCTCCAGCGGCCATGCCAAGCTGACCTAGGCTCTCACTGAAGGGAGAGCGTGCCTGTCAGCTCCTGCGGGGGATTTCTCCCACTCCCTCTCCTCAATGACTCTCTGCATTATGCGAGTGGTTCTCACACACACATATAGGCAGCCGCTATGCTCCCTCCCCTGCATCCTCATTGGCAGGAGGAGGAGAGCCAATAGACAGCCACCTAAATTGCAGCAAGGAATTCTAGGACATGTAGTCCCAATCTAAAATTGACCCATAGCCTTGTATAGGGGCAGGACTACAAGGTCTAAAAGGAGCTTAGGACACCATCTTGTCTGGCATAGGTGAGGCAGACACCGTAAGGCAGGAGAAGAGACAGGACCTAGGGCAGAGGTGTTGCCTCCTGTGTCAGTCCACCGCTTCTTTTCAGCCATCCATGGCCGGTCTGGGACATCCAGCCTGAGAAGGGATCCCAGATGCATATCCAGGTGCACCTATATCCACGGCGTGTAGCGTTCCAGTGTGAGTTGACCAGTTGGGTTACCAGGAGAGCCTGCCTGTTCCAGGACGCTCGTTTGGGCCTTGACTGCAGGATTGGTGATTTGCAGGAAACAAGGACATTGCATACAGACAGAGGTACTTCACTTTGCCCACACTTACCAAAACCTGGGTCTCATTGACGCCCTGTTAAGCAGTTACAGTGTCCGCCTTGCTATCCAGATACTATCAGCATGCCACAGTTACACTTTGCCAAGCAGGAGCTTAAGTGCACCAACTAAACTGGCTAGCCGAAGATCCAAGGCCTCATCCTTTTTTCCAAGGGACTGAAGTTACTGGTGCCATATGGGCACGCACACACACACACTTAGGGCTCTGTATATGTAGTGTATGAGTGGGGAAGTCTGACTTGAGAGTTATACCACTGAACACTGGATTAAGTACAGTGTTTATAGTTGGGCCTGTGGTGTCAAGGGATAGAAGAGAGAAGTCTGAAATAAGAGAGGGTCTTTCTTCTGCTCTCCCTCTGCCTGGACTCATAGAGACAATTTCAGTGGAGGTAATCAACCTGGTATAAGTTGCCATATTGTGATTTACTGTTATTGAAGAGTTTGCCTCTGCTCTTGGGGTTATTCGCAGTTGTAGAATCCCCTGAAAGCAGCCTATTAAATATATTGAGTTAAATTGCTTGATCTCAGTTATTGCTCTTCAGCTAATTCTTCATTCAAAAATATACTGTTACTCTGTTACTTTTCCACAGAAACCTTACAGTAAAGACAATTTCTGTGTTTTATCATAACGTGCGTGTTTTTTAAACCCTGTGTACATGAGCCCTATGTGTGTACCACAATAACAGTTCAGATGTCCTTAGTATAATATGATAGGGATGATTCCTTCTGCTGACCAGCTCACTGGGGCCCTACTGATAGAGAGGTACATAGAGAGGTAATGTCCCTTTAAGACAAGTACAGTTACTGAATTCCTACAGACAACTTTGCCCCACTTAGTTAAGGTTTAAGGTAGGGTTGGCCAGTGGCCTCTGCCACTATGTGTCAGCAGGGGATTTCCTTCCATTCACAGGCAAAGTGTACTCCAGTCAGTGTCCTCAACATCTGACTCCCCAATCAAGCGGCAGGCTCAGCCAGCATTCAGGGTGTCCTCTAATACTTTGGAATGGCTACCACTGTCTCCCTCTGGTGCAGCAACCTGCTCTCAGACTCCCTGTAGAATGTGTCCTCTTACTTTCCTCAGCCCAGGAAAACCTACTACTACTCCTCCTCCTCGGTGCCACTGGGAGTTGAAATTCAAGAACAAAGCCCTATCGCAGATCAAGTCTCTTTGGGGACTACATCTCCCACAATCCTCCACATTTTTCCTCAGAGTATTTAGCAGTCCACATCCTCAGTTCACCCCTTAATGGATGGAGGGTGGCTTAACATTAGCTGCTCTGTGATCTGTGACAGCAGCCAGTCCTGCAACCATGCTGTCTCTGAATCCTTTCCCCAAAGATAAACAAAAGCAGCATTGTACACAGGAAACTGGCAGTCAGGTCCATGCTCTTATTCTTCCCCTGCTAGTTCTGCAGACCGGGCTATATTATGTTTTGAATGTAGATAAAAGTCTGGAGTCAGCTTTTCTGGTGAGGTTTAGGTTACACGCACCCTAGCCTCTCCTTGAGGTTATTGTTTTTTAACAAAACTCTTTTAAACTTTCTAAAGTGACAGGTGCTCTTCCACCCCACAAAGAGTCAAGGATTTTCCACCCCACAAAGAGTTAAGGATTATGCCCTGAGGTTTGAAATGCTAGCCAACCAAGCAACCTGAGTGTCCTCCTCATCTGCCCGGGGGTACAGAGTTGCTACTGTGCTATAGTCTCCTTCAGAGACCATTGTTTTATAATATACAGTTGCAAAAAAAAGTATGTGAACCCTTTTGGAATGGGATGGATTTCTGCACAAATTGGTCATAAAATGTGATCTGTTGTTCATCTAAGTCACAACAATAGACAATCACAGTCTGCTTAAACTAATAACACACAAAGAATTAAATGTTACCATGTTTTTATTGAACACATCATGTAAACATTTACAGTGCAGGTGGAAAAGGTATGTGAACCCCTAGACTAATGAGATCTCCAAGAGCTAATTGGAGTGAGGTGTCAGCCAACTGGAGTCCAATCAATGAGATGAGATTGGAGGTGTTGGTTACAGCTGCCCTGCCCTATAAAAAACACACACTAGTTCAGGCTTTTCACAAGAAGCATTGCCTGATGTGAATGATGCCTCGCACAAAAGAGCTCTCAGAAGACCTACGATTAAGAATTGTTGACTTGCATAAAGCTGGAAAGGGTTATAAAAGTATCTCCAAAAGCCTTGCTGTTCATCAGTCCACGGTAAGACAAATTGTCTATAAATGGAGAAAGTTCAGCACTGCTGCTAATCTCCCTAGGAGTGGCCATCCTGTAAAGATGACTGCAAGAGCACAGCGCAGAATGCTTAATGAGGTGAAGAAGAATCCTAGAGTGTCAGCTAAAGACTTACAAAAGTCTCTGGCAAGCACCTGGAGTTTGCGGAGGGGATACTTATTTTCGGTGGGGACCTCAACTTTGCGATGGATCCATCCCTTGACGTCTCGCACGGCGCCTCCCACCTCTCCTACTCGCGTCTGAAACGCTTGAAGGTGGACCTACATACTCTACGCCTGGTGGACCCCTGGCGGATGCTTAATCCGCAAGACCGGGACTACACCTTTTTTTCTCAGGTGCACCACACATACTCTCGACTGGACTATCTGCTACTGTCGCATAAAGACCTAACTAGAGTAGTGTCCGGGGGCGTGGCCAAGATGGAGACCTGAACAGTCGCACATAACGGAGCTCCGCTGGCTACCTGGTGATTTATCCTATCCGGACGGGTAGACGCACCGATCGAGACTCCCTCCCTATAGCAGATGAGACGCCGCACACGCAGGGGTGGCTCAGGTGGAGGAAAAACGCTCCGGTTCCCTCCGCTGCCAGAGATCTCCGAGGATTCCCCTCCGGCCTGCGTGCGGCCTCGTGGGGAGCGACATACTAAGATGGCGTCCCAGGCAGTGCAGGCGGAGGAAGCCCCGCCACAACCCAGCTATGTGGCGGATATTATGGCAGCCATAGCGAATTGCCAAGCCACACTCACCTCCAAGATTGAGGCTGTGCAAATGGAGATGGGGATTATGAGGCAAGATGTGGACAAGATAAGGTCCAGGGTTTCGGAGGCCGAGTGGCGGATTGGTGATGTGGAGGACACAGTGACAGGACATTCCTCAACTCCGGGCCATGCACAATAGGATTAAAGCGCTGGAATACAAGGCCGACGATGCCGAAAATCGCAACAGGAGGAATAACCTCCGGATTGTTGGTCTTCCAGAGGGTGCGGAGGGTCAGGCCCTACCAAATTTGTGGAGGGCCTGATGCGTAATCTCTTGCCTGAAGCTCATTTCTCGCCCTTCTATGCGGTTGAGCGGGCGCACCGGATCCCCCCGCGGCCGAATCCTGCCGGAGGTCCCCCCCGCACGTTTATCCTCCGATTCCTCAATTTCCGAGATAGGGATGAGGTCCTGAGGGCCGCGAGGAGTAAGGGGGAGCTCCGATTTGAGAACACCAAAGTGTTAATTTTCCCGGACTACTCGATGGAAACCCAGAAGATGCGGAAGTCATTCGACCAGGTCACGGCCCAGCTCCGCGCCCGAGATATCCGGTACAACATGATGTTCCCTGCGCGCCTCCGGGTACAAGATGGAGAAACTATTCGTATCTTCACATCACCGCGGGAAGCTTTCTCTTGGATTGACACCCTGCAACCCCAACGCTGAGCTGGCGGCAGCCCTTCTTCTGCGGCTGTGATGGTATGTTAACCGGGCACGCTGCTGCCCCTTGATTGTTACTGTACCAGACTTGCCAATCTCATTTTGTTTGCTGAACCCACTGAGTTCTGTTGTTTTTCCCCATGTTTTGGGGAATCCCATGTTGGGTTGAGGTGTGCATGAAGCTCTATTATTGCCTCAAGTACTGTCCTCACAAGCGTGTGCCCCTGCTTGCAGGAGATGTTCGTATTTGACTTACCACCAGCTATCCTTAAGGATTCATGGGACTGATGGTGGCTTCCTCGATTGATTCTGTTTTGGATCCTGAACTGTCTGGGAGTCATGCCTATGCTACCTGTATAGATGTGTGTTTTTTTTTGATATGGTAGCCAGCGGCTCTGGTGCTGATCTAGCACCTGGACTAGTGTGTGGACTCCTCAGGTCCACTGCCCTCCACATTAGAAACTTGTTCTAAACAGACCTGTTGTCTGGGAGTTTGGGGTATATGCTCTCCATGATTGGGATGGGGTGGCGGGGTGGGGGGGTGGGGAATCGTTGGGACCCTGATGTTATACTGCTGTTGCAGTGGGAAAGAATGGTTCTAGCTTTATTTTTGTATAATGTGACATGTCTAATCATTTTCGTTTGCAGGTTTATGGAGGCCGATTTGCTGGGGGTGGGGTGGGGGGGGGTCCTTGAGTCACAGATGGGCCTTGTGGATCTTATGTATGAGGGGGGTGAGGTTGATTTTATTTAGTATCCGCCCTGATGACCCAGGTTAGAGTTGTTTCCTGGAACACCAGGGGCCTCAACTCTGCGGTTAAGAGGTCACTGGTGTTCAAATATCTGCAGAGGGTCAACCCTCATATTTGTATACTCCTGGAGACTCACTTAACGGGCTCACAAATCCAGGCTCTGCGCAGGGCCTGGGTTGGAGCGGCTTATCACTCCACCTACTCCTGCTATGCCCGGGGAGTGAGTATCCTGATTAGGAGGTCTCTGCCATTCCAGATCATTGATGTCCGCACAGACCCCGGGGGTAGATATGTGGTCCTCCACGCTCGTATTTTTGACAAGAGACTAGTCTTGGCTGGGGTGTATTTACCTCCCCCCGGCTTCAATACCAATACTGCACGAATTAATGGGGGTAATTCTTGAATTTGATGCACCGGTACTATATGTATTTGGGGACTTTAATATGGTGCCCTCTCAGGGCATGGACAGGCTACACCCTGTGGCCCGGCCCTCTTCGGACCTCCCCCGCTGGGTGGATGCATATGGACTGACGGACGTATGGAGACACTTTCACCCTCATACCAGGGAGTACACGTGCCATTCGGCTACGTATAAAACCTTGTCCCGCATTGATCTAGTATATGCCTCCACTGCGGCCCTCAATTGGGTTCGGGATGCTAGTCATCTATCTAGAGGCATATCGGATCATGCGCCCGTCTGTTTAGATCTGTCGCCTGTGGAGTCCGGGGGGTTGAGGCTGTGGCGCCTCTGCAGATACTGGGCAATGGATGACAGGATACAGGAGGATATGGCGGAGTCTATTTGCAAATACTGGTCTGCTAACGGGGACTTGGCCGGCTCCGGTGTGCGGTGGGATGCATTTAAGGCCTGGGTCAGGGGGGAATATATCTCCAGGATATCTCTACTGCAGAGGGAGGGCGCAAAGGAATTGCTGGAAAGGGAGGAGGAGGTTGGGGATTGCGAGAGGTCCTTTGTTGCTGCCCCTACAGATGCTGCCTACTCGGCATGGCAACATGCCCTTAGAAAGCTTTCCCTGAGCCGAATTGACCAGACCAAGAAATCTATGCTGCACTCTGCCCAACGGATTTTTGAACATGGTAATAAGAATGGGCGGTTGTTAGCATGGCTCTCCAGGGGATTGACTCTGTCCACGCACATAGCGGGTGTGAGGGATGAGGGGGGTATGGTGCTTACTTCCCCGGGAAGTATCAATACTAGATTCGCCCAATTTTTTCAGGGAGTCTACTCCTCGAAGGCTCAGTACTCGCCCTCTGACTTGCGAGTCTTTTTGGACTCTGTCCCTTTCCCTGCTCTGGATGAGAACATGAGAGCTGAACTGGAGAAAGACATCACCCTGGAGGAGGTTCAGGGGGCCATGGGGGGCTTACAGGGTGGTAAGACTCCTGGGATTGATGGACTTCCGACTGAATTTTACTCACAGAATATGGAGACCCTTGCCCCAAGACTGACAACTCTCTTTTCAGAATTTAGCGACCAGGGGGCTCTGCCGGACTCTATGGCGGAGGTGGTTATTGTGTTGGTGCCCAAGCCCGGTAAGGACCCTTTAGATTGTGCCTCCTACAGGCCCATCTCATTATTGAATGTGGACGCTAAAGTCCTTGCTAAACTCATTGCGAACCGGCTGTCAGGAGTGATAGCTGAGCTGGTCCACATAGACCAAACTGGGTTTATGCCGGGTAGGGGCACCGACATTAATATTCGTAGACTTTTCTTAAACCTATCTATGACACATGACAATGTCGGAACCCGTGTAGTGGCCTCTCTGGATGCCGAAAAGGCCTTCGACTCGGTCGAGTGGGGGTATTTGTGGGAGGTCCTGGGTAGATTTGGCTTTGGTCCCCGTTTTATCCACTGGATTCGGATGCTGTATGGGGGGCCGGTGGCGAGGGTGCGTACGAATGGATGGATCTCTGAGCCCTTCCCACTTTTTAGGGGTACTCGTCAGGGGTGTCCTCTTTCCCCAGGTCTTTTTGCTCTTGCGTTGGAACCCCTGGCGATTGCGGTCCGGGAGTCCCGAACGATTGCTGGGCTTTCAGTCGGGGGGTTGGAGGAGAGAATATCTCTTTATGCGGACGATACCCTCCTATACTTAAATGACGCTGGTCCCTCGCTGATGGCCGCCCTGGAAACGTTCAAAGTTTTTGGGAGGTTCTCTGGAATTAGAATAAACTGGTCCAAGTCGGTGCTCTTTCCGTTGGACGCTCAGGCCCTCGTTCTGGCAAGCCCATCCCCCTTACAATGGGTCACTGAATTTAAATACTTGGGTGTAGTGGTGACAAGGGAGGCTTCCCAATACTATACCCGTAACGTTTCCCCCCTGCTGACTACCTTAAAGGACAAGTGTTTGGCCTGGTCTGGTCTCCCCTTGAACATAATAGGCCGCGTCAATATTCTGAAAATGGTTCTGCTACCGAAATTTAACTATATCTTCCGGAACAGCCCGGTCTGGATCCCGGCTTCCTTTTTCAGAGCGGTTAACGGGTGTATTACCTCCTTCCTGTGGAAGGGGGCGGTCCCCAGGTTGGCTAGATCTACCCTTCAACTTCCTACGCGACTGGGAGGACTTGCGTTACCGGATCTCATGGTGTACTTCTGGGCTGCTGTCCTGGTGACGGCACACTGGTGGATAGCGGGGGATAGATCTAACGCGGCGGTGTGCCTCGAAGCTGCTTGTCTGGGATCCCTGGCGGACCTGCGAAACCTGGTCTATAGAGGGGCGGAGGCGTATCCTAAGGTCCCGGCCCCTACTAAAACTACACTTAAGGTTTGGGCGGTTGCTAGGAAACGCTTTTCCCTGCCCGGTAGGTGGGCCCCGGTTCAGCCCCTGTGGGGCAATCCTGCATTACCACACTTTAAATCGCTTCCCGACCCACAGGTATGGGCCAGATTTGGAGTGAAAACACTGAGAGATATCATGCCAAATGGGGTGCTATTAACCTTTGCTCAGCTCGGCGGTCAGTTTCGGCTACCGGGCTGGATGCTTTTCCGGTACCTTCAGTTGCGTCATGCTTATAGGGCGCAATTCCCCACCCCGCCCCTGCTGGAACTAGACCCAATGGAATCGCTCTTGACCCGGGAGAACCTCAAGAAGCCACTCTCGGAACTGCATGGGACACTGCTTAAGTTAGATACCCCGAGACTGGAAAGACTGTGGGATAGGTGGAAGGCGGATGTTCCATCCCTGAGTAGGGAGGAGTGGGGGGATGCGTTGGAGGACTGCCCTAAGCTAGTGATCTCCTCCAGAGACAAACTGACACAGATTAAACTACTTCACAGGGTTTATTTTACTCCAGTCAGGCTCTACAGGATATACCCAGACAGGGACCCCAGCTGCACTAGATGTCGGGTCCACCCCGGTACCCTTATACATCTCTTATGGGAATGCCCTAGGATACAGACGTTCTGGAGGGCGGTATTTGAATTAATCAATCTGAAACTAGATTTGGCGCTTCCCGTGACGCCGGAGCTGGCCCTGTTGGGGGTCCCGGACGATGAGCAGAGGCCACGCCATAGAAACCTGTTGATTGCGTATTTGTTATTTTATGCTAAAAAATCTATTGTTTGCAAGTGGATATCCCCTAGCCCTCCGACTGTGTCCTCCTGGTTGGCCATGGTGGATGCTGCTATTCCAATGTACAGGTTAACGTATATTAGCAGAGGTTGCACTTGGAAATTCGACAAGGTGTGGCTGCCGTGGATAACTCCCTGATCACTCCATGCGTCCTCTCCTGGGTCCTTGCCCTCGGTTGGGGCCCTGTGGCCTCGGGGGGGGGGGACTCCTGGGATGGTCTGTGAGGGTTTGGGAGTGTCTGGTGATGGATGGAGTGTACCTGCTACCTTTCCCCCTCCTCATTTTTCTGACAAGTTAAACGCCTGGCCCTGTTTTGAATTTGTGTCTGAGTTCGTGGGCCCCCCCCCCCCCCAGCAGTATTATTCCTTACTGTATTGATACCTGCGATATGTAATGAGTCATATGTCACTAGATGTATTGTCATGCCCTCGGCGATGTTGGCCGAGATCTGTTTTTATGTTCATGTATGCATGTCTGCTCAATAAACACAACCTGATTGTTAAAAAAAAAAACTAGAGTAGTGTCCACCTCCATCGAAGTGATGTCGTTCTCGGACCATGCACCAGTCCACCTGACACTCCAACTGGGCCCAGTGACCCGGTCTCCTCCGTCCTGGAAATTAAATGAAGCCCTGCTTCAATCGGAGGAAATTTGTTCCGAGTTGCTGACCACTCTACGGGAGTACTTCTCCATTAATGCTGCGTCAGTTACCAACCCCCTGGTGGTCTGGGAGGCCCATAAGACGGTTGTCAGGGGCACACTGATCAAAATTGGGGCCCGTCTTAAACGGGAGAGAACCCGTCGCACAGAAGAACTTCTCGCCCTGATACGTAGCTTGGAGTGTTCGCATAAGGCTAGTCTTGCACGATCGACCTTTCAGGATCTCCTTAAAGCTCGTGAGGAACTTCGTTCGCTCCTATTCCACAAAACAAAGCAAAAATTGGCGTGGTCGCATCGAACCATGTACTAATTCTCCAATAAACCGGGTTCGCTGCTGGCTAGGGCATTGAGAGGCCCGCGCACGAAGACGTACATCTCTCATATCCTGGCCTCTTTAGGACAAAAGCTGAATACGTCGTCAGACATGGCGACGGAGTTTCGTTCCTTCTATGAAGGTCTCTATAACCTAGATAAGCCCACCACCGGTGACCCCCCCGCTGACGATAGCCTCAACCCCCAGTTGTATTTGGCCGCTTATGGCATGCCCTCACTTCCGAGTGCGGTCCAGAAGGAGCTGGAGGAGCCCATCACGGCAGCAGAGCTGGGAGTGGCCCTAGCCACTTCAAAGCCGAAGAAGGCTCCTGGCCCGATGGCCTAACTCCGACGTACTACAAGACCTTTTTCGATACGCTATCGCAACCTCTAGTCTCTGTCCTCAATTCTATTACGGAAGGTAATTCTTTCCCGGTGGACACCCTGAGAGCCTATATCTCCCTTATCCCTAAGGAGATTGTGTGTGTAGTCCTCCATGGGACTTTTTAGGGTGAAGTCTACAAGTTTCAAATTTTATCAAAAAATATATATTTATTGTTGTAATACAAAATATCAAAGAGATAAAAATACATATACAATTTGGATGTACACAAACACAACTCAAACTATAGAGCAACAAAGTAACAACGTCACAAAAGACCATAAACCACTGTGAGGGTCCTGATTCCTGTGCCCGACGCGTTTCGAGGCTATGGGTTTATATAGCGCCTCTTCTTCAGGGGCTAGTGGTGATAGGTGTTGTGGTCTGTAGTTTGTAGACATAGAACAAAGCAAGAGAGTTGAGTAAACAGGAGCATCGTCTATTTTATGTACATACAGTACAATTGAAAATTAATTCAATAGTTATAATAAAAAACATCATTATTTGTACCGTAAATCATATATGCTAACCGTTGTTGTCTATGAAGTTTGGTGTGGATACATCCTTGTTTAAAATAACAGAGATTGACGCTCACTGCTCCGGATGAAGGGAGAACGCAGGGGGGTCACAACACGGGGGACCGTGCATCGAACTATGCCCGGGGCAGGGCAACAAAGGGCGCCTGTACTCAAAACAGCAGGTAATTTATGCTGCTGATCCCATCTATAAACAAGAAAGAGTAATAATAATACAGCAGTATGAATAAAGGTGACATATATGTATATATTACCCTCCATGAGTGGCCCACATAATAGTGGGGCATACATGTCAGAACTAAATCTAAACGTGTGCATACCTGCTGTATCTCAACCCAGGTTTTGGAGTGGATTTGTGTCGCGTGGGCTCCACAGAGAAAAGCTATTCCCCTAAGAAGAGGGAAGGTGAACAATTCATCAATACTAAACAAGAAACAACTTTACCTAATGGTGAGAAATACGCACCCAAGCACTATGCCAATTGCCGCACTTCTGGGGTTGTTTACTTACTGACATGCGAATGTGCATGCTACTATGTGGGCAAAACAATCCAGGAGTTCTGCAAGAGGGCATCCAGACATATAGCCGCTATGAGATCATGCAACCCACAGCTACCCTTGGGCCGCCATGTTGCAACTTTCCATGCAGGGAAATTTCCCAAAGTGTCCTTCCTCATATTAGATAGGATACATCCGGGTTTGCGTGGCGGCGACTGGAATAAGATCCTCTTGCAGACTGAGCAAAAATGGATCTTTCGCCTACACGCAACCCGACCACCAGGCTTGAACGATGCGATCTCTTTCAGACCCTTCCTTGAGGGGTTCACCTCAGGAGGATCTGGATGGGAGGGGAACCCCCAGACCACCTTCTGATGAGATCTATGTAGAATGTGTATATCTAGGATATTGGGTTTCATTGTAAATTATGCAAATTACTATATGAGGCTATCAACCTTTTGAGTAATATGACCCTTTCTTTCTCGTACATCACGGGACACAGAGCGACATAGTCATTACTAATGGGTTATATAGATACCGTCAGGTGCTGGCACTGGCAACTTCCAAAACCGGAAGTACCCTCCCCTATATAAGCCCCTCCCATCCGGGAGCACCTCAGTTTTTTGCCAGTGTCTAAGGTGTTGGCCAAGAAGAAACATGTGTTTTTCACTGAGCTTGCGTACAGGTTCTTTTGGGCCTCAGTAAGCTATTCCGGATCCGACCAAAAAAGCTTCATAGCTAAACGGTCGGTACCCGGGCCTTGCAGAGAAGAGCAAGGTTTTGCCTGTAATGCTTCTCTTAGGAGAGCTGGACCCTGGGATCCAGAGCTCTGGTCATACCCACGACCAAGATGTTTTCTGTGCAGGGTGCTATACAGGTCCAGGGGAGTGGAATCCTTGGGAACCCGGTCCCTGAAGGTTTGATTACAATGCCTGCCGTGATAGGTGAAGTTTGGGCTTTTGTGGACCAAACAAAGTCCTGCGGCGGGGAACAGGTAAGTGGGGGCCCCCAGGAACTTGGTTCTATTGGGGGACCCCCAAGCCTAATTTGTCTTTCTGTCTGTTACCTAACGGTATTCCCGCTAATATTCTGTGTATGCCTGTTACTACTGAGAAAATGTAAAAATTTTAATAGTAGGCAAGAAAAAAAAAAAAAAATGTAAGACCGCGGTACCTGTGTTAGACACTAGAGGCCGCTATGGTTCTTTTTCTTGTAATGTGGATTTTTTTCTTCCAGAATCAAATCCAGGCAGTTGGTATGTTCTCTGCTGGGAAGCTGTCTCCTCTGCCCTGTTGCTGCGCTCATCCATCCCCGGGCCCTGCGGCAAAGGGACCCTGGCTCCCATCTAGCTCCTTGTTGTTTTCAAAAAAGGCGCCGAAGGCGCACGTGCCCGCGCGCGTGCGCGTGCACGCGCCTCTATTCATAGAGGCGATCTGGAAAAAGGGGCGGAGCGGGTGGATGACGCTCAGGTGTGCGCCGCGGCGCTACTGCGCATGTGCGGGCGTCCAGCGTGTTTTGAAGCACATTATAGCTGGCTGTTGAAGGCACAGACAGAGCTAGCAACAATATAAAGGCACATAGAGGCGGTTGATGCAGGCATCCCCTAGAAAGGCACTTTAGTAGACACCAACTGTGATATAGCAGCAATTGTGCTAGACTATTCTCAGTAAAAGTGGTGTATTACGGCTGGAATACCTCAGCTTTAGGCTTAGGAATATGCCGTCCAGAAGCTCCGGAACTGAATCTTCCAGGAAGCGAAGGGGGTCTCATCGGGCTCTGAGGATCTTGGGCATACTTCTGCTGCACCAGTCTCCCCTGAAGTTCAGAGGTAAGTGACCGTAGATACCCCGCAGGGGTACTTGGTACTGTGGCTGTCCTCAGTTCACCTGCTCCTGTGTATGTAACAGAGGAGGTTTTTTCCTCAGCTCTGGGAGGATTAGAGAGAGATTGTCAACATTGATCGGTGCCTCCCTGTCAGGGAAAGCACGCCCGATCTCCATCTCCTCCTTCAGAGTGCCTGTTAGCAGAGCAACAGTCCCATACAGGGATCGACCTGCCTGAAGGGGATCAGGATGAGGTTGATTCTGTTATAGAGGAATCAACAGTGGGGGAACCTTTTCTCAGCATCTCAAGCTGAAAGATTATGGGTTCAGTCTCTGACTAACATGGTCCGATCAGCATTTAAAAATGCACCTTGCGGAACCATCAACCACTACTGTATCCTCGTTATGGTTGCTAGAAGCCCCCAGACTGTCTGTTCTTTTCCACTTCACCCTTTGCTGAAAGGGCTCATTTACCAGGATTGGGAACATCCTGAGAAAATATTTATTCCCCCAAGAGATTTCCGGTGGTCTATCCCATGGAGGATAAGTTCATCAAAAAAAAAAAAAAAAAATGGAAGGTCCCTACAGTGGACGCAGCCATCTCTTGTATGTATAAATCACTGACATGTCCAGTGGATAATGTCCAAATGTTCAAGAACCCAATAGATAAAAGATTGGAGTCCTTATGAAAATCTGCTTCTTTCTACAGCAAGCTTGGTGACACAACCAGCAGTAGCAGCTATTGGGGTCTGCTAAGCAGTGAAGGATCAGTTGAAACAGGTCTTGAGGGACTTGACAGATCAGCAGGCTTTGCCCTAGCTGATCTACCTAGAGCCTTAGGCTTTGCGGTTGACGCCATAAAGGATTCAGTCCATCAGGCCTCCCCCCTTACGCTGTCTATAGTACATATGCGTAGGCTCCTATGGCTCAAAAACTGGTCTGCTGAAGCTCCCTGTAAAGAATGGCTGGTTAGCGTCCCATTTCATGGTGAACGCTTATTCAGGGAAAACCTGGACAAATATATCCAGAAAATTTCCAGCGGTAAAAATACGCTCTTGCCGGTTAAAAACAGAGTTAGAGGTCCCTCTTTAAGAGGCCTGCTTCTCCAGTCCCTGGGGCATCGGCTGTGTAACAGTTCCGACGGCCTCCTCGGTCAATTCCCGGGGGTAAAAAACAGGGACAATAGCAGGGTAATGAGAAACCCTGGGTCAGGGGAGGTACAAAACCTCCCCCAAAGTTAAATTCATTGAAGCCCCCACTCAGTCGGGTGGGGGGAGGACTCCAGTTGTTCGCAGAGACCTGGCAGGACACGATCAGAGACAGATGGGTGCTCTCCGCAGTAAGTCTGGGATACAGATTGGAGTTAAAAGACTCTCCTCCTTCCCATTTTATGAGGTCAAACGTGCCAAGGGATCCCCGGAAGAGAGAGTCCCTCCTGTTGGCACTAGAACAACTATTGCTCCAAGGAGTAATTATGGAGGTTCCCCTGGAAGAATGAGGATTCGGGTTTTACTCAAACCTCTTTACAGTCCCGAAGCAAACGCGGACGGGAGGCCCATATTAATTCTAAAAGGGCTATACAAATTCCTGTATATCAGGACTTTCCGATGGAGTCGATCCGATCGGTGGCCACTGCCCTACAAGGGGAGGATTGGTTAGCCGCGATCGACATCAAAGATGCTTATTTGCACATTCCCATCTTTCCAGTCCACCAAAAATTTATACGCTTTGCAGTAGAAGGGCGCCATTTTCAGTTCAGAGCCTTACCCTTCGGTTTGGCCACAGCACCACGAGTGTTTACAAAAATTCTGGCCCTTTATTGGCCAATCTAAGAACACAAGGTGTAATGATAATGGCATATCTAGATGACTTGTTGCTGATAGACCACTCAGTGAAAAAACTAGACGTGGTCGTTCACAAGACAATCAAGTATCTGGAATCTCACGGTTGGATTATCAACCGAGACAAGTCAGCCCTAAAAACCAGTCAAAAGTCTGGAATACTTGGGGCTAAGGTTGGATTCAGGCCAGAGAAAAATATTCTTGCCTCGAGGAAAGGTGTTGTCTTTGAAAGATTTGATCCACTTAGTGGGTACAAAAAAGACAGCCGTCCATACGCCTGTATATGAGGCTGCTGGGAAAAATGGTGGCATCATTCGAAGCAGTACCCTACGGTCAATTCCATTCAAGGAATTTGCAAGGGGCCATACTGTCAGCCTGGAACAAAAAAGTTCAGGCCCTAGACTTACAATGTCCTTGTCCCCTTCCGTTCGCAAGAGCCTCCGTTGGTGGTTGGTTCCCCAGAATCTGGAAAAAAGGGAAATCCTTCAGTCCGATTTCTTGGAAGGTGGTCACTACAGATGCCAGCCTTATAGGCTGGGGAGCAGTACTGGAGCAATGGTCTCTCCAGGGCAGATGGTCGGATGCAGAAAAGGCCCTGCCCATCAATCTCTTAGAGATACGAGCAGCCCGGTATGCCCTAGTAGCATGGACATCCAAACTCCAAGGGTCCCCTGTCAGAATTCAATCAGACAATGCCACAGCAGTGGCATATATCAATCATCAGGGGGGCACCAGGAGTCGTGCAGCCCAGAGGGAAGTAAATTACATCCTGAAATGGGCAGAAAGATATGTCCCAGCCATATCTGCGGTATTTATTCCAGGAGTGGAGAATTGGAAGGCGGACTTTCTAAGTCGCCAGCAATTATGCCCAGAGGAAGGGTCCCTTCACCCAGAGGTTTTCTGGAAGCGGTGGGGAACATCGGATGTAGATCTTCTAGCATCCAGATTCAACGCAAAGGTGGACAGGTTTGTCTCTCGGACAAGGGATCCCCTAGCTTGCGGCTCGGATGCCCTAGTGTTCCCTTGGGATCAGTTCAAGCTGATATATGCATTCACACCGCCACAATGGTTACCTCGATGACTCCGCAGAATCAGGGTAGAAAAGGAACCAGTGATTCTGGTGGCTCCAGCGTGGCCCCGAAGAGCGTGGTACGCGGAGATTGTAAAATGTCAGTGGGGAGTCCTTGGTCTCTCCCACGTCGTCCGGACCTGCTTTCGCAAGGACCGATATACCACCCTTCCTTACCAGCCCTAGGTTTGACGGCCTGGCTATTGAAGCCCACATTCTAAAAAAGAGAGGGCTCTCTAATCCTGTGGTATCTACCATGATCAATGCCAGGAAGCCGGTATCCAGGCAGATCTACTATAGAATCTGGAAGGCGTACATCGCGTGGTGTGAGGCCAAGAAATGGCATCCACATAAGTACGTAATAGGTAGGATTCTGGACTTCCTACAGTGGGCTGTAGATAGGAAGCTTGCCTTGAGTACTATCAAGGGTCAGATTTCGGCCTTGTCAATATTTTTTCAAAGGCCCTTGGCTTCGCATTCACTAGTCAAAGCCTTTATACAAGGAGTGATGCGTATTAGTCCTCCGGTTAATATTCCCATATGTCCATGGGATCTAAACTTGGTTCTGTCGGTTCTACAGAAACAACCATTTGAACCATTACATCATATTTCTTTGGTGCTTCTCACCAGGAAATTGATTTTTCTAGTAGCCATTTGTTCGGCTAAAAGAGTGTCGGAATTAGCAGCTATGTCCTGTAAGGAGCCATATCTGGTTATCCATAAGGATAGAGTAGTGTTACGTCCTCATCCAGCCTTTCTTCCTAAGGTGGTATCGAGGTTTCATTTGAACCAAGATGTGGTTCTTCCTTCTTTTTTCCCCAAACCTACTTCGGTAGAGGAAAAGTTATTGCATTCTTTGGATGTAGTAAGAGCAGTTAAAGCTTATCTAAAAGCCACTGCTCAGATTCGCAGAACGGATACTTTGTTTATTCTGCCAGGAGGCCCCAGAAAGGGTCAGGCAGCATCAAAATCTACTTTAGCCAAGTGGATTCGACAGGTCATAATGCAAGCCTATGGCTTGAGAAGGAGACCGCCTCCGTTCAAAGTTAGGGCGCACTCCACGAGAGCAGTTGGAACTTCATGGGCAGTGCATCACCAGGCCTCCCTGGCTCAAATCTGTAAGGCCGCAACATGGTCTTCAGTACACACGTTTACTAGGTTCTACCAGGTGGACGTTAGAAGTCAGGAGGATGTCGCCTTTGGGCGCAGTGTGTTGCAGGCCGCAAAAGATCCTCATGTCTGATAGCGCTCAGCTTATGTATGGTGTACCCCCCCCCCATTGGGCATTGCTTTAGGACATCCCATTAGTAATGACTATGTCGCTCTGTGTCCCGTGATGTACGAGAAAGAAAATAGGATTTTTATAACAGCTTACCTGTAAAATCCTTTTCTTGGAGTACATCACGGGACACAGAGCTCCCGCCCCTCTTTGGGGACACTTATTGCTTTGCTACAAAACTGAGGTGCTCCCGGATGGGAGGGGCTTATATAGGGGAGGGTACTTCCGGTTTTGGAAGTTGCCAGTGCCAGCACCTGACGGTATCTATATAACCCATTAGTAATGACTATGTCGCTCTGTGTCCCGTGATGTACTCCAAGAAAAGGATTTTACAGGTAAGCTGTTATAAAAATCCTATTTTTTCCCTCATGTAATTTTATAATTTTTCCTCAGTGTTTTGTTTCTTTTTCTTTCTCTTTTTCTTTTTTGATACTGTGCCTGTTCAACCAATATGTAAAATCATTTTACTGTGTCGTGTGTATACATATGTATGTATGTATATGTGTGTTAGGGATGAGCTTCGTGTTCGAGTCGAACATACGTTCGACTCGAACATCGGCTGTTCGATCGTTCGACGAAGATCGAACGATTTGGGCCGTTCGCGGCAAATTCGAGTGACGCGAACGGCCCACAATGCACTACGCCATCGCAGTGTCATCCAGGCGCTGTGATTGGCCAAGCATGCACTGTGACCCCGCATGCTTGGCCAATCACAGCGCCGGCAGCGAGGAGAGCAATGATTGGCCACAGGCAGGATGCCTGTGGCCAATTATTGCTGAGGGGGTTTAGTACACGCCCCACACTATAAAAGGCCGCCAGCGCGGCGGCCTTGTGTAGTGTGTTCCGGAGTAGGGAAAGAGAAGCATAGGCAGGGACAGTGTCATTATTTTTCCTTTACATAATCCTGGATTCCTTGTATTTAGGGACAGATAAGGATAGGTAGGGAGAGTGTCAGTGACAGTGTGCTATTCTGTGCTAATCCTTGTTTGTAGGGACAGAGAGGTACAGTGAGGGAAAGTGTCAGTGTGCTATTCTGTTCTAAACCAATCTTGCTGAACCATATTTTCAATCCTTGAGTTTAGGGACAGAGAGGTACAGTGAGGGAAAGTGTCAGTGTGCTATTTTGTGCTAAATCTTGTTTGTAGGGACAGAGAGGTACAGTGAGGGAAAGTGTCAGTGTGCTATTTTGTGCTAAATCTTGTTTGTAGGGACAGAGAGGTACAGTGAGGGAAAGTGTCAGTGTGCTATTCTGTTCGAAACCAATTTTGCTGTTCCATATTTTCAATCCTTGAGTTTAGGGACAGAGAAGGACACTCGTAGAAACTATCAGTGTGCTATTCTGTGCTAAATCTTGTTTGTAGGGAGGGACAGAGTAGGACAGTGAGGGAAAGTGTCAGTGTGCTATTCTGTTCTAAACCAATTTTGCTGTTCCATATTTTCAATCCTTGAGTTGAGGGACAGAGAGGTACAGTGAGTGAAACTGACAGTGTGCTGTTCTGTTCTAAACCAAATTTGCTGTTCCATATTTTCAATCCTTGAGTTGAGGGACAGAGAGGTACAGTGAGGGAAAGTGTCAGTGTGCTATTCTGTTCTAAAACTATTTTGCTGAACCATATTTTCAATCCTTGAGTTGAGGGACAGAGAGGTACAGTGAGTGAAACTGACAGTGTGCTGTTCTGTTCTAAACCAAATTTGCTGTTCCATATTTTCAATCCTTGAGTTGAGGGACAGAGAGGTACAGTGAGTGAAACTGACAGTGTGCTGTTCTGTTCTAAACCAAATTTGCTGTTCCATATTTTCAATCCTTGAGTTGAGGGACAGAGAGGTACAGTGAGGGAAAGTGTCAGTGTGCTATTCTGTTCTAAAACTAATTTGCTGTTCCATATTTTCAATCCTTGAGTTGAGGGACAGAGAGGTACAGTGAGGGAAAGTATCAGTGTGCTATTCTGTTCTAAAACTATTTTGCTGAACCATATTTTCAATCCTTGAGTTGAGGGACAGAGAGGTACAGTGAGTGAAACTGACAGTGTGCTATTCTGTTCTAAACCAATTTTGCTGTTCCATATTTTCAATCCTTGAGTTGAGGGACAGAGAGGTACAGTGAGTGAAACTGACAGTGTGCTATTCTGTTCTAAACCAATTTTGCTGTTCCATATTTTCAATCCTTGAGTTGAGGGACAGAGAGGTACAGTGAGGGAAAGTATCAGTGTGCTATTCTGTTCTAAAACTATTTTGCTGAACCATATTTTCAATCCTTGAGTTGAGGGACAGAGAGGTACAGTGAGTGAAACTGACAGTGTGCTATTCTGTTCTAAACCAATTTTGCTGTTCCATATTTTCAATCATTGAGTTGAGGGACAGAGAGGTACAGTGAGTGAAACTGACAGTGTGCTGTTCTGTTCTAAACCAAATTTGCTGTTCCATATTTTCAATCCTTGAGTTGAGGGACAGAGAGGTACAGTGAGGGAAAGTGTCAGTGTGCTATTCTGTTCTAAAACTATTTTGCTGAACCATATTTTCAATCCTTGAGTTGAGGGACAGAGAGGTACAGTGAGGGAAAGTGTCAGTGTGCTATTCTGTTCTAAAACTATTTTGCTGAACCATATTTTCAATCCTTGAGTTGAGGGACAGAGAGGTACAGTGAGTGAAACTGACAGTGTGCTGTTCTGTTCTAAACCAAATTTGCTGTTCCATATTTTCAATCCTTGAGTTGAGGGACAGAGAGGTACAGTGAGGGAAAGTGTCAGTGTGCTATTCAGTTCTAAAACTATTTTGCTGAACCATATTTTCAATCCTTGAGTTGAGGGACAGAGAGGTACAGTGAGTGAAACTGACAGTGTGCTGTTCTGTTCTAAACCAAATTTGCTGTTCCATATTTTCAATCCTTGAGTTGAGGGACAGAGAGGTACAGTGAGGGAAAGTGTCAGTGTGCTATTCTGTTCTAAAACTATTTTGCTGAACCATATTTTCAATCCTTGAGTTGAGGGACAGAGAGGTACAGTGAGTGAAACTGACAGTGTGCTGTTCTGTTCTAAACCAAATTTGCTGTTCCATATTTTCAATCCTTGAGTTGAGGGACAGAGAGGTACAGTGAGGGAAAGTATCAGTGTGCTATTCTGTTCTAAAACTATTTTGCTGAACCATATTTTCAATCCTTGAGTTGAGGGACAGAGAGGTACAGTGAGTGAAACTGACAGTGTGCTATTCTGTTCTAAACCAATTTTGCTGTCCCATATTTTCAATCCTTGAGTTGAGGGACAGAGAGGTACAGTGAGTGAAACTGACAGTGTGCTATTCTGTTCTAAACCAATTTTGCTGTTCCATATTTTCAATCCTTGAGTTGAGGGACAGAGAGGTACAGTGAGTGAAACTGACAGTGTGCTATTCTGTTCTAAACCGATTTTGCTGTTCCATATTTTCAATCCTTGAGTTGAGGGACAGAGAGGTACAGTGAGTGAAACTGACAGTGTGCTGTTCTGTTCTAAACCAAATTTGCTGTTCCATATTTTCAATCCTTGAGTTGAGGGACAGAGAGGTACAGTGAGGGAAAGTGTCAGTGTGCTATTCTGTTCTAAAACTATTTTGCTGAACCATATTTTCAATCCTTGAGTTGAGGGACAGAGAGGTACAGTGAGGGAAAGTGTCAGTGTGCTATTCTGTTCTAAAACTATTTTGCTGAACCATATTTTCAATCCTTGAGTTGAGGGACAGAGAGGTACAGTGAGTGAAACTGACAGTGTGCTGTTCTGTTCTAAACCAAATTTGCTGTTCCATATTTTCAATCCTTGAGTTGAGGGACAGAGAGGTACAGTGAGGAAAAGTGTCAGTGTGCTATTCAGTTCTAAAACTATTTTGCTGAACCATATTTTCAATCCTTGAGTTGAGGGACAGAGATGTACTGTGAGTGAAACTGACAGTGTGCTGTTCTGTTCTAAACCAAATTTGCTGTTCCATATTTTCAATCCTTGAGTTGAGGGACAGAGAGGTACAGTGAGGGAAAGTATCAGTGTGCTATTCTGTTCTAAAACTATTTTGCTGAACCATATTTTCAATCCTTGAGTTGAGGGACAGAGAGGTACAGTGAGTGAAACTGACAGTGTGCTATTCTGTTCTAAACCAATTTTGCTGTTCCATATTTTCAATCCTTGAGTTGAGGGACAGAGAGGTACAGTGAGTGAAACTGACAGTGTGCTATTCTGTTCTAAACCAAATTTGCTGTTCCATATTTTCAATCCTTGAGTTGAGGGACAGAGAGGTACAGTGAGGGAAAGTATCAGTGTGCTATTCTGTTCTAAAACTATTTTGCTGAACCATATTTTCAATCCTTGAGTTGAGGGACAGAGAGGTACAGTGAGTGAAACTGACAGTGTGCTATTCTGTTCTAAACCAATTTTGCTGTTCCATATTTTCAATCCTTGAGTTGAGGGACAGAGAGGTACAGTGAGTGAAACTGACAGTGTGCTGTTCTGTTCTAAACCAAATTTGCTGTTCCATATTTTCAATCCTTGAGTTGAGGGACAGAGAGGTACAGTGAGGGAAAGTGTCAGTGTGCTATTCTGTTCTAAAACTATTTTGCTGAACCATATTTTCAATCCTTGAGTTGAGGGACAGAGAGGTACAGTGAGTGAAACTGACAGTGTGCTGTTCTGTTCTAAACCAAATTTGCTGTTCCATATTTTCAATCCTTGAGTTGAGGGACAGAGAGGTACAGTGAGGGAAAGTGTCAGTGTGCTATTCTGTTCTAAAACTATTTTGCTGAACCATATTTTCAATCCTTGAGTTGAGGGACAGAGAGGTACAGTGAGTGAAACTGACAGTGTGCTGTTCTGTTCTAAACCAAATTTGCTGTTCCATATTTTCAATCCTTGAGTTGAGGGACAGAGAGGTACAGTGAGGGAAAGTATCAGTGTGCTATTCTGTTCTAAAACTATTTTGCTGAACCATATTTTCAATCCTTGAGTTGAGGGACAGAGAGGTACAGTGAGTGAAACTGACAGTGTGCTATTCTGTTCTAAACCAATTTTGCTGTTCCATATTTTCAATCCTTGAGTTGAGGGACAGAGAGGTACAGTGAGTGAAACTGACAGTGTGCTATTCTGTTCTAAACCAATTTTGCTGTCCCATATTTTCAATCCTTGAGTTGAGGGACAGAGAGGTACAGTGAGTGAAACTGACAGTGTGCTATTCTGTTCTAAACCAATTTTGCTGTTCCATATTTTCAATCCTTGAGTTGAGGGACAGAGAGGTACAGTGAGTGAAACTGACAGTGTGCTATTCTGTTCTAAACCGATTTTGCTGTTCCATATTTTCAATCCTTGAGTTGAGGGACAGAGAGGTACAGTGAGTGAAACTGACAGTGTGCTGTTCTGTTCTAAACCAAATTTGCTGTTCCATATTTTCAATCCTTGAGTTGAGGGACAGAGAGGTACAGTGAGGGAAAGTGTCAGTGTGCTATTCTGTTCTAAAACTATTTTGCTGAACCATATTTTCAATCCTTGAGTTGAGGGACAGAGAGGTACAGTGAGTGAAACTGACAGTGTGCTATTCTGTTCTAAACCAATTTTGCTGTTCCATATTTTCAATCCTTGAGTTGAGGGACAGAGAGGTACAGTGAGTGAAACTGACAGTGTGCTATTCTGTTCTAAACCAATTTTGCTGTTCCATATTTTCAATCCTTGAGTTGAGGGACAGAGAGGTACAGTGAGTGAAACTGACAGTGTGCTATTCTGTTCTAAACCAATTTTGCTGTTCCATATTTTCAATCCTTGAGTTGAGGGACAGAGAGGTACAGTGAGTGAAACTGACAGTGTGCTGTTCTGTTCTAAACCAAATTTGCTGTTCCATATTTTCAATCCTTGAGTTGAGGGACAGAGAGGTACAGTGAGGGAAAGTGTCAGTGTGCTATTCTGTTCTAAAACTATTTTGCTGAACCATATTTTCAATCCTTGAGTTGAGGGACAGAGAGGTACAGTGAGTGAAACTGACAGTGTGCTATTCTGTTCTAAACCAATTTTGCTGTTCCATATTTTCAATCCTTGAGTTGAGGGACAGAGAGGTACAGTGAGTGAAACTGACAGTGTGTTATTCTGTTCTAAACCAATTTTGCTGTTCCATATTTTCAATCCTTGAGTTGAGGGACAGAGAGGTACAGTGAGTGAAACTGACAGTGTGCTGTTCTGTTCTAAACCAAATTTGCTGTTCCATATTTTCAATCCTTGAGTTGAGGGACAGAGAGGTACAGTGAGGGAAAGTGTCAGTGTGCTATTCTGTTCTAAAACTATTTTGCTGAACCATATTTTCAATCCTTGAGTTGAGGGACAGAGAGGTACAGTGAGTGAAACTGACAGTGTGCTATTCTGTTCTAAACCAATTTTGCTGTTCCATATTTTCAATCCTTGAGTTGAGGGACAGAGAGGTACAGTGAGTGAAACTGACAGTGTGCTATTCTGTTCTAAACCAATTTTGCTGTTCCATATTTTCAATCCTTGAGTTGAGGGACAGAGAGGTACAGTGAGTGAAACTGACAGTGTGCTGTTCTGTTCTAAACCAAATTTGCTGTTCCATATTTTCAATCCTTGAGTTGAGGGACAGAGAGGTACTGTGAGGGAAAGTGTCAGTGTGCTATTCTGTTCTAAAACTATTTTGCTGAACCATATTTTCAATCCTTGAGTTGAGGGACAGAGAGGTACAGTGAGTGAAACTGACAGTGTGCTATTCTGTTCTAAACCAATTTTGCTGTTCCATATTTTCAATCCTTGAGTTGAGGGACAGAGAGGTACAGTGAGTGAAACTGACAGTGTGCTGTTCTGTTCTAAACCAAATTTGCTGTTCCATATTTTCAATCCTTGAGTTTAGGGACAGAGAAGGACACTCGTAGAAATTATCAGTGTGCTATTCTGTGCTAAATCTTGTTTGTAGGGACTGACAGAGTAGGACAGTGAGGGAAAGTGTCAGTGTGCTATTCTGTTCTAAAACTATTTTGCTGAACCATATTTTCAATCCTTGTGTTTAGGGACAGAGAAGGATAGGCAGGGGTCAGTGTCAGTGTCATTGTTGCTAAGCCTCCTGCACAGTATACACCTGAAGGTAGCCCTTATTGCTGTTTTTCCCATCTCCCTGCAGGCCATCCATTAAAATGTCTGGAAGGCAACCAAGGAGAGGCAGACAGTCAGGAGGCAAAAAAAGAGGGCAAGCAGGCTCTGTGTCTGGGGGCAACAGTGCTGGTCGTGTACGCGGTGCATTGTCATCAGCACATGGCCATGGGACACGCTTGTCCTTGTTTTCGGCAGCTGGACATGTTGAGCCACATCATGCCGAAGACTTGGTAGAGTGGATGACCAAGCCCACCTCATCCTCCTCATCCTCTCTCACCCAGGCTCAGGGTACTGGCAAAGCAGCTGCCAAAGCGTCCTCTTCTCTGGTATCATTATCTTCATTAGTCAATCCTTCCCTAGACCCACCATGCCCTCCTCCTGAGGAGTCCCCCGAACTGTTTGAGCACAGTGTTGGGTACATGCTCCAGGAGGATGCCCAGCGTTTGGAAGGATCTGATGATGATACCCAGCTAGAGGAAGGCAGCAGCGTGAGAGCAGAGAGAGGGGATGCTCAAGAAGGACACCAATCTGGCAGTCATGCTCCAGCAGCTGCAGCATATTGCCAGATTGGCTCCAGTGATGAGGAGGGAGGGGATGATGAGGTCACTGACTCCACGTGGGTGCCTAATAGGAGAGAGGAGGAGGAGGAGGATGAGGAGGAGGCACATCTCCAACGAGGCAGGATGCCCTTGAGTGGCCAGCGTATGGGCAGCACACCGACGGAATCACACCGCAGAGCTCCGCCTGTGCAGGGCGCTGCCTCTGCCCGTCATGCAAAAAGTTCTTTGGTGTGGGCCTTTTTTGAGGCGAGTGCATCAGATCGCACAGCTGCTGTTTGCAACATATGTCTCAAGCGTATATCGCGTGGCCAAAACATCAGCCGCTTGGGCACCACATGCTTGATCAGACATATGTTGACCTGCCATGCAGCTCGTTGGCAAGCCTACCTTAAAGACCCACACCAAAGAACAAAGCTGACCTCTTCTTGCACCGCATCAGCTGGGATCTCCAACCCCACTATACCTTCACTCCTCTCTGAAACCTGCTCTGATAGGAATGAAGGTATAGAATTAGGTGTGTCACAGGCAAGTACTTGCGGGCACTCTGCTAGCAGTACACCAACGTCCGATTCTAGCAGGCAAATTTCCCTGCCCCAGCTGCTGGACCGGCGAAAGAAGTTCACTCCCAGCCATCCACATGCCCAGCGGTTGAATGCTAGCTTGGCTAAATTGCTAGCGCTTCAACTGCTGCCTTTTCAGTTGATAGACTCGGCCCCCTTCCGTGAGTTTGTGCAATGTGCGGTTCCTCAGTGGCAGGTTCCCAAACGACACTTTTTCGCACGGAAGGCTATTCTGGCTCTCTACAGGCATGTGGAAGGCAATGTCTTGGCCTCGCTGGACAGGGCGGTCAGCGGTAAGGTGCATATTACCGCTGACTCATGGTCCAGCAGGCAAGGACAGGGACGTTACCTTTCTTTCACGCCCATTGGGTCACTCTTTTGGCAGCTGGGAAGGATGCAGGACAAGGTGCAGTAGTGTTGGAGGTTGTTCCACCGCCACGCCTCCAAAATGCTACTACTGGTTGTGACACACCTCTCTCCTCCACCCCCTCCTCTTCTTCTTCCTCCATGGCCTCTTCCTGTGGTTTGTCCTTGGAACCAGCGGTGCTCCGTAGTGTGTTCAAGGGGCTACGCAAGTACGCAGGCAAAAAGATGCCATGCCGTGCTTGCGCTGGTGTGTTTGGGGGACAGGAGCCACACTGGGGCAGAGGTCCTGTCTGCTCTGCAGGGGCAGGCCGAGAGGTGGTTGACGCCACGCCAGCTTAAGCCAGGAATGGTGGTTTGCGACAATGGCACCAACCTCCTTTCCGCCCTCCGACAGGGACAACTGACCCATGTGCCCTGTATGGCTCACGTCCTTAACCTGGTGGTGCAGCGGTTCTTGGGCAGGTACCCGGGCTTACAGGATGTCCTGAGGCAGGCCAGGAAAGTCTGTGTGCATTTCCGCAGATCTTATAATGCCAGTGCTCGCCTGGCTGAGCTTCAAAAGGAGTTGAACCTGCCCAAGAACCGCCTTATATGTGACATGCCCACCAGGTGGAACTCAACGTTGGCCATGCTGCAGCGGCTGCACACGCAGCAGAGGGCCATCAATGAGTACCTGTGCGACTACGGCACCAGGACAGGGTCAGGGGAGCTCGGGTTTTTTTCACCACGCCAGTGGGGCATGATCAGGGATGCATGCACTGTCCTGGCACCATTTGAGGAGGCCACGAGGATGGTGAGCAGTGACAGTGCATGCATCAGTGACACTGTACCTCTTGTCCACCTGTTGGAGCACACGCTGCGTGGAATAATGGACAGGGCACTTGAGGCAGAACAGAGGCAGGAAGAGGAGAACTTCCTTGCCTCTCAAGGCCCCCTTTACCCAGACAGTGTTCCTTCTGTCCCACCCATCGCACAGGAAGAGGAGGAGGAGGAGGAGGAGGATTGTGTCAGCATGGAGGTGGAGGCTGGCACTCAGCATCATCAGCAGCAGTCTTTTAGGGATGATTTACAGTCCCAAGAAACCAGTGGACTTGTACGTGGCTGGGAGGAGGTGGCTGCGGATCATGTCGTCCTTAGTGACCCAGAGGACTCCGGACTGAATGCCTCAGCTAACCTACGCTGCATGGCCTCCCTGATCCTGCAAAGTCTGCGGAAGGATCCTCGTATTCTTCGGATCAAGGAGAGGGACCATTACTGGCTGGCCACTCTCCTTGATCCACGGTACAAGACTAAGGTTGCGGACCTTGTCGTACCGTCGCAGAGGGAGCAGAGGATGAGACAACTCCGGGAGGCCTTGCAGAAAGGTCTGTGCAACACATTCCCAGAGACTGGGAGGTTACAAACTCCTGGTCCTGGACAACGAGTTGCTGAGGCTTCGGGCAGTCAAAGAAGGAGCGGTGGGGAAGGTGGCCGTCTGACCGATGCGTTCAGACAATTCTTTAGTCCGCAGCCCCAAAGTATGATCGGTTCCAGCAACCATCACCAGCATCTGATATACATGGTGCAGGAATACCTAGGGGCAAGGTCAGACTTGGACACCTTCCCCACCGAAAATCCTCTGGCTTACTGGGTCTTGAGGATGGATCACTGGCCAGAGCTTGCACAGTATGCAATTGAGCTACTGGCCTGTCCTGCATCCAGCGTTCTTTCAGAACGCACATTCAGTGCTGCTGGAGGATTTGTCACGGATCACAGGGTGCGCCTGTCCACCGACTCGGTTGATCGACTGACTTTCATCAAGATGAACCAGTCTTGGATCACCACCAGCTACCACACACCAGATGCTGATATAACAGACTAATTGATTTTAAAATGTCACATCCCTTCAAGACTGATGCTGATGCTGAGTGCCTGTGCTGTTATGTTGACTGGCTATCCTCCTCCTCCTCCTCAATGATACGATTAACGATGATAGCTTGGAAGATCATTTTGGTTTATGGGTGACGCCACCAGTGGCTAAGGCCCAATTTTTCAGCCCCTGTTTAACAGGGGCGTGTAATTAAAATTTTTGATGCAATACTTTGCAACAGGCCTCATTGCTGTGCTCCAAGTACAGTATCTGTGAGGGGTTGCAGTGTTGTGCCACCAGTGCCTAAGGCCCAATTTTTCAGCCCCTGTTCAACAGGGGCATGCAATTATAATTATTGATCTAATAATTCACAGCAGGGCCCATTGCTGCGCCCACCAAGAGTAACTGTCAGGCCTTACAGTGTTGTGGCACCAGCACCACCATCACCACCACCACCACCACCAAAGGCCCAATTTTTAAGCCCCTGTTCAACAGGGGCATGCAATTATAATTATTGATCTAATAATTCACAGCAGGGACCATTGCTGCACCCACCAAGAGTAACTGTCAGGCCTTACAGTGTTGTGGCACCAGCACCACCATCACCACCACCAAAGGCCTAATTTTTCAGCCACTGTTCAACAGGGGCATGCAATTACAATTCTTGATCTAATAATTCACAGCAGGGCCCATTGCTGCGCCCACCAAGAGTAACTGTCAGGCCTTACAGTGTTGTGGCACCAGCACCACCATCAAAGGCCCAATTTTTACTACCACTGATCAACAATTATATGTTATTACAATTCCTGATATAATAGTTGACAGCAGGGCGTTCCAGCACCCACCAAGAGTAACTGTGAGTGCTTACAGTGTTGTGCCAACACCAACACCTAAGGGGCCAATTTCTGCAGAGTATATACGGCAGGTCCCTACTTTCAAACATCCAACTTACAAACGACTACTACTTGCAAACGGAAGAAGACAACAGGAAGTGAGAGGAAATCTACCCCTTGGAAGGAAAATTCTCTCCTGTAAGAATTAATATGGGAGAAAGGTGTCTCCTCTCTACAGATGCTTTATCACCAATCCTTGTTTCAATAAAAACACCACATTTCAAAAACAGTTGTCATTGGGACGCAAAGTGAGGTGAAATGTTCTGAACAGGGGCACAGACAGCAAAAAAAATGTGACAGGGGTGATAACCGTTCCCTATGTTTTACAAAAAACTAAAAAAAAAAGGAATTTGCCATGGAGCTCCACTTAAACAATGCAGCTGTTCAAAATTATAAACAGATTCTACATAAGAACAAACCTACAGTCCCTGTCTTGTATGCACCGCCTGTATACGGCTGTTCAGAGTATATAGGTCCTTTTTTATTTTGTGTGCGGGGTTCCCCTTAATATCCATACAAGACCCAAAGGGGCTGGTAATGGGCTGGGGTAGGGGGGGGGGGTTGATGGGGTAGCTATGCCATTTTTCCTAAAGATTTTCATCCATATTACCGGGACCACACATTGCATTAAAGCCGCAAGCAGTTTTAAATGACTTTTTTCCCTTTAGAAATGTTATTTTGTGCAGGGACAGTTCTAAACACGGGAAACACGTGGCACTTCACAGGCATACTTTAGACACCCCCCAGGTACAATATTTAAAGGAATATTTGACTTTTTTTTTCACTTTATGCATCATTAAAATGACTGCTCCCGGAAAACGTCCGTTTTTAAAACTTATTTTTGCATTGATACATGTCCCCTGGTGCAGAAGCCGGGTTCCCAAACTCTGTTTCGGACAATAACATGGATAATAGTCGTTATAATTAGCACTTTAGAATCCGAACGTTCGCATCCATTGTATTTAATAGGGTTCTAATGTTCGTGCGAACTTTCGGTCCGTTCGCGGGTTCTGGTGCGAACCGAACCCGGGGGTGTTCGGCTCATCACTAATGTGTGTATATATGTATATGTGTGTATGACAATTCATGGGTGGTCTACACTATATATATATGACCTTGAATATTTCTGTTCTGTTACTTATAGCGATCATCTATAGGGAAATTTGAATGTAATGTCATTTTTGTATTGACTTACCTTTTTATCCCCCACTCCCTTTTCTGAGATTGAAATTACTCCATTTGTGTTTTATTCCCTGCATGGGGACAACCTCTATTGATGGAGATGTGATCTCAGTCTGCTCTGGATTGAAGGCGTGGGATGGGTTAATATGGGATGGACCAGCTCCCTGTGCCCAGGACAGGACACTCGGCGCACGTAGGTCTGGCATGACGCCCCTACTCTTTGGAGGGGATAGCTTTGTTGGACTCCTTGGTACGCTCATGGGGACGTTTTACATCTCCGTGACAACAGATGCGCCGCGAGTGGTCAGCGCGGATGTTGGCTCCCCTCCTTTTTATCTCCATGACGATGCGCTCCTCTTTGGAGCACATGTCGTCATGACGCAGCGTTCTGCTGTGTGTTCTACCTTTGAGTATGTGGGATGAGGGGGCAGGCCTCCATGCCGATGACTCGGAGGGCGCCACCCCTCTCCCACCCTCTTCACTACACACTCTGCTCTCTCACAGCTGATAACTATCATCAATTAATCCACACTATATTAGACTGCAGAAACAACCCTCAGTCTGCACATTGCTGACTTGGGAGTGGATGTGTCTACATTGTTCCCTACAGGAGAAAAGGTAAAATTAGGTATTTAATTCATCTTGTGGTTTCTTTTCTGTTTTTTCTTTTTTAAATGATATTATGCATACCCTCCCTTTTTTTTTCTTTTTGATTCATGGAGGGTCCCTCAATATTTGTATATCTAAATTATTCAATTTAAGATTGAGCCATAATAACATATGGTGGATTATTCCACCTTGGCTCATAGATACAAGGCAACAGGTTATTCTACTGTTGTATTATAGAGGCCCTATATATATTGATACCCTTCGGGCTAACTAACAGTTACCCCTTATGAAAAACAGACCTTAATTTTTATTTCCATTTATTCAAAATTTTCCATACTTTTAAAATTATTCTTTTCCATACTTTTCCAGATTCCATTTTGTTCACCTTCCCTCTTCTTAGGGGAATACCTTTTCTCTGTGGAGCCCATGCGACACAAATCCACTCCAAAACCTGAGATACAGCAGGTATGCACACGTTTAGATTTAGTTCTGACATGTATGCCCCACTATTATGTGGGCCACTCATGGAGGGTAATATATACATATATGTCACCTTTATTCATACTGCTGTATTATTATTACTCTTTCTTGTTTATAGATGGGATCAGCAGCATAAAATACCTGCTGTTTTGAGTACAGGTGCCCTTTGTTGCCCTGCCCCGGGCATAGTTCGATGCACGGTCCCCCGTGTTGTGACTCCCCTGCTTTCTCCCTTCATCCGGAGCAGTGAGCGTCAATCTTTGTTATTTTAAACAAGGATGTATCCACACCAAACTTCATAGACAACAACGGTTAGCATATATGATTTACGGTACAAATAATGATGTTTTTTATTATAACTATTGAATTCATTTTGAATTGTACTGTATATACATAAAATAGACGATGTTTTGGTTACTCAACTCTCTTGCTTTGTTCTATGTCTACAAACTACAGACCACAACACCTATCACCACTAGCCCCTGAAGAAGAGGCGCTATATAAACCCATAGCCTCGAAACGCGTCGGGCACCCTGGGCCCTCCCACAGGCAGTGCTGGGACAAGGTCATTTGGTGCCCAGGGCGAAGATGGCAAACTGCGCCCCCCCCCCCTGTTTTTAAGAAAGAATCAATGTCATTTCAAAACAAGAATATGTGAGGAGGGGATATGACAGTGGAAGTATATACAGGAGAGGAGTGCGGAGGGGATGACTGAATGCAGGAGGGAAGTGCAGATGGTATGAAAGCAGTTGTGGGGGGGGATGTCTTTTAGTTGGGGAGATATTTCTTTTAGGCCACTTTCACACTGAGGTGCTGGCCACTTTAGTGGTAAAGCGTCGCTAGTTTTAACTGCACTTTTTGGCCACTAGCGTGGCACTTTTAACCCCCGCTAGTGTTTGGAAAAGGGTTAAAAGCGCCGCTCCTGAAGCACTTTGCAGGTGCTTAGGCCGTGCTGGCTATTGATTTCAATGGCAGGAGAATTTTGGGAGCAGTGTATTCACCGCTCCTAAACCACCCCAAAAATGCTGCTTGCAGGACTTTTTTCCTGTCCTGCAAACGCACTGTCCCAGTGTGAGAGCACTCCGGCTTTCACACTGGGGCTGCAGAAGAGGCAGTTTACAGGCGCATTTCAGGCTCTATTTTTAGCGCAAAACACCTGTAAAATGCCTCAGCGTGAAAGTGGTCTAAGAGGCAGTGTCTGAGGGGTGAATAAAGAATGCATTAAGACTGTTCTGGCTCTCGCTGGTAATCATGCTGGAAGCGTAAATGCAAACATTTCTGTACTGAGAATGTGCGCCCTTTACGGTAAAGGGCGCACATTTTCAGTAGAGAAATGTTTGCATTTATATATGCATACAGCCAGCGGAAAGTGGCTATGGACTATTATTTCATTTATAGAGTGTTTTGGATTGTACTGATTTTGGATAACACAGGGTTAAATAGGATGGTCATAAATTAAGTTCACATTAACTGGACAGAGCAATTGGGGGTTGTTTATATAGAGAGGGCTGCATGTCAGTTTGGGAAATGTCTGTCAGCTCTGGGGGGTTTCTGCTAGCTCTAATCTCCACCCCCCCCCTTGTCTTTTCCAGTTCTCCTTGTCACCTAGGAGTAGGACCCTTCACTGCAAAACAAACCCTCCTAGCAGAAACTTTGCAGCTTATCTCCCCAGACCTCCCCCAAAACAGCTCAGCTCACCTTCCTGCAGTGTGCTCTGCCTCGAGTCCCGATTCTCCCAGTTTCCACATCTTCTAACTAGAGCCAGGCTCCTCTAGGTCACAGCGCTGACACAACTCCCTGCGCTCCTCTGAGTCCTCCCACCTCGGCTCCGGCTGTGAGTGACGACACGCCGCTGGCAGGGACTACGAGACTCCTCCGTAGGGGGAGTAAACAGTTAGGCTGACAGGGAAGGGAGGTGAAGGATGCAGGAGCGCACTCGGCACACACAATTTGTTCAGTGCCGCAGCGCTGGCTATGATGACACAGGTGTACTTGTACAGACTGGCGGCCGTGGCAAAACTTCACCTGCAGGCTGCGCCCCCCCCCCCTCCTATAGCAAATGGTACTGCCCAGGGCACTTGCCCCTTCCGCCCCTGCCTTGTACCGGCCCTGCCCACAGGAATCAGGACCCTCACAGTGGTTTATGGTCTTTTGTGACGTTGTTACTTTGTTGCTCTATAGTTTGAGTTGTGTTTGTGTACATCCAAATTGTATATGTATTTTTATCTCTTTGATATTTTGTATTACAACAATAAATATATATATTTTTTGATAAAATTTGAAACTTGTAGACTTCACCCTAAAAAGTCCCATAGAGGACTACACACACAATCTATATTGAATAGGGATTGGGTGTTTTGTCTACTAATCAAGTCAGTCCCTGCTACACTCCTAAATTATCCCTAAGGAGGGGAAAGATCCGCTACTGTGTGGGAACTATCGCCCGATAGCGCTTCTGAACACAGATCTGAAATTGTTTGCAAAAGTTTTGGCTAACAGGCTACTCTCACATATGCCGAGTCTCATCCATAGAGACCAGGCAGGCTTTGTGCCACAACGGGAGCCACGGGACAACACCATCCGTGTGGTAAACTTGATCCACGCGGCCAGGACATCCAAACGGGCCCTTTTCTTGCTGTCTACAGATGCGGAGAAGGCCTTCGACCGCGTGGATTGGTCCTTTATACGGGCCATTTTAGAACATATTGGCCTCCGGTGCTCTATGTTGGGAAGGATACTGTCCCTTTACTCTCATCCCACGGCAGCGGTCAAAGTTAATGAGATGAGGTCTGACTTCTTCGACATCCGCAATGGCACGCGGCAGGGATGCCCCTTGTCTCCTCTGATCTTCATACTCTCGCTGGAGCCTCTTCTCTGCAGAATAAGGGCGGATGCGGGCATCACCGGCTACCAAAAATCTTTGTGGCACACAAGGTGGCCGCATTCGCGGCTGACCAAATCTTCTTCCTAACAGAACCGCTTACCTCCCTCCCAAATCTGCTAAGATCCCTTCAGGAATACGGCATTCTACCCCTCTTTCAAATTAACTTATCCAAATCCTCAATACTCAATATATCGGTGGGTAGGGACACTGTCCAGCATCTACGATCGGCCTTTCCTCTGAGATGGGCGACCAGTCTTATCCGATACCTGGGAGTTGACATAACCCCTGACCCCGCTGATCTGCAAATTTCGCCCCGCTGCTTCTTCGCCTAAGACAGATCTTCTCCATTGGCACTCCCTCACACTGACGTGGTTTGGCCGTTGCAGTGCCCTTAAGATGACCCTGTTGCCGAGGGTATTGTACCTGCTACAGGCACTTTCTATCCGCCTCCCCCCAGCATTCTTCAAGCGACTTGACTCTATGTTCCGTGATTTTGTTTGATCCCACCGCAAGCCTCGGATTAGGCTTCAACTCCTCCACCTTGCGAAAGGTAGGGGCGGGGTTGGCCTTCCGGATATGAAAGCCTACTACAGGGCGGCTCACCTCACCAGGTTGGTGGATTGGCATTGTCACGCAGAAGCGAAACATTGGGTGGCCATGGAAATGGAGGATTCCGGAGACACTGGCAAGAGCTGGCCCTGGATCACCACTCCTCTTGCGAGGGACCTTGCTGACCATCCCACACTAGGCAGCACACTATTGGTGGTCAGAGATGCCTTTCGGCACTCCTCGGTGTCCCCACTACCCTCCCCTATGGTGCCGGTTGTGGGTAATCCAGACTTTTCACCTGGCCTTCAGAACCCTCACTTCCAGTGATTGGCAGCAAGCAACCGGCTCCGTCTGTGTGACTTTGTGGGGCCCAACGGCCAACTCGCCTCTGAAGCTGGGGTGTCTGCTACTGACCCCCCCCTGGATTTCTGGAGCGGCCTGCAGTTGCGCAACTTTCTGCGTGGGTGCATGCGGACTCCGGGTATCTCCCGTCAGCTTACTGAACTAGAACACATCTGTCATCGCGGGGTGCCAGTTCGGCATAGTCTTTCGCTAATCTACTCCTCCTTGACTCGACCAGTGGAAGGGTACATTTCCCCGTTCCTCTCGAAGTGGGAAGCGGATCTCGGCATTCAGTTCACTGACTCCCAGAGGGAGAAGATTCTCTATTTTGCTCTGAAGTCCTCCATGGCCACCAGGGTCCAAGAGACCTGCTACAAAATCATGACTCGATGGTATAGAGTACCGACCACTCTGCACCATTTCTTTCCGCAGGTCCCTAGCCTATGTTGGCACTGTGGCACTGCAGAGGGAACGATGCTGCACATTTTTTGGGCTTGTCCCAAACTCTCCCCTTTTTGGCTCGAGGTGACTCGTACGATCAAACACCTGACTGATGTCTTCCTGGAGGGAAACCTCGCAGCCTGTCTGCTTCCCCTCTCGGAGTACCCCATTCAGAAATACAAGGCCTCCCTCACCATCCAGCTCCTGAATGCTGCCAAGGCATGCATCCCCCTTTGCTGGAGATCGGAGAACCCGCCGGCGAAGTCCCTGTGGTTTTCTAAAGTGAATGAACTGAGAGACATGGAGGATCTCACTGCCACCTTGCACAACAGGGAGGAGACCTTCCGGGAGACATGGAGACCCTGGCAGTACTACATATACACCGATGAGTATCTCCGTGAGGTTGCACAGTCCGGATGACCCGTTGGGCTTGCTCTGCCTCCTGGTTGGGGGGCGCTACCACACTCTACTCCACGTCTCTCTCATTTTGTGTTACCTGCCTTCGCATCCCACTGTGCCTCCACTCCTCTCCCACTTCTACCTCTCGCCTCTCTTCCTTTTTTATCTGTTATAATTGTCCCTCTACTCCTTCCCCCTTCCCCCCCCTCTGCACATGTTCCTTCTCCATAGTTACTACCGGTCATGGGCTTTTTTTATTAGATACTGTGAATATCCTACTGAGCATTAATCACTTTGTGGGTCCCATGACTGGACCCATCTGTCCTTTGGGTTGCCCTGCCTCCCAAACTGCTGTAAAACTGTAAAAAATGTATTGTACTGTATAGCTCTGTATACGTTGCCAGATATTTTCGGTCGCACAAGCAATTGTTTGGATGCCTCCCCGGCGTTACATGCTGATATTATTTTTGTGCTGAGCCACTTTCTTGTGCCTTACTTACTGAGCATTGCCAAAGTATCTGTTATGTTTATCTTATCTGACGACCCCCCTTTGATCTTTCTGTATGATTGTTATTATGTATCTCTGCTATATGTATTGTTTGTTAACCGTACGTTCTATGAAAATAAAGGAATTATAAAAAAAAAAGTCTCTGGCATATGCTAACATCCCGGTTAGCGAATCTACGATACGTAAAACACTAAACAAGAATGGATTTCATGGGAGGATACCACAGAGGAAGCCACTGCTGTCCAAAAAAAAAACATTGCTGCACGTTTACAGTTTGCAAAATCACTTGTGCATTGGGCTTATTTTGCTCTTGCACATTGATTTTTTCAAAACACATCAAAATCTAAATTAGTCTGCCATTATCTCCATTCATGACACACTGCATTTCTGAAAAGATCAATGGCTATGCTGAAAATGTTCCTAGCTTGAAAAATGAAAAACAAATGCAGCCACCACATCGAAGGACTGGTAAGCTGCAATTTAAAGCGGTTGTATACCGCAAAACTTTTTTTTTTGTCAACCTGCAAGGCAAAGGTATAATGAGCTAGTATGACTAGCATACTAGCTCATTATCAATCACTTACCTTAGATCGAAGCCGCCGCAGCGGTCCTCGGACACGTCCTCCGTCGCATCCATGATACCCGGAGTGACTTCTGGGTATCGCCGCTCCGGCGCTGTGATTTGCTGGAGCGGCGATGACGTCACTCCCGCACATGCGCGGGGAACGGCACGATCCCCGCGCATGCGCAAATTTCCGGCAGTGTCCGGCAGGCTCCCATTCAAGAGCCGCCGCGCTCAGTGCGCCTGCGCTGTTATCTACGGCGCGCATGCGCCGTAGATAGCGGTACAGTCTTTTTTGCAAATATCTCCGAGACTGTGTAGGTCTCGGAGATATTGCAAGCACCTACAGGTAAGCCTTAATGTAGGCTTACCTGTAGGTGCTTGTACAAATTTTGGGTATACAACCACTTTAATACAATTTTGTTCTTGAGTTTGGGTATCTTTTAACTTACTATTTGGATTCTGAAGTTTTTATCAATGAGTACATAATGGCTGTAACATCACTGAAAGGAGAAGTCCAGCCTGAGCTTTTTAGGTTGGGCTTCTCCTCAGGGTCACAGGAGTGCAATTCGTTTTGCACTCCTGTGACCCATTTTCAGCGGAGAGCGGTCTGATGTCCGCTCTCCGCTGACGTCACTGCCATCAGTCGGGGCAGCGCGTCATCACGACTTCCCAAGTCGGGATCCGCCAGCTGCCCTGATTGATGGCAGTCTCAGCGCGACGCTGAGACCGCCTCTCCCCGCCCCTCAACAGCTCAGCGCTCCAATGAGCGTGGAGAATCAGAGAGGAAAGAGGCTGACTGATAGTCAGCCTCTTTCCTCTCGGGGATCTGTGAGAACCGAGCCAGCGGCGATGTTCGCTGGCTCGGATCTCAGTGCACAGATGGCGGAGGACAGCTGGAGCATCGGTCTGATGCTCCATCCACCGAGGTAAGTATAAATCTGGGAAAAACTCAAATACCATACTTCTCCTTGAACTTTCAGTTTGGACGCCAATACAATACACACATGACCACAAGTAACAATGGGACTGCAAGTGATCGGTGGGGAGTGGCACGTTTGGAATTACATTTTTTTAGGCATTAGTAAAATTGTGAGTGTCAGTGTATGTGCCAGCATGTAAACATGTAGTCAAAGATGGCAGAGTGCAGAGGTAGGGGACAACACTGGCTGCTGTTAGCGGAACTACCATGTTTAACCCTTTGTTGCCCACAGTTAATGCCATCTGAGACTGCCTCTTACTTAGCACCTTATCAGCAATCCCTTGGGTACAGTCCTAAGGGGACAGATACAGGTGCCCCACCTACAGAAGGGCCTCATGCAAGCCAACACTGACTATTAGGTTGCAGGTAATTGTAGTCACCCCCAGGGGTACCCCTTGTCAGGTAAACTTACACCCTCCTACTATTAGGGCTGTATGCACAGAGTGCACTCAGGGACACTTTTTGAGTAGTTGTTACCAACAGTTATAGTGAGACCTTAATTTGTGCCATTAATACTTCACATTTGATCCTGTTTTTACTGTGTGAACTAGTGTAATGGGGTTTAGCTTTATTGCAGTGTCATTTAATGGCCGTAGGTGAGGCTAACCTGCCCGTCAGTTAACGTAATGTATTCTCCTGTCCTGTTTATTTCTTCTATGCATTGCATTTGCATACCCTTTATTAATACATTCATCTTATCAATTCTTGTGGTCTATTTTATGTGTACAGTCATACAGAGGCAGAATATTAACTCTTAAGTTACAAAGGTGTAAGTAACCTACAACCAGGTGTGTCGGTGGTGTTTACCGGGCAGGTCCTGCAGGGGGGGGGGTATAGCGCTGCACCTGCATGGGCAATTGTTTGGGTAAAGGTGAACTAACCCTTTAAAGTGGTTGTAAACCTTTCCCCGGAAGTTACACTTACAGGTAAGCCTAGATTAAGGCTTACCTGTAGGTGTTTGCAATATCTCCTAAACCTACACGGTTTAGGAGATATTTGCCAAAAGGTATACACCGTTGTCTACGGCGCATGAGCGCCGTAGACAACAGCGCAGGCACAGTGAGAATCCCATTGATAAAACCGGCAATGCCGGATTTGACGGCTCCTGCGCCGAGTGATGTCTTCGCCGCTCCGGCCAATCACAGCGCCGGAGCGGCGATACCATGGCAGTAAGCTTCTGGGTATCTGTGGAGAGATGTCTGCGGCCAGAGGGGGAGATGAGGACGGCTTTGGGGGCTTCAATCTAAGGTAAGTAATGCATAATGAGCTAGTATGCTAGTCATACTAGCTCATTATGGCTTTGTCTTGAAGGGGTTTTTATTTTATTTTTTTCCGCGTTTACAACCACTTTAAGTGAAAGCATGGCTTTTAGAATATCATAATATAGATGGCCAATATAGAAAACAAGTGAATTTTTTAAGGGATATACTATTCCAAGCAAGACTTGCTGTCATCAAGAGACTTATTCTGGCAGAGCAATTTCCTAAGAAGATAGAAAAGACATCAATAATTAAATCTGTTTGTTTTTCAAAATTACTAATTATAATTTGATCTGGGGGACAATGATTAAAGCCTAATGCAGCCGAAATATATTTTAAGTTTTGGATATTATAGGATGTTATGATGTTATGATGATCCGATGTTTGTGGTCCTACAGGGAGATATTCCCTCACTTTCTGTCCCACTCATAATATCCGAGGGATGAGCAATAAAAAATTCAGAGGACTAAAGGATTTTGGGGGTTATTTACGAAAGGCGAATCCACTTTGCACTATAAGTGCAAACTACAAGTGCAAAGTGCACTTGAAATTGCACTGAAAGTGCCCTTGGAAGTGGAGTCGCTGTAAATCTGAGGGGTAGATCTGAAATGAAAGGAAGCTCTGCTGATTTTATCATCCAATCATGTGCAAGCTAAAATGCTGTTTTTTATTTTCCTTGAATGTCCCCCTCGGATCTACAGCGACTGCACTTCCAAGTGCACTTTCAGTAAATAACCCCCTTTGTATCACCTTGCTGGCAAGCATGGAAAGAATAACCCCAACTGACACTGAGCTCCAACTTACCCTGAGCAAAATCATACCTTTGTTGTTACAGAGATCCCCCATTAGTAGT
Source organism: Rana muscosa (assembly GCA_029206835.1). Classification (NCBI taxonomy): domain Eukaryota; kingdom Metazoa; phylum Chordata; class Amphibia; order Anura; family Ranidae; genus Rana; species Rana muscosa. The sequence goes on from CM055117.1 coordinate 1,035,823,152, forward strand.
AGAATCCAGAAAACAGGCTACAAAATTTGGACCAAATAATATTCAAAAATTCTCCCCTCGGGCCCCCAATACATTCTAGAGATGCAACGGAGTAGAAGTAACAATATTGCATATATCTGGGGGCTGCCCTAGAGTCCAGGAATTTTGGGTTAAAGTCAAAGAGATCTTATGAAAATTCATAGACATGATCTTAACCTCTGAACCTTTCTTCTGCATACTAATGACTTCCCAATTAATAAAAATTAGAAATCGGTGAATGTATTTTGCAGTTAGGGAAATATAACATTGGCCAACACTTATTAAATGTTTAAATTCGTTCTTCTATATCTTGGGGTCTTGTTTCCAAATATTATTCACTTTTAGCCCCTCCTATTTACCCATTGGGACCTTTTCCATTTATAAATTACATACTGGAAGACAGAATTTACCACTTGAGCTCCAGAAAGTGTTACCCCCTTCATGAACAGGCCATTTTTGCTATTTGGCACTGTGATACTTTAACTAGTAATTGTGCAGTCATGCAATGCTGTACCCAAATACAATTTATATATTTTCTGGTGGTATTTGATCACCAGTGTTTTTTTTTTTATTATATAAACAAAAACACTGAAAATTTGGAACAAAAAACCTGAATGTTTTTTACTTTTTGTTATAAAACATATCCAGTAAAAAATCAAATTTCTTCATAAATTTAGGTCAAAATGTATTCTGCTTCATGTAATACTGTACCCAAATTAATTTATTGTCCTTTTTTTCATACAAATAGAGCTTTCTTTTGGTGGTATTTGATCACCTCCTGGGTTTTTTATTTTTTGCGCTATAAATGAAAAAAGACGGAATTTAAAAAAAAATTATATATTTTTTTCTTAGTTTATGTGATAAAATTTTGCAAATTATAAATTTTTCTTCATAAATTTTGGCCACAATTTATACTACTACATATCTTTGGTAAAAATAACCCAAATTAGTGGATATTATTTGGTCTGTGTGAAAGTTAGAGAGTCTACAAGCTGTGGTGTAAATCATAAAAAATTGATCACACCAGATGTACTGGTGGCCTATCTCATTTCTTGCGACCCGAACAAGCCAGGAAAGTACAAATACCCCCTAAATTACTCCTTTTTGGAAAGTAGACATTCAAAGGTATTTAGTAAGATGCATGGTGAGGTTTTTGATGTTGTATTTTTTTTCCCACAATTCTTTGCATAGTGAAGATTCTTTTTTTTCACAAAATTGTCATTGTAATAGGTTATTTCTCTCACATGGCACGTGTATACCACAAATGATGCCCCAAAATACATTCTGCTACTCCTGAGTATGGCGACACCACATGTGTGGGACTTTTTCACAGCCTAGCCACATAGAGAGACCCAATATTCAGGGAGCACCATCAGGTGTTCTAGGAGCATAAATTACACATCTAACCTGTTTATTACATTTTGAAGGCCCTGGAGCGCCAGGACAATGGAAACGCCCACAAAGTGACCCCATTTTGGAAAGCTAACACCCCAACGTAAAATCTATGAGGCATAATGAGTCTTTTGAATGGTTCATTTTTTTTCCAGAAGTTTTTGGACAATGAAAACGCATTTTTTTTTTTTTTTTACACAAAGTTGTCAATTTATAAGATTTTTCCAACACATAGCATGTAAATAGCAAAAATTACACCCCAAAATACATTCTGCTACTCCTCCTGAGTATGGCAATACCACATGTGTGAGTCGTTTACATAGCCTGGCCACATACAGAGGCCCAACATGCAAGGAACACCATCAGGTGTTCTAGGGACACATAGCATGCACATACCAAGAATTACACCCCAAAATACATTCTGCTGAGCAAAGGGTAAACAAAAGATTACCTGTGGTTTTAGTAGCGCAGTTGTCCACAGGAGGATAGCACTGGTCCAGGCAGCAGGCAGGGACTTGACAAAAGCGAATGCAATTGTCCAGGCAACAGGCAGGAATACTGTCCATAGTCAGTACAGGCAGCAGGCAGGGATACTGTCCATATACAGTCCAGGGTCAGTGCAGGCAGAAATTGTCAGCAGTGCCAAAATATTGGTCCTGGTAGTAGGCAGGTCCATGTGGTGTTGTCAGTTCATGTGACAGGCAGAGGCATGATGGCATAGGTCATACAGGCAGCAGGCAGAAGTATGACCTCGTTCAGGGCAAAATGGGGACAGGGGTAGAGGCTTCTCCCACCCAAATCTCTTTGAAGCCTCCGAGTCTCCAGACCCTAATCTAGGAATGAGAAAACAAAAAAATAGTTCTCTTCATCAAGAAAAACAATTCTGGAGACCCTCACATATGTGAGACCCCTGTGTTATGAATCCCACTAGTCCAGTGGCAGGGCACAAGATCAGTCCAAGAGGCAGGCAAAAAGCATGGTCAAACATTCCAGGGTCAGTTCCAGATCAGGCAGAGGTATGTACAGAATCGGTAGGCAGAAGTGTGGTCCAATAATAAGCCAGGGTCAGTTCCAGATCAGGAAGAGAAAGAAAAGGGTGCACCAGCATAGTGTAATATCGTTGGGGTATTTTATTGAATAAAATCAATGAAAAGGTACTCGCAAAGGTACTAAAGTTGTTCGCAATGTACAGATGATGCCATGGAAGGCTGCAACATGTAGAATCTACAACACACTCCAACCGATCATGAAGGACGTAGTGGGACACACTGCCGGCTGCTGCGTTTCAAAGCGCACAGCTTCTTCATCAGTTCCAGATCAGTCAGAGGTATGTACAGAATCGGTAGGCAGAAGCGTGGTCGAATAACAAGCCAGGGTCAGTTCCAGATCAGGCAGAGGCATAAACAGAATCGTTAGGCAGAAGCGTGGTCGAATAACAAGCCAGGGTCAGTTACAGAGCAAGCAGAGGCATAAGGGGTGTGAAGGGAAATGGCAGGAAGTGAAGGTTGTGGTTACCATACTTCACTAATAATTTAGTGAAGTATGGTAATGGCGGAAACAGTCAACTATGCAGAGGCCTGGTTGGGAAGGACATTGGGCACAATGATAAGTGGTGTCTCTTCTCACTCCTTCTTTGGTGCACACCTGGCATTTTTTCGGACGTTTTTGGCCTGTTGGTCTGGAATTTATCGGGAAAGTGGCGTTCGGAGAGTCTGCTAATCACATCAGAACGAATGTTTTCTGGTGGGCCGTTTGGGAATATAAGGGCAGTGGTGATTTCCTCCTGGTAGCCAAGGATGGGTTTGGGTCTTTCAGTGGAGTTACGATTGATTATTTAGGTGTTTTATATGGCAAATTAAACAAATAAATTGAAACTTTTTTATACCACTGGTATGTTCGTCTTGTGGCAAGGTAGGGTTCGAGCATTTGGTCTTTGAAGTCCACACCCCCATGAACATATTGTATTCGTGGATACATGTTGGCTTTTGGATTGGACCATTCCTCCTGGTGATCTCAACGAATGTATTGTTGTGAATCGAAGAAAGCATGTAGACATCCCTTCTGTCCCCCCACTTCACAGCCAGAATTTCCTGATACTGTAAACTTCTTGTTGATGAGGCTTTGAGGAAAGCCCTGCCGGTTCGTCCTTACGGTGCCGCATGCTGGAGTGTTCTTTCTGTGAAGGTTGCGGAACAGGGGCAAACTTGTATAAATGTTATCCACATACAAATGGTAGCCTTTCTCCAGGAGTGGGTTTATGAGTTCCCAAACGACTTTTCCGCTTGATCCCATGTAGTCTGGGCAATTAGGGGGATGCAGCTCGGTGTCCTTCGATTTGTATACCATGAAGGCATATGTATAACCTGTGGCTCGGTCGCACAATTTATACAGCTTCACCCCATAGCAGGCCCTTTTGGTGGAAATAAATTGTTTTAAGCCCAGCCTGCCAGAAAATTTGATAAGGGACTCATCCATGCATATGTGTTGGTCTGGGGTAAACAACTGGGGGAAGGTTTCAGAAAAATAATTTAGTAGTGGTCGAATTTTATAAAGCTTATCAAAATTTGGGTCATTTCGGGGAGGGCACTGGGTATTATCATTATAGTGTAGGAATCTCATAATCATGAGATATCTGGTTCTGGGCATTACTGAGGAAAAGATGGGCATGTGGTAGATGCCGCGGAATGACCAATATGAAATTTTTTTTGTTTAGTTTCATACAGAATGTAAGGCCCAATACATTTTTAAACTCCTCCACTGTTAGGGCTTTCCACTCGTAGGGACGGGCATAATAGGACGTTGGGTTACTTGCTATGAATTTTTGTGCATACAGGTTGCACTGGGCCACAATTGATGCAAACATGTCTTCAGTAAAAATGTAATGGAAAAAGTCTATCGGGTGCTGAAGGATGGCACTGCGGTGCTGGTGGATGGCACTGCCTCCTCACCAGAATGCCTTAAGGCGGCCATACACGGTTCGAATTTCGAAAGAATTTTCTTTCGAAAATCGTATCAAAGAATTTTCGTACGAATTTCGCACCGTTAGTGGGCTGCAGCAACAGCCGATTTTCGTGCAGCAATCAAATTTCAGGAATCGGACATGTTGAACATTTTTGGAAAAACCAACGATTTTCTGATCAATGATGGGAGAATCATGCGAGAAATGTAATAGAAAAAAAATGCGCATGTGCAAGAAAAGAATATTCCCGGAGAGAAAAGAATATTCCCGGCAACATGAAGGCTTGGTCGGCTGAATTTCGAAAATCAATGGTGGCATCATCGGATAACAAAAAAAACAAACTTTTTGATTTTGAAAAGAAAATTTGTTCGAAATTCGACCGTGTATGGCCTGCTTTAGTCTGGCGGGCGGGCTCTAATCCTCCTCCTCTGAGGCTGTCAGTGTTCCACTGCTTAGGACAGGCTCGTAGTCAACGTCAGACTCAGAATCTGAATTTGAGGAGGAATCCGAAGCGGAGAGCTCCCCGTTGCTCCGTTGCTCCCGTCGGCCTCAAGAATATTTTAAGCCTCCTCGGCTGAAAATAATCTTCTAGACATTGTTGGTGATGACAGAAGGCACGGATGACACGTGACACTGATGACAAATAGCACTGATTACGTGACACTGATGACAGATGGCACCAATTACACGTGGCACTGATGACACGTGACACTGATGACAGATGGCACTAATACGTGGCACTGATGACACTGATACGTGGCACTGATGATACGTGGCACTGATGACAGGTGGCACTGATGACAGATGGCACTGATGACAGATGGCACTGATGACAGGTGGCACTGATGACAGATGGCACTGACAGATGGGACTGGCAGATGGGACCTGCAGATGGCACTGATAGGTACTGTGGGCACTGTATACAGCGTTTTTAACTCACAATCACTATGTCACTGTGTCAAGCTGCAGCACAGAAGCTCTCCCTCCTCACATGCGGTCTCTGTGTGAGGAGGGAGAGCCGGCAATGAGAGATGATCTCATATGTTTACATTTGAGATCATCTCTCATTGGACACCAAGATCAAGGTCTAAATGGCCGCTGTGATTGGCCATTTAGCACGATCTGTGATTGGCTGTGTCCAAGGGACACGGCCAACACAGATTTTCCCCGATGCGCGCTTGCGGGGGTGCGGGAAACGAGGAAACAGGAAGACGTCCAGGGACGCCCTCCCGGCAATTGAGCGCCGCACTGTAGACATCTTTCGACTAAAGCGTGGGCGCAAACTGGTTAAAGAGGAAGTAAACCCACTTTTAAAAAATAAAAATAAAAACACCACCTGCAAGACAAAGGCATAATGAGCTAGTATGAATAGCATACTAGCTCATTATGTTATACTCACCTCAGATGGAAGCTCCTGCAGCCGTCCTCGTACACCGCTCGGGCGGCCGACATCTCTCCCCGGAGTTACTTCCGGGTATCGCGGCTCCGGCACAGTGATTGGCCGTAGCCGCGATGACATCACTCCCGCTCATGCGCGCGGGAGCCGCCAGTCATGGCACGGCCTCCATTAGGAACGGCATGATCGCCGTTGCTAAAGTGCACTTGCGCCATTGTCTACGGCACCCGTCAATTTTGTAAATATCTCCTAAACCGTGGAGGTTTAGTAGATATTTCAAGCACCTACAGGTAAGCCTTAATCTAGGCTTACCTGTAGGTAAAAGTGGTTGTACTGGGGGGTTACCTTGTGGGCGCGCTCCCGAGTCATTCATTCGGCGTCCATAGCCGCCAAATGTATGACTCGGCCCCGCCCCGAGTGTAAACAGGCTCTTAGGTTTTTGCATCAACAGTCAATGACTGCTATCAAAGGATTATTCATGCCCCTACCCCTTCATTCTCCCTTTTCTCTCCACCCTAACATGTATCTAAACCCAAGAACAAAAATGTAATATATTGTTGTAGTCTGGATGTGAAAGATTCATTTGTTTTCACTTTCAGGCTTTAATTCCTTTATTTTCATCTGGTTATCCTTCCTGGTACACCCTTCCTGCTTAGAGTGGCAAAGTTCATTGTACTGTATTGGTGGAAAAGCAGCATTGTCAACCTAGCACAGTGTGCTAGGACTACTTAACAAAAATTACTTCCTGTAGGATTCTTTGATCATTAAGGCTTTGCCAAAGTTTTTTTGTATACCACTCTGGAGACAATATGCAACACACTTTATGAAATTCCCTAGTGCCCATAGTTGTATTAGGCCGGGTTCACATATGCTGCAGCCGCAGTTCCCAGCATGGGGTCCGGTGCATCCCTGTTCATCGGGTCCTGTGCGAATCAGGTCCAAATTTTTTCCTGAATTTACACCTGAACCGAACCAAAACAGGCACAGGACCCTTTTGGAACGTGGACCGCGGCCGCCCCGGACATATGTGAACCGGCTCCATTGAGAGCCTGTCACACTCGCATGTCATATGTGAACCCGGCCTTAGTCACTTTGCCATTTTCTCTGAACACTGAACTAGCAGATAGTCAGTCAGTGTAGTCACTGCTTAGTGTAGTTACATAGTTAGCCAGGTTGAAAAAAGACACAAGTCCATCAAGTTCAACCGAAAAAAAATAAAAATGAAAAAATACCATCCCATATACACAAATCTACACCCACAGTTGATCCAGAGAAAGGCAAAAAAAAAAACAGCAAAGCATGCTCCAATTTGCTACATGAGGTGAAAATATTCCTTCCTGATCCCCCGAGAGGCAATCAGATTTTCCCTGGACCAACTTTTACCTATAAATGTTAGTACCTTTTATGTACATTTAGGAAATAATCCAGGGCTTTTTTAAAGCAATCGACAGAGCTTGCCAGAACCACCTCTGGTCTATTTCACATTTTCACAGCTCTTACTGTGAAGAAACCTTTCCGTATTTGGAGATTAAATATTTTTTCTTCTAGACGTAAAGAGTGCCCCCTTGGCATCTGTGATGACCTTTAAAGTGGTTAACTCAACACAAAGTTCACTATATGGACCACTTATATATTTGTACATGTTGATCATATCCCCCCTTATTGTCTCTTCCCAAGAGAGAATAGATTCATTTCCTCTAATCTTTCCTCATAGATGAGCTTCTCCATGCCTCTTATAGCCCTGCACACACGTTCGAGAATCCCATCTGTTTAAAACCGTCGGTTTTCCTAATGGGATTCCTGGCAAGCTTGCCTTGAAAAGCCATGTATACACACGGCCACACAAAAGACCCGCAATTCTTTTGAATGGCAAGAACGCGGTGACGTCAAAGACTACGACAAGCCGGCTAAATAACGTTGTATGCTACGGCGCATGCGTCAAAGTATTATAGAGAATGCACAGTTTATTTCCCCTTCAGGTAAGCATACAGACGACCGGTTTTCTCGCCAGGAAACACTCTGCCGGGAATCCCGACGGGAAAATAGAGAGGAGGTTCTCTGTTTTTCCTGTCGGGATTCCTGGCCAAAAGCTCTCCTGGCAGTTTTCCTGCTGGGAAAACTGGTCGTGTGTACGAGGCTTATCAGTTTGATTGCCATTTGCACTTTCTCCAGTTCCCCAATATCCTTTTCGAGAACTGGTGCCCAAAACTGAACTGCATATTCCAATTCCATGTTCTATGTTCTATTATGTTCTATTATGCTCATACTGCCACAGCAGGGATTGGTTAGCAGGAATAATATATTAAAAGTCTGTGCTTGTCAAAAGAAGTTCTTTCCCTCTGACAGTTTCCCTCTAAATGGAGTAGGAGGATCAGCTGACCAAGGAAGCATAAAAGGGTGAATTACATTTAGGATACCCAAGCAATAGAGGGATTTACTCCAGCCAGTAGCACTGCTTCATTGCATCCTAACTAGTTAAACATGAGTGGACCATATACTGTACGACACAATAAGCTTTGTAAAATTCTCCAGTCCACATTCTTGTATTAGTCATTTTGCCACTGCTTCAATGCCTCACCACCAGTTAAATATGATGTGTTCACCATTAATATATCATTTTTTTCCAGAGTAAAAAATAAATGATCAAACAATATATTTTTTATTTTGTACACAATTGTAAAAAAAAAAAAAAAAAAAAAAAAAAAAAACCTCTAGAGATTAATCTCCTTAAAGATGCTGACATTATGCAAATTCTTCACTCACAGGACAAGTGAGTGAAGCCCCGAGGGCTTTCACACTGGAGCGGCAGTGGCAGGACGCTAAAAAAAGTCCTGCTAGCAGCATCTTTGGAGCGGTGAAGGAGCGGTGTGTATACCGCTCCTCCACCGCTCCTGCCCATTGAAATTAATGGGCACCGCGGCTATACTGCTGCAGCAGCACTTTGCGGGTAGTTTTAACCCTTTTTCGGCCGCTAGCAGGGTTAAAAGCACCCCGCTAGTGGCACGAATACCCCAGAAAATACGATGGTAAAGTGCTGCTAAAAATGGCGGCGCTTTGCCGCGGCCGACGCCCCAGTGTGAAAGGGGCCCTAATGCATAGAATGCATTAAGATAAAAAGCCTTCTGAACTTACGACTCTTACAATTCTTGTGATAAAGCCCCAGTCTCTGCTGTTTGTCTCTGGTACATTTGGGCCCTCCCTTGCTATTTAAAATTGTCCTGCTTCTGACCTATTTTACACTGTGGTGTCATTTTGTTGTTTTTTAATTCCATGTACTCTAGTACATTTTAGGCAATTCTAATTCTTTAATGAGAGCTTGATAGAAATTGGGCTGCGGGACAACAGTTATGCATTAGCAAGAAAGACGGTCACAGCAAATTACTGGGCAATTTCTATCTGCCAGTAAAAGCTGGTCTGGTAAGTTTTTTTTTTCAAGCTAAAAAACGAATCTGATTGGGGTGCTCTACTGTACAGTATGTAAGCCAAGCTACTCCGAAAGAAAAAATTTCATTCCAGAGCCAAATATTTGCTGACACTGAGTCTGTCCGTGTAAATTATACTTTTCTATAACATCAAACACAGTCTTAAAGCGGAGTTCCGCCAAATTTTTTTTTTAAAAGTCAGCAGCTACAAATACTGCAGCTGCTGACTTTTTTAAAATATGGACACTCACCTGTCCAAGGCGCCCGCGATGTCCTCCCCCGAAGCCGATCTGTCCCTCGGCTCTCGGGTGGAGGCGCCGCCATCTTCGGTAAGGGAATCAGGAAGGGAAGCCTTGTGGCTTCACAGCCTGGTACTCTACTGTGCATGCGCGAGTCGTGCTGCGCGATCCCACTGGTCCCTGCTGTCTTCTGGGACCTGTGTCTCCCAGAAGACAGCTGAAGGGGTCGGACATGGTGTAGATCACCATGGAGCCTGAGGTTATTTATGCCCGCAAGTAGGAGCAAATACCTGGATTAGACAGGTATCTTTTCCCCCTGAAAGGTGCCAAATGTAACACCGGAGGGGGGGAGGTTTCCGAAAAGCGGAAGTTCCATTTTTGGGTGGAACTCCGCTTTAAGGCAGAATTCAAGCATGTTATTTATCGGGTTTGTGTATTTTCAATGTTGTCCTCAAAGTGACATGAAAAAACCTTCTTCCTGCTGTAGGGTTTTTCTCTTTTTCTTTTTGCATTGGTGTATTTTTCTCATGGCAATGCCATTTTTTTTAATAGGAGTTTGCCTATTAGCCCCAAAAATGGCCAGAATTTAACAAGATTTGCTCCTGTAGACTTCAATTGGAGTCTCTTTTAAGTCCAGGTTTGCCAAATTTCAAGGAAGATTCACTGAACCCTTGAACAATCTTACCTGGGTAGATTCCCTCAACACCAGTTAGGAATCACACAGAGATCTAAAAAGCATTCTGCTTAAATTAGCACGTTAAAACTGGTTCTCATTGGCTTGTAATATATTAAGAATAAAGCCTACAAGAATCCATAAAAAAAAAGTAAAAAAGTGAGAAATGTTCATTTATAATTCTGTTAATGTGACTTGCCCATAATAAATCTAGCATATATTTTTTCAGTTTGTTATATAACTATCACCCCTTCATTTAAAACTTAGCATGAAACCTCTGTAGGCTGAAATTATTCTGACTTTGACCTTTTTTTCCCATTAGAACTTACCATAAATTAAATCTGTACAGTATTTAAGAATCACAATAGGTGTGTTTCTTATGTTATTGAACAGACATTCCTAGAATAGGATAACAGAAGTGTACCCTATTGGAAAGCCTTAAGCACCATTATACATTCTGGTAAAGTGTTATGTGCATAATACAAACTTACCAAGCAAGGAGCCTGCAATATTATATCTTGAATCCTGCAATTGTCTCAGATTTTAACCACCTGCAGAGAAATTTATAGGAATAATTTTTAGAACAGCTAGAAATTAAATCAATACCTATTATGTGAATTGACTCACAGCCTGACACCAATGGGTTCTAAAGGAACAAGTCAATTCTTACTAGTGGGAACGAGGTAACTCAATAAACTACGGTGACGTTTTTAAAGAATTTTAATCTCAGTTTGCCATTGGAATACAAACAACATTAAGATATATGATTGTCAAAATGACATATTTGAAAATTAGACAAAGGTAATATTTGCCTACATAACCTTTATTTATGAAATGCTAGATTTCATTTTGTAACAACACTTGTCATGTTCTGAGGTTGTTCCAAAGGGACAGCACAGTTTACTGTTATGTTCAATTACTCTCTGAACTTTATTTTTAACTACTTCAGCTTCAGGGACTGCCCGTCCATTAAAGGCGCACGGGTGCCTATCCATCGCCGCCACCCCCATAGCCATGTGTCCTGCCCCTTTCAGGACGCCGGGCGCATGAATTCCGATGCGGGGTGGGTGGTTTTTAGAAGCACCGATTAGAGCCATAGGCTCTAATAGGCTTCAAAGTAGGGTGGGCTTGGGGCGCTGAGAATGCGCTCGGAGCCCACCCAGGTGTGTAAGACTAGCGAATGAATATTCCCTATTCTCACACGGAATCACCTCTCTGCCAATCAGAAAGCGCGGGTCTGAGACCCGTTTCCCAATTGGCCAAAAAAAGAAGCATTCTGATTGGCCACTGCCCAGGGGAAGGAGAAGCTGCTCATGATGCCCACGGAGGAGAGCCGGGGAATTGCCCGCCATGTGTGGTGGAAGGTGCTGATTGCACTGATTGCCGCCCCCCCCCCCAAAAAAAATTAACACCAGCCGTCACTGTTCAGCTTGTGCCCTTATACCACTTATGGACCAAAAGCAATATTTACAATCCACTATAGGCCTGTATTATTGACAATAACTTTAGACAAGAAAGTGATACGTACATTGTTTTTGAGAGGACAAAAATATTTATTTTGGCAAAATCGTCTTGCAAAAAGTATTTTATTTTCTATGTAATCTGTAGACAAAAAACACTGAAAAATTCTAAATGTAATTTTTCTTTTCTGTTTTGACCAGTGTTCATTTACAAAAAATTATTTTATTGTCATAGAATAAGATGTGTTCTTTTTATTATCTTATTAGTCTTCAATTTTTGCATACTGTTTTAATGTAACAGTGAATTTTTTTTTTTTTATTGAGATGAAAAAAAACCCATATAATTATTAAAACATAAAAATAAACAAATAGAAACCAGCAGGAAAATAATAGCTAAGGGAGAAGGAGAGAGAGAAATTAATTAGGGTTAACTGAAGCAGCCCATAGGTGAGTACATTTTTTTTTTTTTTTTGGTTCAACCAGTGGGTTGAACAAAAAAATATGACTCGATTCTCCCATCCACACATTCAATGCGAATGAGGGGATCCTCCTCACTGTGCTGTTGTATTCTGACAGCGGGGATTCTTCCCTGCTGTCAGAATACACTGATCAGCACTGCCGGATATTGCCAATGGTGCTGATCGAGCAGGGAAAATCCGACATGCTAATTGTACAGAAGTTGTTTGGTAGATCGACTTCTGTACAACCAGCTTGCCCATACACGTGTCACAATTCGTCCTTTCCATGCTTAACTGTTCGGAATTTCTATTCATGTAAGGCCTGCATGAGGGATAAACAAAAGGGTAACTTTTAGATTGAATAAAAACGTTTTAATTTTTTTTCTTTTAACTGGTGGCATATACAGATCAAAGCTCACAACAATACATTGTTACACTTTAGACTGCAAGTGGTGCAACAGAATATGTGATGTATAAAATAAATAAAAGTTACCATTCGACTAGCCACAATGTCTGCTCAAAAGGTGTGTGCAAGAAAAGCAAATAGTTAAGTGACCTAGTGCCAGTAAAACTCAATAGTGTGCAACTACCCAAATGTTTTTTTGCCACCCCTAGGACATCAGCCCCAGCGGGCACTGGGAGCTCCTTGCACCTCCTAGAATGTGAGCACATATATAGTCATAAAGGCCTAAACTTTAGAGGCCAGTGAGAATTAGATATACCTGTACTGTATATATAAGTTAGGAACAAGCGTAAAAAGGTCCAGTTACAGAAGGACTACCGGTACTATTCTATGATTTAGAGATGAGTCCCAAAGTCACATTTCTTGTGATAAGGCCGGCATGGAGTCATGGGTAGTATGGTAAATTCTCTCTATGAGCCTCAAAGAATCCATCCTAGACAAAAGGTGTCACCATGGAGCAATTTGTGAGCACCACTGAACAGCAATTAATAAAGTATGCAGAAGTTTTTCACAAGGGGGAGTCACATTTGTAATAGGAACAAACAATTAACACATTGGCAACATTGGAGAAAAGTTAGGAGAATTATTTGGGCAGTTTTAGTTACCAATTTCTGCCAGAGAAGATATTGCCCCTTACAACTCCAAAATACATGTGTGAATGTTCCATTATCTAAGCAGCTTTGAAAACAGGATGGTGACACCTCTGGAAAGATGGTATGCCACTTAGAGGGTGTTAAATACCATCTAGTATGCAATTTAATAGCCGTTTAATATACGGTAATAGAACAATCACTCTTTTTTTTTTTTTTGGATCAAAAACAACGTTTTATTGAGCTTGGAAATAAATTGACATACGAATGAGAAGTGCTACAGGCACTACATACAGAACAATCATGTTGACATACATAGAGATTCATAAATTTTCAGTAAGGGTTCTAACACGTTATACATTGTTGGGTGGTATGGCAGTGAAAGCCCAGGAGAGGGGAGGAGAGCATATGTCATACCGGGAGGGGCTGTTTGAGTAGAGTAGGCTTCAGTCCTCTGTATTGCAGGTATTTTTATAGGGGAGGGTAGTATTGATAGCTCTGAACCATTGCTGCACAGTGGGGGGAGTCTCTCTCATCCATGTCCTGGCGATTTGCATGCTGGCTAAGAATAGCGTTTCTTGCAAAAATATATTTAAGTATTTTTTGCCCTCGGGAAGAGAGAGAGAGAGAGAGAAGTCCCAATACACATTGACGAGGGCATAGGCTCAAAGGAGAGCCCATGCGATCATGGAGGAACTGGACGACCTGTGTCCAGAACCCCTGAATGGACGGGCAGGTTAATGGTAGGTGGTAGAAGGAGCCGTTGTGGTTTCCACATCTAGGACATTTAGGGCTTTGCCCCGGCCGGTACTTGGAGAGGCAATAGGGCGTCATGTATGACTTATGGAGGATGTAGAGGAGAAAAATCACTCTTAAAGAAGTTGACGAACATATCTGCCCACTCTTGGGGAGAAAAAAACCTCCGCACAGTGCATTATCTATTGTTTTATTGGAGATGTTTTTTTTCTGGGAGGTGAAACACATTAAGGTATTGATATAAGGAAAAAATAACGCACCTACCTCTGGGGTTAGAGAGACAGAGCTGTTCAAAATAGGTAGATGGTAAGAGTGAGAGAATGGTGGTGTTGTTATAAATGTTTTATTTGAGCATACCTATAACTCTCTGTAATAGGAAATTTATAAATTAAATGGAGGGTGGCAAAGGAGCCGACAAAGAGAGATCATAAAGTTACTGGAGAACCATCCACCTCAAAAATCTGATTCCATTATGAAACACAACCAGGAACGCAGGATCTCCCAAGTCGAAGGCAAGGGATGAGGAGGCAACTGAGGCTAAACTGTGTGTTCGTTTTATACGGTACTGAAAGTGTCATTTTAAACAGAAGCATCTGTGTTTTTACTGCTGCTTCTACTAAGTAATACTTTTTTTTTTTTAAAGGTGAATTTTTATTAAGTTTTTTTTTTTAAAAACAAGACATACAATAGACAACAAACAGACACTCATGGAGCGAACATCGCCCAATCCAGTACAGTGCAAAAAATGTCTTTTAGAAAGCTGGTAAACAATTGGCATATATCAGGAAGACAATATTGAGTCACATTTTTAAGGAGCAGGAGAGACGGTGCTCTCAGAATCAACCCAGTAGCCCCAAACCTTCCTGAATTTTTTTGGACACCCTCTAGCCTCATATGTCAGTTTGTATAATGATACAGCATGGTTAATATTTGTGAGCCAGAAGGCAATAGTGGTTATTGCTTTCTTAGCATAAAACAATACTATTCTCAGAAATGTTCGTGTATTCTCGGATATACTATCATCATCAATATAGCCCAGTAAACACCTTAGAGGATTACGTACATTAGGTAATTGTGTCAATGAACTAATGAAGGCCGTGACCTCCGACCAGAACTGCCTGATCGGAGCACACTCCCACATTAAATGAAAGAACGTGCCATCAGCCATGCCGCAACGAGAGCACAATGCAGAGGGCAATCTATTCAGTTTAAATAGTAAGCATGGAGTAAAGTAGGATCTGTATAACAATTTTGTTTGTATTACTTTATCACGAGAAGAGATGACAGAGGGAACCTGGAGGGGCAAAAGCTCCTGCCAGATTTCCTCCGTCAGCTCAGGAATATCAGCTCTCCAGCTGGCAGCCGTCTTGCTCAGCCTTTGGGTCGTGGAATGCAGAAGGGACCTATAATATGTAGAAACTAGCTTGGTGTGAGAGGAGTCGGTCAATATACGTTCCAGTGGGGAGAGTTGAATGGATATTGTGAGGGGGTTAGCTCAGCAGCACGTGTGTGTGACCCCCTGGATGGGTTCACCACACAAAAACAGGCACAGCAGACAGTGGTAGGAGAAAACAAAAGGGTGTGGTTTTATTTGAACTATATACAGACAAAAAAATACAGCAAAAACAAAAGAAACATGAAAAGAAATCCTGGTCAACTTGACCGCTCACTACACACGTTGGTGTCCCTAACTAACAACTGGGTACAGCCTTGTGCTGTCCCAGTCCCTAGCTCCCTGCTTTTTTGAAGTTCTTAGCAATAACCACACAGGCTTTGGCTCACCGCACAGAGATCACACTCTCCAGACTATCCACACAGATCTGGTTCCAGGTTTGAGCATCTCCCTTAGCATGCTGGGAGTTCTTGTAGAAGCCCTAACAAGCCCACTTACTTCAGCTGGGCTCATTAACTCTTCCCCCGCAAGACTCCCCGCACTCCCCCTAGTGGTATAAATCGGCATAAAGCCTGAATCTAGGACATATATACCTTCCATCCTGGATGCAACCTGGTGATTTTACCTGCATGCTGTCACATACCCCCCCCCCCTCTTGTTTTAACCTTGGGGTTGGAACACAAGCAATCAGGCATGCATGTACTCGAGACAAAGCATCCACATTCCCCATTTGAACGCCAGGGCGATGCTTTACCATAAAGTTGAATTCCTGTAGGGCCAGGAACCACCTATTTACTCTTCTAATTGTCTCTTTGTTTTGAGCCATCCACTTTAAAGGAGTGTGATCAGTAATCATGTCAAAGTGCCTACCTAGCAGATAGTACCGAAGGGAATCTAGAGCCCACTTCACCGCTAAACACTCCTTCTCAATCGTGGCGTAATTTACCACATGGGACTTCAATTTCCTGCTGAGGTAAATGACTGGGTGCTCTTCCCCGTTCCAGACCTGGGACAATACTGCTCCTAACCCAACGTCGGATGCATCACTTTGTACGACAAAGTCCCTAGAGAAGTCTCGTGAGTACAACACTGGCTGGCTACATAAGGCTTTTTTTAAGAATTGAAATGCTGCCTCAGCCTCTGGGGTCCATTTAACCATGACAGACTCCTTCCCTTTTGTCAGATTGGTTAGGGGCACAGCCTGAGAAGCAAAGTGGGGAATGAATCGCCGATAATAACCAGCGATTCCCAGAAAGGCTCGGACCTGCTTCTTGCTGTTGGGACGCGGCCAATTCTGTATGGCCTCGACTTTATTGACTTGAGGTTTTATTTCTCCCCTCCCAATGTCTTACCCAAGATACTTGGCCTTCTCCTGTCCAATGGTACACTTCTTGGGGTTGGCCGTAAACCCAGCTTCCCGGATAGAGTCTAGGACTGCTTGCACTTTTGGCAGATGTGAGGCCCAATCTGTGCTATAGATAATTACATCATCTAGGTAAGCCGCAGCATACTTCTGATAGGGCCTCAGTATCTGGTCCATTTTCCGCTGGAATGTTGCCGGCGCATTCTGTAAACCAAACGGCATTCTTTTATATTGGAACGCCCCGTCTGGGATTACAAATGCGGTTTTCTCCTTGGCCGACTTGGCCAGGGGAATTTGCCAATACCCTTTGGTGAGATCAAGAGTTGTCATGTATCGGGCTGTTCCCAACCGGTCGACCAACTCATCTATACGTGGCATGGGGTAGGTGTCAAATTTTGTAACTTTGTTCAGTTGTCGGAAATCGTTACAAAATCGCCAGCTCCCATCCGGTTTAGGCACTAACACTATGGGACTTGACCAATCACTTTGGGACTCCTCTATCACCCCTAACTTAAGCATTTTCTGTACTTCCTGACGTATTGCCTCCCGTCGGGCCTCTGGGATCCGATAGGGTTTTAGCTTCACCCTTTCACCGGGCGGGGTAATAATATCATGCTCTACCCCATACGTTTGTCCCGGCAGCTCAGAGAAAACCTCCTTGTTGCGAAGCACAAACTCCTTAACCTCCTGTTGTTGGAGGTTTGACAAGGTGACTGCTATTCCAACCTCAGGAATCACGCAATCAGACTGAGCTGGTGACAAAGTTTCTGCGACTAGGGATTCCCTATCCCTCCAGGCTTTCAACAGATTAATGTGATAGATCTGTTCGGGCTTTCGCCTTCCTGGTTGTCTGACCTTGTAATTCACTTCGCTCACTTTTTCCATTATCTCGTAGGGGCCTTGCCATTTGGCGAGGAACTTGCTTTCAACCGTAGGGACAAGTACCAATATCTTATCCCCCGGGGAAAAGGTCCGGGTCTTGGCTCCACGGTTGTACATTCTCTGCTGTGCCAACTGCGTTTGGGCCAAATGTTCCTTTACGATTGGCATTACCTGTGCAATTCTATCTTGCATCAGGGCGACATGCTCAATCACACTCCTGTGGGGAGAACTCTCACTTTCCCAAGTTTCCTTGGCGATATCCAACAGCCCTCTTGGGTGTCTCCCATAGAGTAACTCAAAGGGTGAGAAACCCGTAGAGGATTGGGGTACCTCCCTAATAGCAAACATTAAATAGGGAATTAGACAGTCCCAATCCTTTCCATCTTTATCCACCACCTTCTTTAACATTTGTTTTAGAGTTTTGTTGAATCTTTCAACCAACCCATCTGTTTGAGGGTGATACACAGATGTACGCAATTGTGTTACTTTGAACAACTTGCACAGCTCTTTCATAACCCGGGACATAAAGGGTGTACCTTGGTCCGTAAGCAGTTCCTTACAAATACCCACACGGCTAAAAACAAGAGATAGCTCTTTAGCTATGGTTTTGGCCGAGGTATTTCGGAGAGGAATCGCTTCCAGATAACGGGTGGCATAGTCCATTATAACCAAGATGTACTGGTGCCCCCTAGCGGACTTCATTATCGGACCTACCAAATCCATTGCGATCCTCTCAAAGGGGACCTCAATGATGGGAAGAGGTACCAGCGGGTTACGGAAATGTGGCATCGGTGCCGACCTCTGACACACAGGGCAGGAGGAACAATAATTTTCTGTTTCCTTCATGACCCCAGACCAATAGAATCTCTGCAATACTCTCTCTCTGGTTTTCTCTGTCCCCAGATGACCTCCAAGAATGTGCCCATGGGCCAACTCTAACACCAACTTCCTGTAAGGTTTGGGCACCACAAGCTGCTCAATGGTTTCTTCTGCCCTTTTAGCCACCCGATACAGTAGGTCCTTTTCCACGATGAAGTATGGGTAAGTGCCGGTCTCATCTGGGTTCACTAACTCGCCATCTATTTCCACTACGTTTTCCCGTGCCTTTATTAGGGTGGGGTCTTTTAACTGTTCTGTGGCAAAATTTTCCTTGTGAACCTTGAGATCAGAAAACTCCACAGACGGCATGTTTTCGTCTGAGGATGTTGGCTCCTCCCCAGTTTCTCGAGTCTCCCCTGCCAATACCGACAAGGTAAATTCTGGAGAGTCCTCACCACTCTCCGAGGAATTCTGCCTATCACATTCCTGGTATATAGGGGCACCAGTGGGGGGCTCAGGACAATCCCATAGTTCCCAGAACTCTGGAAAATCCCTTCCCACAATGGCATCATGAGGCAAGTGAGACACTAATCCCACCCGATGAGAGAGGGTACCTTTGGGGGTCTCAAAACACACTGTAGTCACCGGATACTCTCGGGTGTCCCCATGCACACAAATAACAGCTACCTTGTTATTCCCAGAGACCTCTGTAGTAACTAATTCAGCCTTTATCAGTGCCACAAGGCTACCTGAATCCAGCAATACAACAACATTTCTACCATTAACACACATTTTGCATAAATGTTTCTCAGTTCCCCGCATGGCAGTGCATGCGAATGTCGCAAACAGTGACTGACGTCTGTCCGTTAGAAAGTCACATTGCATGGGTTCATCCACAACCGGGCAATTTGCTGCAATATGTCCCTCTTGTTGGCAGCGGTAACAAACAATCCTTCTTGCTGCCTCTTGAACCCCTGACTTCCCAAACCTTGGGTAGAACTCCCACCCTCTCACTCTCTCCACCCTCACCCCTTGGAATCATCTTACCCGCCACTGGGGATGGTCTGGTCTTAGGGTGGAAAGTCCGTGAGTCTCTGGAAGAGGCAGTCAGGTTCTCTGTAGCCAAGTACTTCTCTACACGATCCATAAGATTATCGGCCGTTTCTGGGTCTCCATGGCTTACCCACTTTTGGATGGCAGTAGGAAGAGCTCTCAAGAAACGATCCATCACAACACGTTCCACAATCTTTGGTGCGGACAAAGTCTCTGGCTGTAGCCACTTCCTGCTCAGGTGAATGAGATCATACATTTGAGACCTGGGGGGTTTTCCAAGCCGGAAAGTCCAGTTATGCACACGCTGAGCCCGGACAGCCAGGGTGATACCCAGCCGTGCGGAATATTTCAGTTTTTAGCATCACATAGTCTTTTGCTTGGTCAGGCTCTAGGTCATAGTAAGCTTTCTGCGATTCACCAGTTAACAGAGGAGCCACCAGTCCAGCCCACTGCTCCTTAGGCCACTTTTCTCTTTCAGCAGTCCTTTCAAATGTGGTCAAAAACACCTCTGGATCATCCTCTCCAGTCATTTTTGTCAATAAACGACTCACCCCAAAGGACGCAGTATTAGTGGAACTACTTGCCTCACTGGTCTGCGGACGTTGCTGCATTAACGTTTCCATTTGTTGCTGTAGTCTCTGTTCTTGCTTCTGTAACAGGTCTATGAAGCGGGCCTCAGATTGCTGCTGGGCTTGTTGCTGAGCTTCCAGACTCTGTTGCAAAGTTGCATTTGTCTGCTGCTGGGCTGTAAGGCTCTGTTGATGAGCTTGCTGCTGGGCTACGAGGCTCTTTTGCAAACCTGCATTTGTCTGCTGCTGATTGGCATTTGCTAGAGCCAGCTGTTTCAGTATCTCCTCCATGCTGGCCTTAAAAAAACTGCCACTGGTTCTCCACCAACTGTGAGGGGGTTTGCTCAGCAGCGGGCGTGTGTGACCCCCTGGATGGGTTCACCACACAAAAACAGGCACAGCAGACAGTGGTAGGAGAAAACAAAAGGGTGTGGTTTTATTTGAACTATACACAGACAAAAAAATACAGCAAAAACAAAAGAAACAGGAAAATAAATCTCGGTTACCTTGACCGCTCACTACACACGTTGGTGTCCCTAACTAACAACTGGGTACAGCCTTGTGCTGTCCCAGTCCCTAGCTCCCTGCTTTTAGAAGTTCTTAGCACTAACCACACAGGCTTTGGCTCACTGCACAGAGATCACACTCCCCAGACTATCCACACAGATCTGGTTCCAGGTTGGAGCATCTCCCTTAGCATGCTGGGAGTTCTTGTAGAGGCCCTAATGAGCCCACTTACTTCAGCTGGGCTCATTGACTCTTCCCCTGCAAGACTCCCAGCACTCCCCCTAGTGGTATAAATCGGCATAAAGCCTGAATCTAGGACATATATACCTTCCATCCTGGATGCAACCTGGTGATTTTACCTGCATGCTGTCACAATATGTTGCGAAGACCAAACTTCGTTGCTGCAGTGTGGCGTATCTGTAGGTAGAGGAAGTAAGCTGTGCGTGGTAGATTGTAATCTCTACGAAATTCATCAAAAGAACGAAACACGTTGTCTGAGAATAAATGCAAAATAGTTTTTACCCCCCTTTTCGACCAGAATCCCCTGTCAGATCTGCGGAAGAACTATGGTAGAGTTGGGTTCCCCCAGAGTGGAGTGTTCGGCGAGTAAGTATTACTGTCAGTGAACGACTGTAGTTTTTTTTAGCTTAATAAGCCTGATAGTCATTGCCAGGACACTCGTACCCTCCTGCCTTCTAAGGGACATACGATAAATCAGGTTCTGCAGAGATTCATAGGAGGTAAGGATAGCAGCCTCCAAGGCAGTGGCTGCGTTGTTGGCTTCAGGAAAAAACCACCAATGTGCATGAGCTAATTGTGAGGCAACATAATAGGTGTGGAGGCAGGGTAAGGCCAATCCACCCTCCAGTACTGGTAACTGGAGGGTGGTCTTGGCAATCCTGACTACTCCCCCCCTCCATAAAAAGGAAGTAAGGATGGAGTCTATTTCTTTAAATTTAAGCTTAGTGACATATATTGGTGAATTACCCAATACATACAGAAATCGTGGCAGGAATATCATTTTAAAAATATTAATCCTGCCCAATAAGGTAAGTGGGAGATTTGCCCAGGTTTTGAATGTGGTCTTCATTCTCCCTATAAGGGGGTCTATATTGAGTTTACCATAAGAGGTAATAGGGAGCTGTACCATAACTCCTAAATATCGGAAGGAGGTGACTATTTGTAGTGGGCAAGAGGAAGTTAGCCTGGGTGGGTCTGCCTGGTCAATCTGAAATAGGATGGACTTGTCCCAGTTAACCCGGAACCCGGAGAAATGCCCAAACTTGCCAATAATCTCCAGCAGGACTGGGAGAGACGACTGGGGGTCCGACAAATAGATCAACATGTCGTCAGCATAAAGAGACACCTTCTCCTCCAGACCCCCAATCGTCAGTCCCGCAACCTCCCCGCAAGATCTTATCAGTGCTGCCAAGGGCTCTATAGCCAGTGCAAAGAGCAACGGCGACAGAGGGCACCCCTGTCTGGTGCCTCTCTTTATCAGAAAGGGATCAGACACGGCTGCGTTCACCCTCAGTCGAGCAGTGGGTTTCGAATATAACAGCTGGACCCATCTGATGAAGGTACCGCCAAAACCAAACTTTGCCAGGACCTCCAGCAGATAAGGCCATTCGACTGACTCAAATGCCTTGTGTGCGTCCAAGGACAGAACAGCCCTGGAACCCATCTCCGCATGAGTGGCCTGAAGATTGGTGAACAATCTCCGCAGGTTGATGGAGGTCGATCGCCCAGGGATGAACCCAGTTTGATCCGGCACCAATAATGGTAGTAATAACTGTGTTCAATCGCCGGGCGAGCACCTTGGCCAAAATCTTAACATCTGAGTTGATGTGGTTTAGGAATGAGGACAATCAATGCCTCCGACATAGAGGGGGGTAGCTGTCCCGTTTTCATAGCAAAATCATATACCCTGCTTAGATGGGGTATAAACAAATCTTTGTATTGCAAATACCACTCGATGGGGAACCCATCCAGTCCCGGCGTTTTGTTTCTGGCAAAGGACTGGATAGCCTCCCCAATTTCCTCAGTTGTCAGAGGAGCGTCAAGATCTGACGCCTGCTGGGTAGGGATGAGCTCGGTGTTCGAGTCGAACATAGGTTCGACTCGAACATCGGCTGTTCGCGCGTTCGGCGAACAACGAACGATTTGGGCCGTTCGCGCCAAATTCGAGTGACGCGAACGGCCCACAATACACTGCGCCATCGCAGTGTAATCCCGGCGCTGTGATTGGCCAAGCATGCACTGTGACCCTGCATGCTTGGCCAATCACAGCGCCGGCAGCGAGGAGAGCAATGATTGGCCACAGGCAGGATGCCTGTGGCCAATTATAGCTGAGGGGGTTTAGTACACGCCCCACACTATAAAAGGCCGCCAGCGCGGCGGCCTTGTGTAGTGTGTTCCGGAGCAGGGAAAGTGAAGGATAGGCAGGGATAGTGTCAAATCTATTCTTTGCTAAACCTTGTGTGTAGGGACAGAGAAGGATAGGCAGGGTAAGTGTCAGTGTCATATTCTTTGCTAAACCTTGTGTGTAGGGAGAGAGAAGGATAGGCAGGGAGAGTGTCAGTGTCATATACTTTGATAAACCTTGTGTACAGGGAGAGAGAAGGATAGGCAGCGGACAGTGTCAGTGTCATATTCTTTGCTAAACCTTGTGTCACGTACCTTGTGATGGGAGCCCAACGTGCAGGGAGCGGCCTCTCGTAATCCCCTGGCTCGAGAGCCCCTGATAGAGCAGACAGAGGCTCAGGAGGACAGGGGGCACAAGTGCCTGGCAGGTAAGCAGGATATTGGGTAGTTGCGTCAGCAGATGGTGCACGGCAAAACTGGAACAGTCCAAAGATAGCTGGGAGGTGCACAGTAGGACCAATCAGAATGCAGACAACAGGCAGATGTATTAAAGTCCCAGATCAGACTGCAGAAACAAGGTGGTGTATTGTAGTACAGGCTGAGGTGTACTGTAGCTCAGGCACAGGTGCAGGGTAGTTCAGGCAGAGATGCGGTATGATTCAGGCAGAGATGCACAGTGGCTTCAGGCAGGATGCACTGTAGTTCAGGTGGAGGTGCCTTGTAGTTCGGACAGACCGGTGGGTCGGACCAGCAGTGATCAGGTACAGGGATGACCAAGAGAGTTGTCAGAGCAAGCTGAAGTCGGGGCGGGCAGCAATCGGGGTTAAACAGAGACAAGCCGGATCAGATAACAGGTGTACAGGAATCAGAAGTCAATAGCAGGGGTCTCGGGAACGCTGTAGACCAGACAGCAAGGAGCAAGGTATGCAGATAGTTTAAATACCTTGTTTGGTGCCAAACACTGTCACCGCGCGCGTGCGCGCTCCCATGAGCGCGCAAGCGCGCCCGCGCACGCCGATTGCGCTATTGTGCACGCGCATGCGCGGAATGGACCTATGGAGTATAGACGATCTCATGGCAGCACTGTTGCCAGGCAGATTGTAAAAACGCCTTTCCTGACATTGCCCCCCCCAAGGGGCAGCCTCCGGATGCCCAACTGGGCTATTTTGTCTGGGTGAGATTTCTCAAAGTCCTTGATTAGCCTTTCCGCGTGGACATTCATCTCTGGTTCCCATGAGTTTTCTTCTGGGCCGTAACCCTTCCATTTCACCAGGTATTGGATCTGGTTTCGTCTTCGTCTACAACCCAGAATGGACTCGACCTCAAATTCCTCTTCTCCATCGATGAGCACGGGTTCGGGAGGATTGGTGTCCCGATCCGTAAAGGGATCAGGAACCGTAGGCCTAAGCAGGGCTACATGAAAAACTGGGTGGATCCGGAAGGACTCAGGCAGTTTCAATTCGTAAGCTACCTCGTTAATCTTCCTTGTTATAGGGAAGGGACCCACGAATTTAGGGCCCAACTTCTTGGATGGGCATGCCAATTTTAGATTCAGGGTAGAGAGCCAAATTTGGTCCCCAGGTGCCAGGTTGAGCTCCCCTCTCCTCTTTCTGTCGAAAATTTCCTTGTTGTAGCTTTGCGCCTTAGTCATGGTCTCCTGGAGAAGTTTATTGTTGGTGGAAAAGAAATTTAAAGTTTCCTGGGCGGCTGGTCCCGAACATTCTAGCACGTTGTTAGATAGAAATAATGGGTGAAACCTATAGTTTGCGAAAAATGGGGATTGCTTGATGGCAGAATGAACAGAGTTATTGTAGGCAAACTCAGCAAGAGGCAAAAGAGGGGCCCAATCATTCTGGGAGAAGCTTGAAAAGCAGCACAGGTACTGCTCGAGCGTTTGATTGGTGCGCTCTGTTTGACCATTGGTTTGGGGATGGTACGCTGAGGAAAAGAACAGATCGATCTTCAGTGATTTACATAGTGCCCTCCAAAATCTTGATGTAAACTGTACCCCCCGGTCAGATGTAATGTTAGCAGGTACACCGTGCAGCCTTACTATTTCCCTGATGAAGATTTTTGCAGTCTCAGAGGCCGAGGGGATGCCCCTCATGGGTAGGAAATGGGCCATCTTGGAGAGTCTATCAACTACTACAAAGATGGTCGTAAACTCTTCTGATGGAGGTAGTTCAACTATAAAGTCCATGGAGATCATCCTCCATGGCCTCTCCGGGACGGGTAGTGGCTTTAGCAACCCCCAGGCTCTGGTTTTGCTGTCTTTGTTCTGGATGCAGGTGGTACAAGATTCCACATAGCGCTTGCAATCTTGGGATAACTGTGGCCACCAGAATGTCCGCTGGAGAAGTTCGGAAGTTTTGTACACACCAAAGTGGCCAGCTAACTGGTGGTCATGACAGGATTTCAAGACTGCCACCCAAAGTTGTTGAGGTACAAAAATCTTGTCCTTGTTCCACAGCAGACCGTCTTTAGACTGTAGGGCAAGGCCAGAGAATGGGCATGGTTCCGAGGAGGCTTGTCTGATTTGGGACAGGAGGTCCTCTTGTAACAGGAG
Organism: Rana muscosa; assembly: GCA_029206835.1. NCBI lineage: Eukaryota > Metazoa > Chordata > Amphibia > Anura > Ranidae > Rana > Rana muscosa. The sequence continues at coordinate 1,035,848,494 of CM055117.1, forward strand.
GAAGTTGCCGGGAGGTAGAATGGTATCTGGGGGGGAAAGGACCTTAGGTTCGGCAAACATCCGGGAAAGGGCGTCCGGTTTGGTGTTTTTGGATCCGGGTTGGTACGTGATGGGAAACGAAAATCGGGTAAAAAAGAGTGCCCACCTGGCCTGGCGTGGTCTCAGTCTCTTGGCAATCTTTAAGTATTCCAGGTTTTTATGGTCGGTATAGATCAGGATAGGATGTGCTGCTCCTTCCAGGAGATAGCGCCATTCCTCAAGTGCGGACTTTATTGCCAGAAGTTCCCTGTCCCCGACGTCGTAGTTTCTCTCGACCTCCGTTAGTTTACGGAAGAAGAAGGCTACTGGGTGCAATGCGGCCTTTGGGCCTTGTCTCCGGGAAAGTATTGCTCCAACTGCCACTTCAGAGGCATCCACCTCCAAGATGTAAGGTAAGGCCGGGTTGGGGTGCTTCAGGACAGAGGCCGAGATGAACAGGTTCTTAAGGTTAGCGAAGGCGGCCTGAGCTTCGGGGGACCAGTGAAACCGGTTACCTTGTTTAGTTAAGTTGGTAATGGGGGCAATGATAGAGGAGAATCCTTTAATGAATTTCCGGTAGAAGTTCGCAAAGCCCACAAAGCATTGGATCCCCTTCTTATCGCTGGGGGCTGGCCAATCCAGAATGGCCGTGATCTTCTGAGGGTCCATCTTAATACCCTCCACCGAAATGATTAGCCCTAGGAACTGAATATCTTGTTGTTCGAATGCACATTTCTCGGGCTTGGCGTACAAACCATGTTGGCGAAGCCGGGCCAAGACCTTCCGGACGTGTTCACGATGGTCGGATAAGGAGGAAGAGAAGACCAGGATATCGTCTAGGTAGATGATGACGAATAGATCTAGATAGTCTCTAAAGATATCATTTACAAAATGTTGAAACGTGGCAGGGGCATTACATAGCCCGAAGGGCATGACCAGGTATTCAAAGTGCCCGAATCTAGTGCGAAACGCTGTTTTCCATTCATCGCCGCTCCGGATGCGGACTGTAGGCCCCGCGGAGGTCCAATTTAGTGAAGATGGCTGCTGTCCCAAGTCTTTGGAAAAGTTCGGGTACTAATGGCAGGGGATACCTATTTTTAATAGTTACTTTATTCAGGGCTCTGTAATCCACACAGGGGCGTAGGGAGTGGTCCTTCTTTTCTGCGAAGAATATACCGGCTTCTGCAGGAGAGGTGGAGGGACGTATGAATCCCTTCTCTAAGTTGTCATCCAGATACGTCTTGAGAGTTCCAAGCTCTAGTTCAGATAAGGGGAAAATTCTTCCAAAAGGGACCTCTGCCCCCGGAAGAAGGTCAATAGGGCAATCGTAGGGCCTGTGCGGAGGTAGAGTCTCCGCGCCCTGTTTACTAAAGACATCTAGAAAGTTGTGATAGGCCTCCGGGACCAGCTGACGGTTCTCCATGTCACTCCCCAGACAAAGTAATGGGGACGAGGTGTCGGATGGCACTGGGAAACAGTGTTCACGGCAATAGAGAGATGGAAAGCGAACCTCTCCAGTGTTCCAGTCGATCTGAGGATTATGAGCCTTTAGCCATGGTATCCCCAAGATAATTGGGAAGAGAGGGGATTCTATAATGTCCAGGCACAATAGTTCTTCATGCGTGTCCGCAATGGTGGTGCGCAGGGGAATTGTCTGCTGCGTAACTGGTCCAGATCTGATGGCCGATCCGTCAGCAAGATGGACCGTAAGTTCTTTAGGTCTGGGGAAAGGTCAAAGGGACTTGATGTTTCAAAGCAAAGGAAAGGTCCATGAAGCCGCTGCAAGCACCGGAGTCAATAATGGCGGGAGTCCAGATGTTCCTTCCTGGGAGCTGTAGAGAGATGGAAACGGTCAGGTGAGCGGAATGGTTAGGCAGAACAGGCGAGACAGTAGAGGAGAGGTGGCACTTACGCAATTTAGCGGGGCACATCCTCACGTAGTGTCCTGACTCCCCGCAGTAGAGGCAGAGGTTGTGAACCCGGCATCGCTGGCGCTGCTCAGGAGTAAGCGAGGGTCGGATCAACCCCAGTTGCATGGGTTCAGAGGCATCGGTAGCGGAGCGTGGGGAGGTCGAAGGAGCGGAATGAGGAGGATAGGGTACCCGTGGCAGCATCCATACTGGGCGGGATCCTGCTGACCGTTCAGCTCTACGCTCCCTTAGTCGCCTGTCGATCTGAATAGCTTGAAGGATCAAGGCATCGAGCGTGTTCGGTATACGACCCGGGCCAGCTCGTCCTTCAAGGGCTCTGATAGTCCCAGCCGGAATTGGTGTCGCAGGGCGGCGTCGTTCCAGCTGGTATCGGCGCTCCAGCGCCTAAAGTCCAATACATAGTCTTCAGCGGCTCTGCGACCCTGCTGGAGAGAGCATAACGCTGCTTCAGCGGTAGCGGCCAGTTGAGGGTCCTCATAGAGGAGGTCCATGGCCTGGAGGAAAGTACTTAGTTGGTCAAGGCAGGTGTTTTTCTGTTCCAGGAGGCGGTGTGCCCAGGCCTGAGGTTCACCGGACAATAGGGCTATGACAAAGCCCACCTTGGTAGGTTCAAGGGAGAAGGTCCTGGGCTGTAGCGCAAAGAAAAGTTCGCAGGCGTTACGAAAAGCCCTGTACTTGCCGCGGTCCCCAGAGAACCTCTCCGGAGTAGGGACCCTGGGTTCAGGTGGCAACATGACAACCGACGGTGCAGGTGAAGCTCCTGATGCGACAGGTGCCGAGGTAGCCAGGGTCTGGACATGCTCCTCTAGCCGGGTATATCCCTCTTGCAAACTCCTGACTGCAGCAGTAAGTCCGTCCAGGTGGCGGCATAGTTCCTCCATGGGAGAGGCCCCCTGCGTAGGCTCCGACATGGCTGTCTGGTACTGTCACGTACCTTGTGATGGGAGCCCAACGTGCAGGGAGCAGCCTCTCGTAATCCCCTGGCTCGAGAGCCCCTGATAGAGCAGACAGAGGCTCAGGAGGACAGGGGGCACAAGTGCCTGGCAGGTAAGCAGGATATTGGGTAGTTGCGGCAGCAGATGGTGCACGGCAAAACTGGAACAGTCCAAAGATAGCTGGGAGGTGCACAGTAGGACCAATCAGAATGCAGACAACAGGCAGATGTATTAAAGTCCCAGATCAGACTGCAGAAACAAGGTGGTGTATTGTAGTACAGGCTGAGGTGTACTGTAGCTCAGGCACAGGTGCAGGGTAGTTCAGGCAGAGATGCGGTATGATTCAGGCAGAGATGCACAGTGGCTTCAGGCAGGATGCACTGTAGTTCAGGTGGAGGTGCCTTGTAGTTCGGACAGACCGGTGGGTCGGACCAGCAGCGATCAGGTACAGGGATGACCAAGAGAGTTGTCAGAGCAAGCCGAAGTCGGGGCGGGCAGCAATCGGGGTTAAACAGAGACAAGCCGAATCAGATAACAGGTGTACAGGAATCAGAAGTCAATAGCAGGGGTCTCGGGAACGCTGTAGACCAGACAGCAAGGAGCAAGGTATGCAGATAGTTTAAATACCTTGTTTGGCGCCAAACGCTGTCACCGCGCACACGCGTGCGCGCTCCCGCGAGCGCACGTGCGCGCCCGCCGATTGCGCTATTGTGCACACGCATGCGCGGAATGGACCTATGGAGTATAGACGATCTCCTGGCAGCACTGTTGCCAGGCAGATTGTAAAAACGCCTTTCCTGACACCTTGTGTGCAGGGAGAGAGAAGGATAGGCAGGGAGAGTGTCAGCGTCATATACTTTGATAAACCTTGTGTACAGGGAGAGAGAAGGATAGGCAGGGGACAGTGTCAGTGTCATATACTTTGATAAACCTTGTGTGCAGGGAGAGAGAAGGATAGGCAGGGGACAGTGTCAGTGTCATTGTTGCTAAGCCTCCTGCACATTATACACCTGAAGTTAGCCCGTATTGCTGCTTTTTCCTGGTGTGTTACACAAACAGGATTTTGCGGCACTTACAGCGGGCGGAGTGTGCCTCCTGACCATATTACACCTTAACTTAGCCTGTATTGCTGCTTTTTCCTGGTGTGTTACACAAACAGGATTTTGCGGCACTTACAGCGGGCGGAGTGTGCCTCCTGACCATATTACACCTTAACTTAGCCTGTATTGCTGCTTTTTCCTGGTGTGTTACACAAACAGGATTTTGCGGCACTTACAGCGGGCGGAGTGTGCCTCCTGACCATATTACACCTTAACTTAGCCTGTATTGCTGCTTTTTCCTGGTGTGTTACACAAACAGGATTTTGCGGCACTTACAGCGGGCGGAGTGTGCCTCCTGACCATATTACACCTTAACTTAGCCTGTATTGCTGCTTTTTCCTGGTGTGTTACACAAACAGGATTTTGCGGCACTTACAGCGGGCGGAGTATGCCTCCTGACCATATTACACCTTAACTTAGCCTGTATTTCTGCTTTTTCCTGGTGTGTTACACAAACAGGATTTTGCGGCACTTACAGCGGGCGGAGTGTGCCTCCTGACCATATTACACCTTAACTTAGCCTGTATTGCTGCTTTTCCCATTTCCCTGCAGGCCATTAGAATGTCTGGAAGGCAAACAAGGAGAGGCAGACAGTCAGGAGCCAAAAAAAGAGGGCAAGCAGGCTCTGTGTCTAGAGACAACAGTGCTGGTCGTGGACGCGGTGCATCGCCATCAGCACGTGGCCATGGGACACGCTTGTCCTTCTTTTCAGCAGCTGGACGTGTTGAGCCGCATCATGCCGAAGACTTGGTAGAGTGGATGACCAAGCCCTCCTCATCCTCCTCATCCTCTCTCACCCAGGCTCAGGGTACTGGCAAAGCAGCTGCCAAAGCGTCCTCTTCCCTGGTATCAATGTCATCATCAGTCACTCCTTCCCTAGACCAACCATGTCCTCCTGAGGAGTCCCCCGAACTGTTTGAGCACAGTGTTGGGTACATGCTCCAGGAGGATGCCCAGCGTTTCGAAGGGTCTGATGATGATACCCAGCTAGAGGAAGGCAGTAGCGTGAGAGCAGAGAGAGGGGATGCTCAAGAAGGACACCAATCTGGCAGTCATGTTCCAGCAGCTGCAGCATACTGCCAGATTGGCTCCAGTGATGAGGAGGGGGGGGATGATGAGGTCACTGACTCCACGTGGGTGCCTAATAGGAGAGAGGAGGAGGAGGAGGATGAGGATGAGGAGGAGGCACATCTCCAACGAGGCAGGATAACCTCGGGGGGCCAGCGTAAGGGCAGCACACCGACGGAATCACACCGCAGAGCTCCGCCTGTGCAAGGCGCTGCCTCTGCCCGTTATTCAAAAAGTTCTTTGGTGTGGGCCTTTTTTGAGTTGAGTGCATCAGATCGCACAGCTGCTGTTTGCAACATATGTCTCAAGCGTATATCGCGTGGCCAAAACATCACCCGCTTGGGCACCACATGCTTGACCAGACATATGTTGACCTGCCATGCAGCTCGTTGGCAAGCCTACCTTAAAGACCCACACCAAAGAACAAAGCTGACCTCTTCTTGCACCGCATCAGCTGGGATCTCCAACCCCACTATACCTTCAGTCCTCTCTGAAACCTGCTCTGAGAGGAATGAAGGTGTAGAATTAGGTGTGTCACAGCCAAGTACTTGCGGGCACTCTGCTAGCAGTACACCAACGTCCGATTCTAGCAGGCAAATTTCCCTGCCCCAGCTGCTGGACCGTCAAAAGAAGTTCACTCCCAGCCATCCACATGCCCAGCGGTTGAATGCTAGCTTTGCTCAATTGCTAGCGCTTCAACTGCTGCCTTTTCAGTTGGTAGACTCGGCCCCCTTCCGTGAGTTTGTGCAATGTGTGGTTCCTCAGTGGCAGGTTCCCAAACGCCACTTTTTCTCACGGAAGGCGATTCCGGCTCTCTACCGGCATGTGGAAGGCAATGTCTTGGCCTCGCTGGACAGGGCGGTCAGCGGTAAGGTGCATATTACCACTGACTCATGGTCCAGCAGGCATGGACAGGGACGTTACCTTTCTTTCACGGCCCATTGGGTCACTCTTTTGGCAGCTGGGAAGGATGCAGGACAAGGTGCAGTAGTGTTGGAGGTTGTTCCACCGCCACACCTCCAAAATGCTACTACTGGTTGTGACACACCTCTGTCCTCCACCCCCTCCTCTTCTTCTTCCTCCGTGGCCTCTTCCTGTGCTTTGTCCACGGAACCAGCGGTGCTCCGTAGGCGTTCAAGGGGCTATGCAAGTACGCAGGCAAAAAGATGCCATGCCGTGCTTGCACTGGTGTGTTTGGGGGACAGGAGCCACACTGGGGCAGAGGTTCTGTCTGCTCTGCAGGGGCAGGCCGAGAGGTGGTTGACGCCACGCCAGCTTAAGCCAGGAATGGTAGTTTGCGACAATGGCACCAACCTCCTCTCCGCTCTCCGACAGGGACAACTGACCCATGTGCCCTGTGTGGCTCACGTCCTTAACCTGGTGGTGCAGCGGTTCTTGGGCAGGTACCCGGGCTTACAGGATGTCCTGAGGCAGGCCAGGAAAGTCTGTGTGCATTTCTGCAGATCTTATAATGCCAGTGCTCACCTGGCTGAGCTGCAAAAGGAGTTGAACCTGCCCAAGAACCGCCTTATATGTGACATGCCCACCAGGTGGAACTCAACGTTGGCCATGCTGCAGCGGCTGCACACGCAGCAGAGGGCCATCAATGAGTACCTGTGCGACTACGGCACCAGGACAGGGTCAGGGGAGCTCGGGTTTTTTTCACCACGCCAGTGGGGAATGATCAGGGATGCATGCACTGTCCTGGCACCATTTGAGGAGGCCACGAGGATGGTGAGCAGTGACAGTGCATGCATCAGTGACACTGTACCTCTTGTCCACCTGTTGGAACATACGCTGCGTGGAATAATGGACAGGGCACTTGAGGCAGAACAGAGGCAGGAAGAGGAGGACTTCCTTGCCTCTCAAGGCCCCCTTTACCCTACCCAGACAGTGTTCCTTCTGTCCCACCCATCGCACAGGAAGAAGAGGAGGAGGAGGATTGTGTCAGCATGGAGGTGGAGCCTGGCACTCAGCATCATCAGCAGCAGTCTTTTAGGGATGATTTACAGTCCCAAGAAACCAGTGGACTTGTACGTGGCTGGGAGGAGGTGGCTGCGGATCATGTCGTCCTTAGTGACCCAGAGGACTCCGGACTGAATGCCTCAGCTAACCTATGCTGCATGGCCTCCCTGATCCTGCAAAGTCTGCGGAAGGATCCTCGTATTCTTCGGATCAAGGAGAGGGACCATTACTGGCTGGCCACTCTCCTTGATCCACGGTACAAGGGTAAGGTTGCGGACCTTATCTTACCGTCGCAGAGGGAGCAGAGGATGAGACAACTCCGGGAGGCCTTGCAGAAAGGTCTGTGCAACGCGTTTCCAGAGACTGGGAGGTTACAAACACCTGGTCTTGGACAACGAGTTGCTGAGGCTTCGGTCAGTCAAAGAAGGAGCGGTGGGGAAGGTGGCCGTCTGACCGAAGCGTTCAGACAATTCTTTAGTCTGCAGCCCCAAGGTATGATCGGTTCCAGCAACCATCTCCAGCGTCTGATATACATGGTGCAGGAATACCTAGGGGCAAGGTCAGACTTGGACACCTTCCCCACCGAAAATCCTCTGGTTTACTGGGTCTTGAGGATGGATCACTGGCCAGAGCTTGCACAGTATGCAATTGAGCTACTGGCCTGTCCTGCATCCAGCGTTCTTTCAGAACGCACATTCAGTGCTGCTGGAGGATTTGTCACGGATCACAGGGTGCGCCTGTCCACCGACTCTGTTGATCGACTGACCTTCATAAAGATGAACCAGTCTTGGATCACCACCAGCTACCAAACACCTGAGGCTGATATAACAGACTAATTTATTTTTAAATGTCACATCCCTTAAAGACTGATGCTGATGCTGAGAGTTTGTCCTGTTATGTTGACTGACTAAACTCCTCCTCCTCAATGATCCGATTGACGATGATAGCTTGGAAGAACATTTTTGTATCTGGGTGCCGCCACCAGTGGCTAAGGCCCAATTTTTCAGCCCCTGTTTAACAGGGGTGTGTTATTACAATTTTTTATGCAATGCTTTGCAGCAGGGCTCATTCCTGCACTCCAACTAGAGTATCTGGGAGTGGTTGCAGTGTCGTGGCACCAGCACCAGTGGCCAATTTTTGATGCAATACTTTGCAACAGGGCTCATTGCTGTGCTCCAAGTACAATATCTGTGAGGGGTTGCAGTGTTGTGGCACCAGTGCCTAAGGCTCAATTTTTCTGCCCCTGTTTAACAGGGGCATGTAATTACAATTCTTGATCTAATAATTCACAGCAGGGCCCATTCCTGCGCCCACCAAGAGTAACTGTGAGGCCTTACAGTGTTGTGTCAACACCACCACCACCACCAAAGGCCCAATTTTTCAGCCCCTGTTCAACAGGGGCATGCAATTACAATTCTTGATCTAATAATTCACAGCAGGGCCCATTCATGCGCCCACCAAGAGTAACTGTGAGGGCTCACAGTGTTGTGGCAACACCAACATGTAAGGGGCAAATTTCAGCTGAGTATATACGGCAGGCCCCTACTTTCAAACATCCAACTTACAAACGACTCCTCCTTGCAAACGGAAGGATACAACAGGAAGTGAGAGGAAATCTACCCATAGGAAGGCAAATTCTCTCCTGTAAGAGTTAATATGGGAAAAAAAGTGTCTCCTCTCCACTGATTCTTTATCACCAATTCTTGTTTCAATAAAAACCCCAAATTTTCAAAAAACATTTGTCATTAGGACGGAAAGTGAGGTGAACTGTTCTGAACAGGTGCACACTGCACAGACAGCAAAACAAATGTTACAGGGGTGATAAACCTTCCCTATGTTTTCCAAAAAGCTTAAAAATATATTTTTGGGCTGGAGCTACACTTAAACAATGTACCTGTTCAAAATTACAAACAGATTCTACATAAGAACAAACCTACAGTCCCTGTCTTGTTTGCACCGCCTGTATACGGCTGTTCAGAGTATATAGGGCCTTTTTTATTTTGTGTGCGGGGTTCCCCTTAATATCCATACAAGACCCAAAGGGGCTGGTAATGGGCTGGGGTAGGGGGGGGGGGGTGTGTGATGGGGTAGCTATGCCATTTTTCTTAAAGATTTTCATCCATATTACCGGTACCAGACATTACATTAAAGCTGCAAGCAGTTTTAAATGGCTTTTTTCCCTTTAGAAATGTAATTTTGTGCAGGGACAGTTCTAAACACGGGAAACACGTGGCACTTCATAGGCATACTTTAGACACCCCCCCCCCAGGTACGATATTTAAAGGAATATTTGACTTTTTTTTTCACTTTATGCATCATTAACCACTTAACGACCGCTCACTGTATATATACGTCGGCACAATGGCACCGACAGGCACAATCACGTACAGTGTACGTGATTGCCTTTGTACAGTTGGGGGGTCCAATCGGACCCCCCTTCTGTACAGTGAGCGGTCGGAATTCGTCTGGGAGCGTTCCGAGATGGGGGGGCGGCCGTTCGATTCCGGCCACCCCCCCGCGATCGCTCCCGGCGAATAGAAATGCCCCCTCTGTCTGTGGAATGTACACACAGACAGAGAAAGCAGGAGGAAGTGATGTCATCTCCTGTGCGGCGCTCACATATACCGAGCGCCGTACAAGAGAAGACACACAGGTCAGTGCACTAACACTACACTAACACCAGCACACAGAGGCACATAAATCGCCCCCCCAGGCCCCCCCAGATCACCCCCCAGCCCCCAGTCACAGTGTCACAGTGTCACAGTGTCACAGTGTCACCATTTATTTACTGATCACTGCAATCAGTGACATTTGTGACTGTAAAAGTGTCACTACATTTAGCTTTAGGTCCAGTGTAGCCCCCTAACCCCCCCTAATAAAGGTTTAACCCCTTGATCACCCCCCAGATAACCCTTTCACCCCCTAGCACCGCCGTCGCTAAGCGATCATTTTTCTGATCGCTGTCTTAGCGTCGGTGATGCAGATCGGTAGCCAGTATTTTTTTTTAGGTTCGCCGCAGGTTTTTATAGCGTCGGGTACCCCCATAAATTATCTAATAAAGGTTTAACCCCCTTGATCGCCCCCCAGGTAACCCTTTCACCCCCTATCACCACTGTCGCTAAGCGATCATTTTTCTGATCGATGTCTTAGCGTCGGTGATGCAGATCGGTAGCCAGTATTTTTTTTTAGGTTCGCCGCAGGTTTTTATAGCGTCGGGTACCCCCATAAATTATCTAATAAAGGTTTAACCCCCTTGATCGCCCCCCAGGTAACCCTTTCACCCCCTATCACCACTGTCGCTAAGCAATCATTTTTCTGATCGCTGTCTTAGCGTCGGTGATGCAGATCGGTAGCCAGTAATTTTTTTTAGGTTCGCCACAGGTTTTTATAGCGTCAGGTACCCCCATATATTATCTAATAAAGGTTTTAACCCCCTAATTGCCCCTAGTTAACCCTTTCACCAGTAATCATCATATAAGTGTTACGGGTGACGCTGGTTAGTTAGTTTGCTTTTTATAGTGTCAGGGCACCCGCCGTATATAACCCAAAAAAGGTTTAACCCCCTGATCGCCCGGCGGGTGATATCAATTAGGTTTTAGCGTCAGAGAGGGTCTGCGTCACACCCCAGACAGCGTCAGGTTAGTGCCAGTAACGCTAACACCCACGCGTGAAGCATACACCTCCCTTAGTGGTATAGTATCTGAACAGATCAATATCTGATCTGATCAGATCTATACTAGCGTCCCCAGCAGTTTAGGGTTCCCAAAAACGCAGTGTTAGCGGGATCAGCCCAGATACCTGCTAGCACCTGCGTTTTGCCCCTCCGTCCAGCCCAGGCCACCCAAGTGCAGTATAGATCACTGTCACTTGCAAAACACAACACACATAACTGCAGCGTTCGCAGAGACAGGCCTGATCCCTGCGACTCCAGTGCTGTAGGAGGTGATTTCACCACCACAGTTAAAAAAAAAAAAGCAAATATGCCGAAGCATTGGGGCAGCAGTGGCGGAGGAGCGATTTTGCTCCTAATGCCGCGTACAATACGGTCGAAATTCCGACGGAGGCTTGCCCGTGGAAAAATCCGACCATGTGTGTGCGGCATAACTTTTTTGCGGGAGGATGCCCCCATGCTTCGGCATATATAAATGGTGCATGTATGCCCATCATTAGAAGTGGGTGGATGAAGGGCGGTATTCTAATGGTGGGCATACCCACCGATCAATCTCTTTTTTTTTCATGCAGCCAGGTGGCTGAACGAAAAAAGATTACAATACATGTCCAACAAGGACCAGCAACGTACTGGTATGTTGCTGGACTTTGAATGGTTATACCAGATTGATGCCTGCGGGTTTAGGTATCATCTTGGTATCATTCTTTTCAGCCAGCGGCCGGCTTTCATGTAAAAGCAATCCTAGTGGCTAATTAGCCTCTGGACTGCTTTTACAAGCAGTGGGAGGGAATGTCCCCCCCCCGGATATAAAAAGCGCCATTGGGAAATTGGGAAAGCATTTTATTGCTTTGAGGGCAGAGGAAAGATCTAGGGTCTAGATCCCAGTTTTTTCAAAAAAAAGTACCTGTCACTACCTATTACTATCATAGGGGATATTTACATTCCCTGAGATAACAATAAAAATGATAAAAAAAAATATGGAAGGAACAATTTAAAAATAAAATAAAGCAAAATTAATAATAAAAAAAAAAAAAAAAAAAAAAGCACCCCTGTCCTGCCCTGCTCTTGCCCAATGGCGAACGCAAGCGTCGGTCTGGCGTCATATGTAAACAGTAATTGCACCATGCATGTGAGGTATCACCATGAAGGTCAGATCGAGGGCAGTAATTTTAGCAGTAGACGTCCTCTGTAAATCTAACGGGGTAACCTGTAAAGGCTTTTAAAAATGTATGTAGTTTGTCGCCAATGCGCGTTTGTGCGAAATTTTAAAGCATGTCGTGTTTGGTATCTATGTACTCGGCCTAAGATCATCTTTTTTATTTCATCAAACATTTGGGCAATATAGTGTGTTTTAGTACATTAAAATTAAAAAAAGTGTATTTTTTCCCCAAAAAATTCGTTTAAAAATCGCTGCGCAAATACTGTGTAGAAAAAAAAAATGCAACACCCACCATTTTATTCTGTAGGGCCTTTGCTTTAAAAATATATATAATGTTTGGGGGTTCAACATAATTTTCCTGCAAAAAAAAAAATGTTTTCATGTAAACAAAAAGTGTCAAAAAGGGCTTTGTCTTCAAGTGGTTAGAAGAGTGGATGTAAGCTTCCTAATGTTGTGTATAAAATGCCAGAACAGTTCAAAACCCCCCCAAATGACCCCATTTTGGAAAGTAGACACCCCAAGCTATATACTGAGAGGCATGTCGAGTCCATGGAATATTTTATATGTTGGCACAAGTTGCGGAAAAAAGACAATTTTTTTTTTTTTTGCACAAAGTTGTCACTAAATGATATATTGCTCAAACATGCCATGGGCATATGTGGAATTACACCCCAAAATACAATCTGTTGCTTCTCCTGAGTACGGGGATACCACATGTGTGAGACTTTTTGGGAGCCTAGCCGCGTACGGGACCCCAAAAACCAATCACCGCCTTCAGGCTTTCTAAGGGTGTAAATTTTTGATTTCACTTCTCACTGCCTATCACAGTTTCGAAGGCCATGGAATGCCCAGATGGCACAAACCCCCCCAAATGACCCCATTTTGGAAAGTAGACACCCCAAGCAATTTGCTGAGAGGTATTGTGAGTATTTTGCAGATCTCGCTTTTTGTCACAAAGTTTTGAAAATTGAAAAAAAATAAAAATGATTCTTTCTTCATTTTCAAAAACAAATGAGAGCTGTAAAATACTCACCATGCCTCTCAGCAAACAGCTTGGGGTGTCTACTTTCCAAAATGGGGTCATTTGGGGGGGGTTTTGTGCTATTTTGGCATGTTATGGCCTTCGAAACTGTGATAGGTAGTGAGGAGTCAAATCAAAAATTTGTGCCTAGAAATCCTGAAGGCGGTGATTGGTTTTCGGGGTCCCGTACTCAGGAGAAGCAGCAAAATGTATTTTGGGGTGCAATTCCACATATAACCATGGCATGTGTGAGCAATATATCATTTAGTGACAACTTTTTGTAATTTTTTTTTTTTTGTCATTATTCAATCACTTGGGACAAAAAAAAAAAATATTCAATGGGCTCAACAGGCCTCTCAGCAATTTCCTTGGGGTGTCTACTTTCTAAAATGGGGTCATTTTGGGGGGTTTTGTGCTATTTTGGCATTTTATGGCCTTCAAAACTGTGATAGGTAGTGAGGAGTGAAATCAAAAATTTGCGCCCTTAGAAATCCTGAAGGCGGTGCTTGGATTCCGGGGTCCCGTACGTGGCTAGGCTCCTAAAAAGTCCCACACATGTGGTATCCCCGTACTCAGGAGAAGCAGCAGAATGTATTTTGGGGTGCAATTCCACATATAACCATGGCATGTGTGAGCAATATATCATTTAGTGACAACTTTTTGTAATTTTTTTTTTTGTCATTATTCAATCACTTGGGACAAAAAAAAAAATATTCAATGGGCTCAACATGCCTCTCAGCAATTTCCTTGGGGTGTCTACTTTCCAAAATGGGGTCATTCGGGGGGGTTTTGTACTGCCCTGCCATTTTAGCACCTCAAGAAATGAGATAGGCAGTCATAAATTTAAAGCTGTGTAAATTCCAGAAAATGTACCCTAGTTTGTAAACGCTATAACTTTTGCGCAAACCAATAAATATACACTTATTGACATTTTTTTTACTAAAGACATGTGGCTGAATACATTTTGGCCTAAATGTATGACTAAAATTGAGTTTATTCGATTTTTCTTATAACAAAAAGTAGAAAATATCATTTTTTTTCAAAATTTTCGGTCTTTTTCCGTTTATATCGCAAAAAATAAAAATCGCAGAGGCAATCAAATACCATTAAAAGAAAGCTCTATTTGTGGGAAGAAAAGGACGCAAATTTCGTTTGGGTACAACATTGCATGTCCGCACAATTTACAGTTAAAGCAGCGCAGTGCAAAATTCAGAATTCACCTCTGGTCCTTTAGCTACCAAATGGTCCGGAGCTTAAGTGGTTAAAATGACTGCTCCAGAAAAACGGCCGTTTTTAAAACTTCTTTTTGCATTGTCCCCTGGTGCAGAACCCGGGTTCCCAAACCCTTTTTAGGACAATAACATGCATAATAGTCGTTATAATTAGCACTTTAGATTTCGAACGTTCGCATCCCATGTATTTAATAGGGTTCTAAAGTTTGTGCGAACTTTCGGTCCGTTCGCGGGTTCTGGTGCGAACCGAACCCGGGGGTGTTCGGCTCATCACTACTGCTGGGTCTGAAGTCTGGGCAACGAAATGTCCGCAAGATAGTCATCCAATTCCACAATCGTGTAGTGAGCTCTAGTAGCATATAGGGAGGAGTAAAAGGAAATAAAGGCTTCCATGATCTCATTGTTCTGTTCTACCACTATGCCCTCTGCGCTCTTAATTCTGGGTATGCTGCATGGCTGATAGTCAGGTTTAGAAAGATATGCCAACAAACGGCTATTCTTGTCACCAAACTCAAAGATTTGCTGATTCTGGTATAACAGCTTCTTCTGGGTGCGTTCCAAAAGCACTAGGTCCAATTCTCTGGATCCATGCTTCCAGGCAGCATGTGTCTCAGGAGAGGGAGTCATGGTATAAGCGGCTTCTGCCTCCCTGAGAGCCCCCTCTGCATCCATCAACTTGGACATAGAGGCCTTGCGTGTCTGACCAACCGCCGCACCAAAAGAGCCACGTGTAGTGGCCTTAAAGGCATCCCATACCACTGGAACGGATGCACTCTGTTTATTAAGTAGCCAGTATGATTTCATCTCCGTCATACATTGGTTCACCACGATCTCATCCGCCAACCACAGTGGGCTCAGTGGCCACACCCGATAGGAGGAGGAGGGGCCCAGGGCAGCACCAAGAATTGCCTCCCTGTCCCTGAAGTGCAGGAGTTTTATGATCATGGCAGGTGGCTGGGCCCCAGGTGGGAGGGGGCGCATAGGAACCCTGTGTGCTCGTTCAATGGCGAATAACGGTGAAAAGGTTGAAGCGCTGAATGTGGTGATTAGCCATCTTTCCATATAAACCTCCGGGGTTCTACCCTCAGCCCCCTCTGGGAACCCCAGGAAACGTAAATTGCTCCTCCGTAAACGGTCCTCCATTTCAGTGAGCTTATCTGCTGTGTAATTTTGGGCCTGGCATAGCTCCCTAACAGAGCCCTGTAATGGACGGGTCTCATCCTCCAGCGTGCTAATGCGCTGCTCAGCATTAGACAATAGACACCCTGTGGCGGAGGTTATGGACATCCTGTTTTAGGAAAGATAAGTCTGTGTTAATGGAGTCCATTTGGGTGGTCAGGGAAGCATGGCTGTGCTGAATGGCCTCCATGATCTGAGACAGGGATGGCTCTGCAGGGCCGGCATCAGCAGTGTCCCTGCTGGGAGTATCAGAGGCAATGTCCTCAGCTGGAGAGAACAGGAAATGATCTTCCGGGCTTAAAACAGGGGGGAACAGTGTGACTCACCCTTCCCTGCAGGCTTCTTTGTCAGCGCTGAGGAGCATGAGGATGACTGGCTGCATGTGTCTGCAACATGGTGACCGGTGCCATCTTGCCTCTGTTTGCATGATGGGGGCTGCGGGCCGGGTCCTGAGGCTTCCTCCATTGGTGGGCCGTATTTGACCATCTCCCAGTGGGCACAAGGTTCCCTGGATGCTGTGGGGACAAACGGGATCCTCGGATGGCGAACGGATCAGCAGGATTCAGTCAGGATGTAAGTGGCATGGATGGAGCTCTGGCCAAGCACTTCCTCACATCCTGGTCGTTGGCCACGCCCCCACTAAGTAATACTTAGCAATTACTGGCAGTCGATTGCGGGTAATAGCGATAGGAGCAGGTTGTAGGAGATACATCCTAGGACTTTTGTTGAAGCTTTTTTTAGAACACCTGATTTTAAAATCCTCAAGTGGCTATTCTCTCTTGAGAAGAGGTGATGAAGGGGGATCTTATCACTATGTATAAATACATAGGTTGTCCATATAGTGAACTTGGTGTAGAGGTATTGACTTTAAGGTCATTACAAAGGCCAAGGGTGCACTCTTTACATATGAAGAAAAGAGTTTAACCTCCACATACAGAATGGCTTCTTCACAGTAAGGGCTATAAAAAAGTGGAATAGACTGTCTCAAGAACGAGTTCTGGCCAGCTCAGTAGATTGTTTTAAAAAGAGCTTGATGCCATCCTAAATGCAGAAAACTGGAATACAAACATTTATATATAGCACTACCCCCGAAGGAGCTGCTGAGAATTTTGGGCCTGCACTCTGCCTTTCAACCCCAGAAAATTGGCTCGACCCCCTTGGCACAACTGTACAGCAATATCAGTGTAAAACACAAATAGTAGATGGAAACACAGTAGGATCACACAGTACTGTATAAATACCGTTACCTTGGCACTTGTCACCTTACCCGCTGTAGCAAGAGATAGAGTCTCACACCAGTGTAACTTGATCAGTTGTAGAATGTTTGCTTGATAAGAATGAAAACAGTTATTGTACAACACATATGGCTATGCACAGATCCCTGTAAAGGCCATATAAACACAATTAATTAGTGATTTTCTCATCATTAAACCCCAATACCATAACCTGAAGAGGGGTGGATGTGAATAGGTGCACAGTGGGAGAACTTCCCAATACTATATGACTGTATTGGAACACCTCCCCACTAAGTCACACACACATGCACCAGAAAAACAGAATAATAACAACCATGCAATAGTCACACTAAGTACTTAAGAGTCTATGTTGCTAAACGGCTCCCTCTGGAGGACAGTTCCACCTTGTAGTATTCCTATGTGACAAGCTTTGAAAAAAGCAAAACAATGACTGTTCCTTTAAGTTCAAAACGTCTTCAGCTAGCTCTGTTGGTGCACTTAGTTGTAATCCCAAGTCAGGTGAAATAGATTAACAACTATAAAGATGTAGTGTGGTTGCAGAAAAGAACCGCTACACAGTCAATCCGGATGTACCACACTCAGGTGTACTGAATTCCTAGCTGTGGCACTACAGGTGTCAGCCAGCGCAGTACTGGGTAACAGGAAACACTTCTATAAACTCAGTCACAAGTGCCTTCTCACCACTACGAGTCCTCAGCCCACTGGTCTGCTTCTTCCGGAACTCCCTGGCAGATGTCTCTGGGGGGGCGATGGCGCCGGTTAACAGTGCGGCCCCTCACAGAGTGCTGGTGAATGGATGGCTTCAATGCTGTGAAGCGTGGGCCGATCCGCCTGCTCGATCAGCCAAGCTGTCCACAAAGATCCCTCTGTCAGGCGATCTGCTCTTCAAATCTAGGCCCAGGCTCTCTCAGCCCTGGGCCTACTCACACAGGCCTCTTGCACGTTGAAAGATGGTGTCCAGAGAGCGAGCACCGGCCCCGCCTCCTCTTTTATCCCCTCCCCCAGCAGGCTGTGCGCTTTCACATTGCATTCTGGTAACACCGTGGCATTGTGGGCACTTGTAGTCTTTTCTCTGCTTATCCCAATAGAGTCACTTCCTCCTTCACTACATTACCCACCATGCAATGCTTTGTGGTTTAACGAAACCCAACAAAAGTTTTAATGCACTAAATCAAATGGACACCAGAGGGAGCCGCACCCCTAAAACAATAATACAACGCATATTTAGATATACTTAGTAGTAGAACCTTGCTACATATAGGTAAAAACACCAGGGATTGTTGATCCAGGGAATATACCAGGGAATATTCAATTGCCTCCTGGTGGATCAGGAGATAATTTGTTTTTCCCCTGCTCAAGCAAATTGGTTGATGTTTTAATGTTTTTTTTCAACTGTGCCTATAGGATTGTGCATATGGAGGTTTTCTTTTTTTTATATTGGTTGAAGTAGATGTGACTATTTGACTTTAGTTAGAAAAGTTCTCTCCCCATATTTCAGTTTAAAGGAATACCCCTTCCAATTTTAAATTAAAGTGGTAGTAAAGTCTCTATCTTAACTTGTACCTACAGTTAAAGTCAGGAACCCCTGTCACGTTGTTATTATTTTTTTATTCCCATGGGGGACATTTGTTCAATTGGTCATGGTGACCACTGGGACTGAAGGTAAGGGAAAATCAAATATCCTAGAATAGGAATAGGGAGAACTTCTTTATGCCTCACTTTGCAGAGAAGTCCTAATACTTTGTGTTATGTCTACAGGACAGGAAGTGAAGTGACATCTCCCCAATGACACAAGGATGGCTAAGACTAATGTACCCCTGTTCCCAAATTCCCTGAGACAAATATTGGGTTATTCCCTTATTAAAAAGGTGACTGCCAAATTTCACAATAGGACCATTCCCATTTTACTATTATCCCATCTTCTTTTTTGGTCACATAGATATTTGAACGAGTCCCCTATCCCTCAACATTGAGACAAGCTTGCATTACAAGGTGAGAGACTTCACTGCCCGCCCCCATATTGAAGGGCATGTGGTCTGGTATGATACAGGAAGGGGGGATGCATACCCTCTGCTCTTTCTTTCTTGGCCACCATGCTGCCCTGATAAGGGTCTGGTTGGAACATTAAAGCCCTGTACACACGATCGGATTTCCTATGGTTTTTTAACCGATGGATTTTTCCATGGGAAAACCGATGAAGCTGACTTTCATCAGTCTTGCCTACACACCATCAGTCAAAAAACCGACCGTTCCAAATGCGGTGACGTAAAACACTCCGATGAGCCGAGAAAAATGAAGTTCAATGCTTCTGAGAATGCGTCGACTTGATTCTAAGCATGCGTGGGGTTTTTTATCTGATGGAGTTCCCCACAGACGATAGTAATTTGCTATCGGTTATTTAACCATCAGATAAATTTAAAACATGTTCTATTTTTAAACACCGATGGAAAAAAGACCGATGGGGCCCATACACGATCGGTTTGTCCGATGAAAAAAGTCCATCCGACTGTTTTCATCGGTAAAACCTATCGTGTGTACAGGGCTTTAGGGTAACCTCACACATTTTTTATTATTTACTACATATTCTCTCTTTTTCATTTTAGTGTCAAGACATTGCTGAATTATAATCCAGCCCTATGCCGGTTTATAATTTAGAAATGCAAACAGACTCCCTGACTTAAAAAAGCATGCTTTAGTGCACTTGAACATTGCAGAGGTTTGGTTCTAGCTTTTCAGAACAGAATCTGCAATGTTTGGGGGGAATTTAGGTTTTCCCAAACACAAACAGCAACCCTATACAATACCACCCTTTGTAAAAGAGTTCGAGTATACTAGAATAACAAACTTTCAAACAGATTTTACCTTGATGTAAGGTTTTAGAAATGTTTGGACAATTAGGGTTATTATGTACAATGTAATGTTTAACGTACATCAGCGGTTTCATAATTTTCTGATCTTCACGAGAAACCTTTTACATCTCTTTGTTTGATTACCTTACCTTCACCCTTTCATAATGTAATTATTGTGTCGTGTATGCATAAGTGCGTTACTTATTCAGCATACTCTTAAAATGCATTCTGTTTGAGGAAAGAGTGGATCTATCAGAAAAAGAAGAATTCTTGCTTCAGTAAATAGTCAGATGTTACTTGAAAGTTTAATGCTGTTAAAATTGGAGTAGTTAATTCCCAGAGGACAACTTCATTACAGTCTAGTTCACTGGCAGTGAGCCCTATCTGAACCCTTGGCATAACAGGATTTTTTAGATAAGCTAGTGTAATCACCACCCTCAACGAGTTAGGCTTCATGTACATGGGACGTTTTTACAACCTCTCCTGAAGGATTTAACTTGACAGATAGTAACCCACATTTAAAACGTCTGTTTTGCCGCGTTTACATGCCGCGTTTAGTGGCGTTTTGCCGTGTTTGCGTTTAGAAGCATTTTTAATGTAATATTTTTTTTTTAAATAGACAAAAATGAAAAACGCCTGCAAACGACACGCAGCTAAACACGAGTTACCGCGTTTAGCCACGTTTGGAAGCGATTGACACTTGAAATGGCTATAAACTCAGCTTCTGAATCCATTTTTTTGCGTTTCAAAAAAACCCCTCTAAACTCAACTGCAGAGAAATGACTGTAAACGATCCTGTGTACATGTACTGATAAGATAAAATAGAGGAGAGTTCAGGAGCAGTTGAAAAAAATGCCCAACTGCTCCTAAACGTCAGTTTAGCAGCAGCAGTGTACATGAGGCCTTAAAGTGGAAGAAAAGCCCATGTTTAACTATTCTTAAAAACGATCCCTCTCCCAGTCCTCCTAATTATCTTGCCTAACCTGTATAAAAAGATGTCTGTACTGTCAGGGAAATTTCGCTGTACGCTGAGCGCACACCATATCTCCTGTGCTAATAAGCACACATTCTGTCTAATGTTATAATGCATCTTACCTATCACTCTATTTCCCGTATATCCCCAAGTAAACAGACATCACCACAGTTTACGTTCCCACCGAGCAGTGTGCTTGGCTTTTTATTCAGAGACCACAAAATAAATCACAAACAGGAAGTGATGACTCCAACAGCGAATCGCTTCCTCCATGGGAAGTGACATCACAGGAGATGACCTTCACACAGGAAATTACCTAACAGGAAATCCTTCCAACAGGATGAGTTAATACAAACAACCAATGAATAATGGCTAAAGGAGTCCTATGAGCGTGTCTGAGCAGAGACAGGGTGTATGCCTTACCTGAAAGCCATGTTGTTTAACTAAACAAAGGAAGCCGCATGGCTAAACAAACATGAACTCTGTCTCTGACCATAACAACTCAAAGACTCCCGTATTTACCGCTGGTTATGAATCCTTATTCTGCGTTGTTCCATAAAACAACTCATACCCGGATTATACTACTATTCCTGGGGATGGAAGGTTATCTGCAGGTGCACGCTACGAGTCCCGACATGTGCTGATCAGACACACAGCAGAGACAAGAGCGTACATCCGCCTATAACCGATAATGTTCTTGCAGAGTTAACATATCCCCTCAGACGATCGTCTGCGCAATGCACAGGGGCCCTTTCGCTGGCGGACATACCCCCACTCTGCAAACACCTCTCTCCAATCCCAGGAAGTTTTCGACTACCAGACGGGACTCAACCAGCATCAGTCTGCCCCAGTCAGCTCTTTAGAGCGGCCTTCGGGAGTACTAACACTGGGCGACACTATGACAAAACATATTAAATACATCTTCATAAAATTTCCACAACAGTACTTACCCATTTTTAATCCTTTCTAGTCTAGTCATATGATCCTGTAGCTCCGGGTCCCCATATCAAAGAGCGGCGGCTGCAGGGAAGAGAAGGGAGCATTGACAATGGGTGGGGTAGGGGAGCCTATGGGTGATGTCACAACTGCTGGAATTCCTGGCTGTTGACGAATGCTCCCTGAGCTGGAGCAGCAGGATCACATGACCGCACCATAGCAGATTAAGATAAAGTAAGTACACGGACAGGATTGATGGGGGGGGAGGGAAAATAGAACATTTTCTTCCAATATATATTGTTTATATATAATATAATTATTATATAATTATGTATAGCGCGGTTCCCTGTCATGGTGTATGTGGCCCAAGATTCTCAACTAGGCAGGTTGAGGGGCTTCAGGATGATTGTGTAATTTGGAGGAAACAGTTTTTTCAGTTAACTCCATTGTTGGTAGAATCCAGTTGGGGACCTGGAGCGTGTATATTTGGTAGCAATCTGGGTGGGATTTAAGAATAGCCAGGACACTGATTGTGCAGGTGGGTTCTGGACTTTTTGTAAGAGTCAGGACCAGGGTTCTGGGCTCCACCCTCCCGAGGAGTCTAGGTGTGCAAGGGAGAAGTCAGAGGGCTGCATGGTGCAGTCTGTAATGCAAGCTTGTGGGCTGGAGCAGCAGTAACGCTGTGGAGAACAAGTGCTAACTGAGGTAAAGTGCTTGCACGTGAATACAGGGACCCTGTTACATGCTCAGGAATACCAAGGCACAAAGCCTGAGCAGTAGTGCTGCTACAAAGAGCCAGGATGCTAAACATTAATTTGTGTTAATGGTGGAAACCCCCTGCGTGGGAAACCTACATTGTATGGACTTTTTCTTTCTCTTCAATAAAAGTGGGCCAACAAGCCCTCAAAGGGCACAGCTGGGTGGGCTTATTAGTGAGCTCTACACTTAGGCTAAACAACCCCCAACATTACAATATATATGTAGTGCCCCCCTGGGTATTTTAAAGGCAGGGTGTCACCTCCAGAGGCAGGGGGCGAGCTAGCATTTTCCCCAGGGCTGAGTCCATGGCTATAATGGGTAGTTTGGAACAGAAATTGGGCACTAGTCACTTTTGATCATTTCAAAGCTTTAATGTGGAACTTGAAAGAAGATTGTAGGAGAGAGGGTTAGGGGTCTCAGATACCAGTAGCAGATTACTTACAGACTTGGATTCAGAAAAAGTACAGCTTCACACTGCCAGAACATTTGAGCCTAGAAGAGGAGGTGTAGATCGCGCTGGACTGACTCAATCAGTCACTTGTCGTTTATGTAGGGTATGGGCAGATGGAAAGAATTGGTTTCCAGACGTTCTTGCCCAGTTGGAGGAAAAGGTGGTGGCGAGCCCTGTTCGGGCCTGGGCTGCTACCTCAGGGTACGGCCTTGTGGTCGACTCCACGTGTGTTTGGAAAGAAGTGAAAGTAAAGGCGCGCGCGGTATCCAGAAAAAGTTAGGTATTTAGGTATTTTATTTGAAATTTCAGCAATAGAAAGAGGCCAACACGTTTCGGGGAACTAAGGACACCCCCTTCATCAAGGCTGTTTGGAAAAGTAGGATAAAAAACAAGAATAAAAACAGATATATACTTCAAAATGGAAGGTCACAATCAGAGAAAAGTGCTTTCTTAATGCTATACACAGGTAATGTATAAGGAGGATATGTGCTTACATGTACATTATACAGGTATTTATCAATTGTACTGTTAAAATTGCATATGGAAAAAATACCACGTAAAAATATACACATACACATACACAGTTGTGTGAAAAAGTATTTGCCCCCTTCTAATTTTATTTATTTTTTGCATATTTGTCACACTTAAATGACTCAGATCATCAAACAAATTTTATTACACAAAGATAACCCGAGTAAATACAAAATGCAGTTTTTAAATGATGGTTTCATTTTTTACGGCAAAAAAGCTCCATAGCAGTTTTCTCGACGAGAAAACTGCCCGCAAAAAAATTAGAACCTGCTCTATTTTTTCTCGTCGTTTTTCCTGTTGTTCTTTTTCTCGTCGTGAAAACAGCTTCACGACCAATCTAAAAAAGGGCAGTTTTCTCGTCATGAAAAACGGTCGTGTGTACGCGGCATTAGCCATGATTGTGCTGGAATTTCTCGCTGCCTTGGGGGACTTCGTATCAAAGTGCCAAATGGGTACTACAACATATTCTGAAAGTGGGTACCAGAAACTCAGGGCATTTTCTGGAAGACATCCAGTGCCTACAGGAGAGGACAACTTTATAAAGAGTGGCTAGAGCGAGCCACACAAGCCCTGGATAAATGGGACATTCCTGAGACCCACAAGAAGCAGAAAATTACAGAGAATCTAAGGGGCCCTGCCTCTGAAGCTATCCACAATCTGAAGCTCAGTAAGAAAGATTGCGTTGTTCAAGACTACCTGAATATTCTGCAGGATGTTTTTGGATGCACTGAAAAGGCTTCTGACCTCATGTACTAGTTTGAGCATACTTAACAGAACGCAGGGGAGAAGTTGTCCGATTATGTGAGGCGTTTGGATAAGATACTGCATCAAATCTTACTGAAGAAGGGTTTGGATCCCTGGAAGGTAGATGAGGTCGGTGCACAGCAGGTCTTGCGGCGTGCCCAGCCTTTGGACCCATCACCATTCTGCTAAAAAAAACAGCAAGATGGTGGCATCCTGAAGTACCCTGATTTGATCCGCATTGTGGGGGGGGGAGGCCATGCCGGAGAACAAGAAGAAGAGCCAGAAGTCAAAATCAGTTGTAGGGGTCAGAGTGGCCAGTGCAGCTGGTGACAACTCTGTGAGGTCGAGCTTCTCAAGACTCAGGTGTCACAGCTGATATGGATGATGACCAAACCATTGAATATCAAGTCTGAGCAGGGGCATCAGGAGGAGGGGTCTCGATTTTCCCTAATAACATTATTAGCCCCGAGCTGTTTCCACGGGGAATGATCTCCCGCTTATGCAGCGCGGCCGAGTGACGTTACTGACGTACAAATAGACCCACCCCTCGGGACCTGACTCCTATGATGGACAGGTGGGTCAGGGGGGTCAGTGTATGTGTCAGGGGGATCAGTGTATGTGTCAGGGGGGGATCAGTGTATATGTCGGGGGGGATTAGTGTATGTGTCAGGGGGGGATAAGTGTCAGGGGGGATCTGTGTATGTGTCGGGGGGATCAGTGTTTGTGTCGGGGGGATCAGTGTTTGTGTCAGGGGGATCAGTGTTTGTATCAGGGGGTCAGTGTATGTGTCAGGGGGGTCAGTGTATGTGTCAGGGGGGTCAGTGTATGTGTCAGGGGGGATCAGTGTATGTGTCAGGGGGGGATCAGTGTATGTGTCAGGGGGGGATCAGTGTAGGTGTCAGGGGGATCAGTGTAGGTGTCAGGGGGATCAATGTAGATGCCAGGGGAATCAATGTAGGTGTCAGGGAGTCAGTGTATATGTGTCAGGGGGTCAGTGTATATGTGTCAGGGGGGTCAGTGTAGGGGTCTGGTAGGTCAGATTAGTGGTCAGCATGGATCGGCACTGGTGAGTCAGGTAGCAACCAACAAGTGAGCCTAACCCCACCCCCCCCGCAAAGCAGTCAATTCTCCCCCCCCGCGCGCGCCGCCGCCGGGTTTGGACTTCGGGCTGAAGCCCCTGGTCTTTTTCACAACTAGCAACGCCTCTAAATCTGAAGTAGCCGCACTGAAGATGCAGATATCCCAGATGATGGAAATGATGAACCGGCTGGCAGCAAAACTTACCGAGCTGTCCGACGAGGGTGTTACAGGGCAGAATGTACCCCCGGTCTCGTCTGCTGCGCCTGGCAAGAGGCCAACGAATCAAGACGTCTGCCTAAGTTGTGGAGGTGTAGGTCACTACCAGCAAGAATGACATGGTTGTATGTATGGGGATGTGTATGGGGTTGCTGACTATACATCTATACTGAGATTCATTCAGCATGCTTTTACTATGTGGATTTTTTACCCGTTTTTAACTATATGACTTTGGAATAAAACTTATGATTTTAAATAAGTTTCTATGTATTATTTTTTCCTGCGAGTTGTATTTATAGCACCTAAAAAGTACTAATTTTTCTGTATCTTGGATAATTATAGATGTCATTCAACCCAGAGGAATGAGGACATGTAGAAGCAGAGAAGAAGTACTGCAAAGGGGCATCTCCAGATTAAAGGTGAGTGTTACAGCATGCCTATCATTTAATAAGCTATTTTCTTTTTTCTAGGGTTCTGCTTTAAGTTCTAGGGTAAGAGTAAATGATTGTACTCACCTATTTACCTGTAATTAACTTCACTCACCTACCCTGAAAACTGAGAATTGTTGGAACTGTCATTCACAATAGCGATGAACACAACACAGTTAAATCATTTCGTTTGGCAAGCAAAATATTTCTCTTTCCCGGCAGTTCAGGTGAAGTTTATGTCAGCTCTTGTGGATAATAATTAAATAAATGTTCTGTTCTTTCATTAAAACAATGCAAGATGGACTGTAAACTATAGGGTCTGATGTGAGTTCTTGTGGTCATAGAAAGGTCACCCCATCCGTTAGAGGAGGAAGGAAGAACTAAAGCCCTGTACACACGATCGGATTTCCTATGGTTTTTTAACCAATGGATTTTTCCATCGGAAAACCGATGAAGCTGACTTTCATCAGTCTTGCCTACACACCATCAGTCAAAAAACCGACCGTTCCAAACGTGGTGACGTAAAACACTCAGATGAGCCGAGAAAAATTAAGTTCAATGTTTCTGAGCATGCGTCGACTTGATTCTGAGCATGCGCGGGTTTTTTATCTGATGAAGTTCCCCACAGACGATAGTAATTTGCTATAGGTTTTTTAACCATCGGATAAATTTAAAACGTGTTCTATTTTTAAACACCGATGAAAAAAAAAACGATGGGGCCCATACACGATCAGTTTGTCCGATGAAAAAAGTTCATCGGACTGTTTTCATCGGTTAAACCTATCGTGTGTACACGGCTTAACTGTTATATGACCTTGGCTTCACAGTAGATACACCACATAAATAAGAGAATTATTATTTCCACTAGCAAATGCGTGCACATACATGAGGGATTTAATTATGGCTTAATGTTTTTTGGCTTTCTACACATTGACATGGTCTTGGTGATTCTACATACACTGCATAAACTGATATACATTACTACCCCGTATATTGGGACATCGACACAATTCTAATATTTTTGGCTCTATACACCACCACAATGGATTTTAAATGAAATGAACAAGGTGTGCTTTAACTGCAGACTTTCAGCTTTAATTTGAAGGTATTTACATCCAAATCGGGTGAACAGTGTAGGAATTACAACAGTTTGTATATGTGCCTCCCACTTTTTAAGGGACCAAAAGTAATGGGACAGATTAACAATCATCAATCAAACTTTCACTTTTTAATACTTGGTTGCAAATTCTTTGCAGTCAATTACAGCCTGAAGTCTGGAACGGATAGACATCACCAGATGCTGGGTTTCAGCCCTGGTGATGCTCTGCCAGGCCTCTACTGCAACTGTCTTCAGTTCCTGCTTGTTCTTGGGGCATTTTCCCTTCAGTTTTGTCTTCAGCAAGTGAAATGCATGCTCAATCGGATTCAGGTCAGGTGATTGACTTGGCCATTGCATAACATTCCACTTCTTTCCCTTAAAAAACTCTTTGGTTGCTTTTGCAGTATGCTTCGGGTCATTTTTCATCTGCACTGTGAAGCGCCGTCCAATGAAATCTGAAGCATTTGGCTGAATATTGCCCAAAACACTTCAGAATTCATCCTGCTGTTTTTTCAGCAGTCACATAATCAATAAATACAAGGGCACCAGTTCCATTGGCAGCCATACATGCCCACGCCATGACACTACCACCACCATGCTTCACTGATGAGGTGGTATGCTTTGGATCATGAGCAGTTCCTTTCCTTCTCCATACTCTTCTCTTCCCATCACTCTGGTACAAGTTGATCTTGGTCTAATCTGTCCATAGGATGTTGTTCCAGAACTTTGAAGGCTTTTTTAGATGTTGTTTGGCAAACTCTAATCTGGCCTTCCTGTTTTTGAGGCTTACCAATGGATTACATCTTGTGGTGAACCCTCTGTATTCACTCTGGTGAAGTCTTCTCTTGATTGTTGACTTTGACACACATACATCTACCTCCTGGAGAGTGTTCTTGATCTGGCCAACTTTTGTGAAGGGTGTTTTCTTCACCAGGGAAATAATTCTTCCGTCATCCACCACATAGTTACATAGTTAGTCAGGTTGAAAAAAGACACAAGTCCATCCAGTTCAACCATAAAAAAAAAATAATAATAATAATAATAATAATAATAATATCATACAATCCCATATACCCAATTCTTTACCCACAGTTGATCCAGAGGAAGGCGAAAAACCCCAGCAGAGCACGATCCAATTTGCTACAGCAGGGGAAAAAAATCCTTCCTGATCCCCTGAGAGGCAATTGGATGTTCCCCGGATCAACTTTACCTATAAATGTTAGTAGCCTGTTATATTATGTACATTTAAGAAAGAATCCAGGCTTTTCTTAAAGCAATCTACTGAGCTGGCCAGAACCACCTCTGCAGGGAGTCTATTCCACATTTTCACAGCTCTTACTGTGAAGAAACCTTTCTGTATTTGGAGGTGAAATCTCTTTTCCTCTAGACATACAGAGTGCCCCCTTGTCTTTTGTGTTGACCGTAAAGTGAATACCTCCACACCAAGTTCACTATATGGACCCCTTATATATTTGTACATGTTGATCATATCCCCCTTAATCTCCTCTTCTCAAGAGTGAATAAATTCAGTTCCTCTAATCTTTCCTCATAGCTGAGCTCCTCCATGCCTCTTATCAGTTTGGTTGCCCTTCTCTGCACTTTCTCCAGTTCCCATATCCTTTTTGAGAACTGGTGCCCAAAGCTGAACTGCATATTCCAGATGAGGTCTTACTAATGATTTGTACGGGGGCAAAATGATATCTCTCTCTCTCTGGAGTCCATACTTCTCTTAATACAAGAAAGGACTTTGCTTGCTTTGGAAACCGCAGCTTGGCATTGCATGCCATTATTGAGCTTATGGTCAACCAAAACCCCCAGATCCTTCTCCACTATGGATCCCCCAGTTTTACTCCCCCTAGTATGTATGATGCATTCATATTCTTAGCCCCCAAGTGCATAACTTTACATTTATCAACATTAAACCTCATCTGCCACATAGTCGCCCAATTAGACAGAGCATTGAGGTCGGCTTGTAAATTGGCCACATCCTGTAAGGACGTTATTCCATTCCATAGCTTGGTGTCATCTGCAAAGACAGAAATGTTACTTTTGATCTACGACCCAATATCATTTATTAAGATATTAAAAAGTAAGGGTCCCAACACTGAACCTTGGGGTACACCACTGATAACCTTAGACCATTCAGAGTAAGAATCATTAACTACTACTCTCTGAATTCTGTCTTTTAGCCAGTTTTCTATCCATTTACAAACTGATATTTCCATCCTGTAGACTTTGCCTTACACATGAGTTGTTTTCCGTGTGTCATGGATATGCATTAATGTCTGTCTGCCATCTTACCTTTCCTTCTCATGTGTTCATCTTAGAGACCAGACCTCCTTCACCTGGCTTCCTTTATAATCTCCTACCAGCCTGACTCCACCCCAGGCCCTATCACAGAACACTATATTAACCTGTGCACTGCAAGCCTGCTTTGCTGATCAACGTGTTTGTTAGGCATTGTGTGTTTGGGTTCCTGCCTGCCGTGTGCTACGTCTGTCTCTCTGTTACGTTATTGGCTTGTCCCCGACTATCCCTGTCTGCTCGTGACCCTTGACCTTCGGCTCGTTCTTTCGTTATCCTTGTCTGCTTGTGGCCCCTGACCTTCAGCTTGTTATTCGGTTCTCTCTTATCTTGTGCTGCTGCTTCCCCTCTTTTCCCCTTATCCTACGGGGCGTGAGCTAGGAAACTCCAGGGGCCGCGACCTGGTCCCAGCCTGCAGCATAACATCCTCACCACTAGAGGCCCTGGAGAAGACCTGCTGGGTCTTAGACTCCGCGCCCTGGGGAATCTTGGCTCTAGCTTCCGTTAGGATCCCGGTTGTGCTCCTCTGGTCCCGCTTTCCACAACCACCCAGTTTCCTATCCGCAGAAGCCAGCCATAGGGTTCACTACCTCGCGGTGCACTCCTGTCCCCCTACGGTGTGCATCTGTCACCTGGCCACAGGTGACCTTGACAGTTTGATCAGCCATGGACCCGGCTGACATCCCGATCCCCGCGGATGATCCATTGCGGGGCATAGTCCACAGACTTGAAACCCAGGAATCAAATCAGACTCAGGTGATGCGATTCCTCCAGGATCTGGCTTCTCGATTCGAACAGCTTCAGGCCTCCTTGGGAACCCCGAATCCGCAACCTCAGTACAACCAGCGGTGGTACCTATCGCACCAGTCGCAGCCACACACTCACTAACACTGCCAGCTCCGTTCCGTTTCTCTGGGGACTCCAAGGCCTGCAGAGGGTTCCTTAGCCAATGCACGATTCATTTTGAGCTTCAGCCTCAAAACTTTCTGTCTGATAGGGCAAGGGTAGCCTATATCATTTCCCTCCTCTCCGGTGAAGCTTTAGCCTGGGCAGCCCCTCTGTGGGAACTGAATGATCCAGTGGTTTCTAGCCTGTCTGGCTTCTTGAAACTTTTTTGGAATATCTTTGAAGAACCGGCTCGTGTCTCTTCAGCGGCCAGCGCCCTTCTACGTCTCCGCCAAGAGTCTGCTTCAGTGGGACAGTACGCCCTTAATTTCCGCATACTGTCGGCTGAGTTGAGCTGGAACAATGAGGCCTTAGTCGCAACCTTTTTGCATGGCCTGTCTGATAGAGTGAAGGATGAATTAGCAGTAAGAACCATCCCCACTGATCTGGACGGAGTTATCTCCTTGTGTAACCAGATCAATATTCGCTTTCAGGAAAGGACCCTAGAAAAGCGGCGCCAGCACTCCTTGGTCCTTAGTCAGCCTGAGCTCCCCTCTCCTCGACCCGTGGAGCATCTCCTGCCAGCTGAGGAACCCATGCAGCTGGGCAGGACCAGGCTATCCCCAGAGGAACGTGCTAGGCGCAGAACTCTAGGCCTGTGTCTCTACTGTGGGGGCAAAGGTCATTTTCGTGACACTTGCTCTCTTTGTCCAGAAAAACGTTTGGGTCCACTTCATCTGGAAAGTGGAGTATTGGACCCAGAAATATCACCTTCCCCTTCTCGTCTTCTGCTTTCTGTGTTCCTTCATGTTGGTGCTTCTTCTCATTCGGTCTCAGCATATCTGGATTCCGGAGCCGCTGGTAATTTCATGGACTGGGAAATCGCGTCGTCCATGAAACTTACTCTTTTGCCCCTCACCACGCCATTGGTGGTCTTGGCGATTGATGGTACTGTTCTCCCAGGAGGACCTATCCGCTTCCAGACCCTCCCTGTTAAGATGTCGGTAGGGACACTTCACCAGGAGTGGATATCCTTCCTTATCTTACCCAAGGCCTCAACGCCTATAATTTTGGGTCTCCCATGGTTACAGCTCCATTCTCCTCATGTGGACTGGACTACTGGACAGATCCTGGCTTGGGGTTCCTCCTGTTCCTCGTCCTGCCTACCCAAGGTTGCCCCCTGTGAACCTGAGCCGGTCATTCATTCCAGGTCGCATAACCATTTACATTTCTCTGTCCCTAATCGCCCTTGGACGCACAGCCAGGCTAGCTTGTCTACAAGTCCTGCAGTCGCTACGTCTTGCGATGCGATTCAGGTAGTCGCTACACCTGACTCTATTCACTCGGCCTCTGTACTAGTTATGCCAGTCCAGCCCATGCCCAGTGAGCCGCCTACTTTTTCTTTTTCAGGACATTCTGCTTGTCTTTCAGCTATTCAGCTTGACTCCTGTGACATGTCACCCTCTAACCAGCCTGACTTCAGGGTTCCACTGACATCTGCCCAGTTTGATGGTCCTGTGCTAGATGACCAGTTCATCTTTAAGGGTCTAGGGGACCCTCCTCAGATTTCTGTTGATCCTCTCATGCCCTTGCTTATTCCTAGAGAGCCTTTGGTCCTCAATAGATCTTCTTGTCATCTCCCTACCTCGGTTCTGGTCTCTGAGGATAATCTAAAGTACGAGGTTAGACAAGTTCTGGATTCTCGGCTCTGCAGAGGTATTCTTCAGTACCTTGTGCATTGGAGAGGTTTTGGTCCTGAGGAGGCGTCTTGGATCGCTGCATCTGATGTCGTTGCACCTCATCTGTTGAGGAGGTTTCATCTGAGATTTCCCTTTAAGCCTGGGCCCAGGCGGGGGAGGGCCCATAAGAGGGAGGGTACTGTCATGGATATGCATTAATGTCTGTCTGCCATCTTACCTTTCCTCCTCATGTGTTCATCTTAGAGACCAGACCTCCTTCACCTGGCTTCCTTTATAATCTCCTCCCAGCCTGACTCCACCCCAGGCCCTATCACAGAACACTATATTAACCTGTGCACTGCAAGCCTGCTTTGCTGATCAACGTGTTTGTTAGGCATTGTGTGTTTGGGTTCCTGCCTGCCGTGTGCTACGTCTGTCTCTCTGTTACGTTATTGGCTTGTCCCCGACTATCCCTGTCTGCTCGTGACCCTTGACCCTCGGCTCGTTCTTTCGTTATCCTTGTCTGCTTGTGGCCCCTGACCTTCAGCTTGTTATTCGGTTCTCTCTTATCTTGTGCTGCTGCTTCCCCTCTTTTCCCCTTATCCTACGGGGCGTGAGCTAGGAAACTCCAGGGGCCGCGACCTGGTCCCAGCCTGCAGCATAACATCCTCACCACTAGAGGCCCTGGAGAAGACCTACTGGGTCTTAGACTCCGCGCCCTGGGGAATCTTGGCTCTAGCTTCCGTTAGGATCCCGGTTGTGCTCCTCTGGTCCCGCTTTCCACAACCACCCAGTTTCCTATCCGCAGAAGCCAGCCATAGGGTTCACTACCTCGCGGTGCACTCCTGTCCCCCTACGGTGTGCATCTGTCACCTGGCCACAGGTGACCTTGACACCGTGGTCTTCCGGGTCTTTTGGTGTTGCTGAGCTCACCAGTGCATTCTTTCTTTTTAAGGATGTTCCAAACAGTTGATTTGGCCACACCTAATGTTTTTGCTATCTCTCTGATGGGTTTGTTTTGTTTTTTCAGCCTAATGATGGCTTGCTTCAATGATAGTGACAGCTCTAATGATCTCATATTGAGAGTTGACAGCAACAGATTCCAAATGCAAATAGCACACTTGAAATGAACTCTGGACCTTTTATCTGCTCCTTGTAAATGGGATAATGAGGGAATAACACACACCTGGCCATGGAACAGCTGAGCAGCCAATTGTCCCATTACTTTTGGTCCCTTAAAAAGTGTGAGGCACATATACAAACTGTTGTATTTCCTACACCGTTCACCTGATTTGGATGTAAATACCGTCAAATTAAAGCTGAAAGTCTGCAGTTAAAGCACATCTTGTTTGTTTCATTTCAAATCCATTGTGGTGGTGTATAGAGCCAAAAAGATTAGAATTGTGTCGATGTCCCAATATTTATGGACCTGACTGTATATTACATAAAGGGACATTGCTTTGTAGTTCCTGGAAGACAGCTGGGAAAGCTGATAAGATTGTTTGAGATTTTTACTTCAGTGCAATGAGGATAAAAGAACACTGGATTAGTGGATTTGCTACAGTTTTAAAAGGTGTTTTTCTGTATCTCAGAACTAAAGACGTGAGTTTAGGAGCTTTTTGCCCCTGAACTCAACTCAATAAAAGCCTATGTACACATAGGCTATTATCAGAGTTTAGGAACAGTAGAGTTTGGGGCAAACACGTTCAAGAGAGGAACATTTTGGTATAAAAATGCAAATGCTGCAAAAACGCAGTACCACTTTTTTTGCCACGTTTAGCATTTTTTGCTGACAGGAGAGTTACGTTTAGGGGTGGCCATGTAGCCTTAGGACGGCTAACAACTGCTAAACTGCAATATACATTTTTTTATTCCTGGGTTTAGATATTAGTACACCTCCTGCATACAGTACTCATTTTGGTAAAATTGTTTTCTAAAAATTATTTTATATTCTACATAATCTAAATACAAGAAATGTAACAAAACTATAAAAAATAAATATGTTATTTTTTCTAGATTGACCAACGTTAGTTTTAAATTAATTAATTTATATTATTATTATCTAGTGTTACTGTATGAAAATAAAAGATGCTATCATTTTTCCCAATTATTATAAAACATTATGTTTTTGGTACAAAAGAAAGAAAGTTACACTTTTTTTAACACTTTTGCTGCCAGAGCTGGGTTTTTTTTTGCACACGTTTAAAAAATAATATTGGGCCTGAGAATTAGTTAAAACTGCCAAACAGTATATATTTTGTAAAAGCAGACAGGTGGGGAAACAGGAGCACACTGGTCTTCCCAGTAAATGGCTATGCAGGGGGTGGTGTCAAGACAAGTCTGATCATTAAGTGAGCAGGCTTAGTTCAAGCACAGCTAAGAGCTGAGCATAGTGTGGTCAGGCTTTCTGGTATAATTCTTTTGTTGAAAAAATGAGCAGAACATGACAAAATGTGCATGTAAAACAAATAGGTCCCACGCAGGGGACAAAAGCAACAAAGTAATAAAGTGAACACAGGATGATCACATAGGTTTTAGAGGTGCACCAAATGGAAACATTTTGGTGCCGAAACCAAAACTGAAAATGCAGGATGCACTTGGCCAAAACTAAAAATTACAGTTTAAAAATATATATATATATATATATTTTATATATAATTATATTATATTCAACTTTTTAATTAGTATCATGAATTTAGATGAATATGAATTTATTGTCAGCCATTATCGGCACCTTTAGCGCAAGAAAAGCTCAAGAAAAATGCATCCCTTTAAATTCTATGTATGTCTTCACACTGGTCCCTTGCGTTTCTGTTGTGGTGTTAAAAATCCACCTTGGTTCATTGTGGTCAGATAAAAAGAATGCATCAGAAGCACCTCCCCGTTAAAATGCATTGAAAACGCAGCAAGAACACATCAATAACACACCCGTGTTACGTTTTTGATATAGTTTTTGAGTCACATGACCTATGAAAAAAGCACCATAAGCACAGTAAAATCGCAGGACTTTTTTTCTTTATCGGAAAAATGCAGAAAACACAATTTTCGGCCAATATGTTTCGGCCGCCAACATTTCCATGCATCTCTAATAGGTTTTAAAGTGTACAAGGCTATAAACCAACTAAATCTGACAAACAATCCTGGAGACAACGGCAAAAGTCTGGGCTTGTGGCACAGGGCTGAGTGGAAGGGAATTGGGGACCCCATCCACTGGAGTCTGATTGTGGATGAGGGGAAGTGGGGAGGAAAAAAATGGGGGGGACGTAAGGAGGGAAAGGGTTGAGAAGGAAAGAAGAGAAAAGAAGCAAAGCAAGACTAGGAAGAGGAGAGAGGTTCCTGCAGGCTTAGTGTGTTACTATGGTAGTCAGGAGTGCCCAGGCTAGTTGGGTGCAGGGTAAGGAGAGCATATGACCACCATGGGGCCCACACAGGATACTGGCCATCTTCTCATGACTCATTAAGGTAGTCAGGATGCTCTTCACCTCTGTGAACCAGACTGAGGATTTCTTCCAGGCTTTGACTATAGCGCATAGGGCGGCTATAAAGAGGTATGTGGCCAATTTCTGTTGATTGGGAAAAAAGGCCGGGAACGGGCAGTGGAGGAGCATGTATCTAGTGTCCTTATGGAAAGTGTGGTCAGTTTTTAATAGTAAAGCAGGGACTGACAGGAACTACATGGCAAATAAGGTTTAATAATGTAGAAAGATTTAAACTAATGCATTTAGGTGGAAAAAACATGAATGCAATCTACTCACTAGGGGGAGAACCTCTGGGGGAATCTAGGATGGAAAAGGACCTGGGGGTCCTAGTAGATGATAGGCTCAGCAACGACATGCAATGCCAAGCTGCTGTAAGCAAAGCCAATAGAATATTGGCATGCATTAAAAAGGGAATTAACTCCAGAGATAAAACAATAATTCTCCCACTCTACAAAATTCTGGTCCGGCCTCACCTGAAGTATGCCGTCCAGTTCTGGGCACCAGTCCTCAGGAAGGTTGTGCTGGAAATGGAGAGAGTACAGAGAAAGCTAATAAAGGGTCTGGAGGACCTTAGTTATGAGAAAAGGTTACAAGCCCTGAACTTATTCTCTCTGGAGAAGAGATGCTTGAGAGGGGATATGATTTCAATGTACAAATACTGTACTGGTGACCCCACAATAGGGATAAAACTTTTCAGAGAAAGGGCATTAAAAAGACTTCATTCGCTAAAATTAGAGGAAAAGCGATTTAACCGGAAACTGCGTAGAGAGTTTTTTACAGTATAAGGCCTCATGCCCACGGACGTTTTTACAGCCGCGTTTTTTACAGCTTAAAAACGCCTGTCCATGTTATTGTACAGCTCAAAAACGCAATTGCGGCGTTTTCGCGCGTTGCGTTTTTTTATGCCTAACACTGACGCCAAGGAACGCATTGGTCCTGGGTTTTTTTTACAGCTTAAAAACGCCTATGCTATTTGCAGCTCAAAAACGTCTAGGTGGGCATGAAGCTATAGACTAACATGGACAGGCGTTTTTAAGCTGTAAAAAACGCTCAAAAACGCGCCTGTAAAAACGTCCGTGGGCATGAGGCCTAAGCGGTAAGAATGTGGAATTCTCTTCCGCAAGCAATGGTTTCAGCAGGTAGCATCGATAATTTCAAAAAACTATTAGATAAGCACTTGAACAACCACAACATACAGGGATATACAATGTAATATTGACATAAAAGCGCACACACACACAGGTTGGATTTGATGGTCTTTTTTCGACCTTACCAACTATGTACTGATATGTAACTTAATATGTAACACCAGGGATTTCACACATAGGAAGCAATACAAAGAACAGGATACTTTTACTAGGGATGAGCTCCAGTGGCGGCCCGTCCATAGGGGGCGCCCGGGCGCCGCCCCCCCTCCTGTGGTCACCAAAAAAAAAAAAAAACGGGCCCTTTAAGAGTTTTTTTTATTTATTTTTTATGTCTTTTTTTTACACATGGCGGCGCGACCATAGTGGGCGCAGAAGCGCCGCTACCGCTCGCTTCTGCGCCCGGCCGTCCCTCACCACAACAATACATAGGTTCATGCATTGCATGAACCTATGTATTGCTGCCGCCCACTATTCAGATGGCCGGCCCCTTGAGCGTTGGCCATCTGAATCACAGCGTCTGGTTGGTCTGTAGAAGTGCCTATCAGAGCCAGCAGGCTCTGATAGGCTTCCCGACTACAGCCTGAGGGCTGTAATCGGCTTCTAAATACCTAATGAGAGGACGCACGGGGGTGCGTTCCCTGGCCAATCATGTTCACCAGGTCTGGTTATCGGTAACCTGATTGGCTGAAGCGACATCGAGGGCGGGAGAAGACATCGAGGATGGAAGAAGGACGGCGCTGACTCGAGGAAGGTAAGTGCAGGGCTGGGGGGGACAAACTGGCTGTATTATGAGGACAAACTGGCTGTTTTTGGGGACACACTGGCTGTATTATGGGGGACACACTGGCTGTATATTGGGGACAAACTGGCTGTATTATGAGGACAAACTGGCTGTTTTTGGGGGACAAACTGGCTGTTTTTGGGGGACAAACTGGCTGTTTATGGGGGACACACTGGCTGTATTATGGGGGACACACTGGCTGTATATTGGGGGGGAAACTGGCTGTATATTGGGGGGGAAACTGGCTGTATATTGGGGACAAACTGGCTGTATATTGGGGGGGAAACTGGCTGTATATTGGGGACAAACTGGCTGTATATTGGGGACAAACTGGCTGTATATTGGGGACAAACTGTCTGTATTATGGGGACAAACTGGCTGCATTTGGGGGACAAACTGGCTGTATATTGGGGGACAAACTGTCTGTATATTGGGGGACAAACTGTCTGTATTAGGGGGGACAAACTGGCTGTATATTGGGGACAAACTGGCTGCATTTGGGGGACAAACTGGCTATATATGGGGAAAAACTGGCTATATATGGGGACAAACTGGCTGTATATTGGGGACAAACTGGCTGTATATTGGGGGACAAACTGGCTGTATATTGGGGGACAAACTGGCTGTATATGGGGACAAACTAGCTGTATTATGGGGGACAAACTGGCTGTATTATGGGGGACAAACTGGCTGTATTATGGGGGACAAACTGGCTGCATTATGGGGGACCAAACTGGCTGCATATTGGGGACAAACTGGCTGTATTATGGGGGAAAAACTGGCTGTATTATGGGGGACAAACTGGCTGTATTATGGGGGACAAACTGACTGTATTATGGGGGAAAAACTGGCTGTATTTGGGGGACCAAACTGGCTGTATATTGGGGACAAACTGGCTATATATGGGGACAAACTGGCTGTATTATGGGGGACAAACTGGCTGTATTATGGGGGACCAAACTGGCTGTATTTGGGGGACCAAACTGGCTGCATTATGGGGGACCAAACTGGCTGCATTTTGGGGACAAACTGGCTGCATTTTGGGGACAAACTGGCTGTATATGGGGACAAACTGGCTGTATTATGGGGGACAAACTGGCTGCATTATGGGGGACAAACTGGCTGTATATTGGGGACCAAACTGGCTGTATTATGGGGGACAAACTGGCTGTATATGGGGACAAACTGGCTGTATTATTGGGGGACAAACTGGCTGTATTATGGGGGGGAACTGGCTGCATTTGGGGACAAACTAGTGGCGTTTGGGCACAGTGGCTGCGTTTAATGGGCACAGTGGCGGCAATTGATGTTTTTTTTTTTTTCAGTTTGCGTCCCCCCAAAAAATTTGAACACCAGCCGCCACTGATGAGCTCGGTGTTCGAGTCGAACATAGGTTCGACTCGAACATCGGCTGTTCGCGTGTTCGGCGAACAACGAACGATTTGGGCCGTTCGCGCCAAATTCAAGTGACGCGAACGGCCCACAATACACTGCACCATCGCAGTGTAATCCCGGCGCTTTGATTGGCCAAGCATGCACTGTGACCCTGCATGCTTGGCCAATCACAGCGCCAGCAGCGAGGAGAGCAATGATTGGCCACAGGCAGGATGCCTGTGGCCAATTATAGCTGAGGGGGTTTAGTACACGCCCCACACTATAAAAGGCTGCCAGCGCGGCGGCCTCGTGTAGTGTGTTCCGGAGCAGGGAAAGTGAAGGATAGGCAGGGACAGTGTCAAATCCATTCTTTGCTAAACCTTGTGTGTAGGGACAGAGAAGGATAGGCAGGGAGAGTGTCAGTGTCATATTCTTTGCTAAACCTTGTGTGTAGGGAGAGAGAAGGATAGGCAGGGAGAGTGTCAGTGTCATATACTTTGATAAACCTTGTGTGCAGGGAGAGAGAAGGATAGGCAGGGGACAGTGTCAGTGTCATATTCTTTGCTAAACCTTGTGTGCAGGGAGAGAGAAGGATAAGCAGGGAGAGTGTCAGTGTCATATACTTTGATAAACCTTGTGTGCAGGGAGAGAGAAGGATAGGCAGGGGACAGTGCCAGTGTCATTGTTGCTAAGCCTCCTGCACATTATACACCTGAAGTTAGCCCGTATTGCTGTTTTTCCTGGTGTGTTACACCAACAGGATTTTGCGGCACTTACAGCGGGCGGATTGTGCCTCCTGACCATATTACACCTGAACTTAGCCTGTATTGCTGCTTTTTCCTGGTGTGTTACACCAACAGGATTTTGCGGCACTTACAGCGGGCGGAGTGTGCCTCCTGACCATATTACACCTGAACTTAGCCTGTATTGCTGCTTTTTCCTGGTGTGTTACACCAACAGGATTTTGCGGCACTTACAGCGGGCGGAGTGTGCCTCCTGACCATATTACACCTGAACTTAGCCTGTATTGCTGCTTTTTCCTGGTGTGTTACACCAACAGGATTTTGCGGCACTTACAGCGGGCGGAGTGTGTTTCCTGACCATATTACACCTGAACTTAGCCTGTATTGCTGCTTTTTCCTGGTGTGTTACACCAACAGGATTTTGCGGCACTTACAGCGGGCGGAGTGTGCCTCTTGACCATATTACACCTGAACTTAGCCTGTATTGCTGCTTTTTCCTGGTGTGTTACACCAACAGGATTTTGCGGCACTTACAGCGGGCGGAGTGTGCCTCCTGACCATATTACACCTGAACTTAGCCTGTATTGCTGCTTTTTCCTGGTGTGTTACACCAACAGGATTTTGCGGCACTTACAGCGGGCGGAGTGTGCCTCCTGACCATATTACACCTGAAGTTAGCCTGTATTGCTGCTTTTTCCTGGTGTGTTACACCAACAGGCATTTGCAGCACCTACAGCAGGCGTAGTGTGATTCCTGCAAAATATATTCCTGAAGCTAGGCCTTATTGCTGGTTTCCCATTTCCCTGCAGGCCATTAGAATGTCTGGAAGACAAACAAGGAGAGGCAGACAGTCAGGAGCCAATAAAAGAGGGCAAGCAGGCTCTGTGTCTAGAGACAACAGTGCTGGTCGTGGACGCGGTGCATCGCCATCAGCACGTGGCCATGGGACACGCTTGTCCTTTTCGGCAGCTGGACGTGTTGAGCCACATCATGCAGAAGACTTGGTAGAGTGGATGACCAAGCCCTCCTCATCCTCCTCATCCTCTCTCACCCAGGCTCAGGGTACTGGCAAAGCAGCTGCCAAAGCGTCCTCTTCCCTGGTATCAATGTCATCATCAGTCACTCCTTCCCTAGACCAACCATGTCCTCCTGAGGAGTCCCCCGAACTGTTTGAGCACAGTGTTGGGTACATGCTCCAGGAGGATGCCCAGCGTTTCGAAGGGTCTGATGATGATACCCAGCTAGAGGAAGGCAGTAGCGTGAGAGCAGAGAGAGGGGAAGCTCAAGAAGGACACCAATCTGGCAGTCATGTTCCAGCAGCTATAGCATACTGCCAGATTGGCTCCAGTGATGAGGAGGGAGGGGATGATGAGGTCACTGACTCCACGTGGGTGCCTAATAGGAGAGAGGAGGAGGAGGAGGAGGAGGAGGAGGATGAGGAGGAGGCACATCTACAACGAGGCAGGATGCCCTCGGGGGGCCAGCGTAAGGGCAGCACACCGACGGAATCACACCGCAGAGCTCCGCCTGTGCAGGGCGCTGCCTCTGCCCGTTATTCAAAAAGTTCTTTGGTGTGGGTCTTTTTTGAGTCGAGTGCATCAGATCGCACAGCTGCTGTTTGCAACATATGTCTCAAGCGTATATCGCGTGGCCAAAACATCACCCGCTTGGGCACCACATGCTTGACCAGACATATGTTGACCTGCCATGCAGCTCGTTGGCAAGCCTACCTTAAAGACCCACACCAAAGAACAAAGCGGACCTCTTCTTGCACCGCATCAGCTGGGATCTCCAACCCCACTATACCTTCAGTCCTCTCTGAAACCTGCTCTGAGAGGAATGAAGGTGTAGAATTAGGTGTGTCACAGCCAAGTACTTGCGGGCACTCTGCTAGCAGTACACCGACGTCCGATTCTAGTAGGCAAATTTCCCTGCCCCAGCTGCTGGACAGTCGAAAGAAGTTCACTCCCAGCCATCCACATGCCCAGCGGTTGAATGCTAGCTTGGCTAAATTGCTAGCGCTTCATCTGCTGCCTTTTCAGTTGGTAGACTCGGCCCCCTTCCGTGAGTTTGTGCAATGTGCGGTTCCTCAGTGGCAGGTTCCCAAACGCCACTTTTTCTCACGGAAGGCGATTCCGGCTCTCTACCGGCATGTGGAAGGCAATGTCTTGGCCTCGCTGGACAGGGCGGTCAGCGGTAAGGTGCATATTACCGCTGACTCATGGTCCAGCAGGCATGGACAGGGACGTTACCTTTCTTTCACGGCCCATTGGGTCACTCTTTTGGCAGCTGGGAAGCATGCAGGACAAGGTGCAGTAGTGTTGGAGGTTGTTCCACCTCTCTCCTCCACCCCCTCCTCTTCTTCTTCCTCCATGGCCTCTTCCTGTGCTTTGTCCTCGGAACCAGCGGTGCTCCGTAGGCGTTCAAGGGGCTACGCAAGTACGCAGGCAAAAAGATGCCATGCCGTGCTTGCACTGGTGTGTTTGGGGGACAGGAGCCACACTGGGGCAGAGGTTCTGTCTGCTCTGCAGGGGCAGGCCCGAGAGGTGGTTGACGCCACGCCAGCTTAAGCCAGGAATGGTAGTTTGCGACAATGGCACCAACCTCCTCTCCGCTCTCCGACAGGGACAACTGACCCATGTGCCCTGTGTGGCTCACGTCCTTAACCTGGTGGTGCAGCGGTTCTTGGGCAGGTACCCGGGCTTACAGGATGTCCTGAGGCAGGCCAGGAAAGTCTGTGTGCATTTCTGCAGATCTTATAATGCCAGTGCTCGCCTGGCTGAGCTGCAAAAGGAGTTGAACCTGCCCAAGAACCGCCTTATATGTGACATGCCCACCAGGTGGAACTCAACGTTGGCCATGCTGCAGCGGCTGCACACGCAGCAGAGGGCCATCAATGAGTACCTGTGCAACTACGGCACCAAGACAGGGTCAGGGGAGCTCAGGTTTTTTTCACCACGCCAGTGGGGCATGATCAGGGATGCATGCACTGTCCTGGCACCATTTGAGGAGGCCACGAGGATGGTGAGCAGTGACAGTGCATGCATCAGTGACACTGTACCTCTTGTCCACCTAAAAAAAAATAGCTATGATTAAACACTAAGAAAGTGTGAAACTAGTCCGCTCTAACCAGAATTTTGTGACTTGCTGTGCTGTATTTGGATTTTTGAAGATTTTACATAATAAAGGCTTTTTATTGGAGTGCTGCTGTCCAGAAGACTTGATCTTTTGTTTTACCTCTTGTCCACCTGTTGGAACATATGCTGTGTGGAATAATGGACAGGGCACTTGAGGCAGAACAGAGGCAGGAAGAGGAGGACTTCCTTGCCTCTCAAGGCCCCCTTTACCCAGACAGTGTTCCTTCTGTCCCACCCATCGCAGAGGAAGAAGAGGAGGAGGAGGAGGAGGATTGTGTCAGCATGGAGGTGGAGCCTGGCACTCAGCATCATCAGCAGCAGTCTTTTAGGGATGATTTACAGTCCCAAGAAACCAGTGGACTTGTACGTGGCTGGGAGGAGGTGGCTGCGGATCATGTCGTCCTTAGTGACCCAGAGGACTCCAGACCGAATGCCTCAGCTAACCTACGCTGCATGGCCTCCCTGATCCTGCAAAGTCTGAGGAAGGATCCTCATATTCTTCGGATCAAGGAGAGGGACCATTACTGGCTGGCCACTCTCCTTGATCCACGGTACAAGGGTAAGGTTGCGGACCTTATCTTACCGTCGCAGAGGGAGCAGAGGATGAGACAACTCCGGGGGCCTTGCAGAAAGGTCTGTGCAACGCGTTCCCAGAGACTGGGAGGTTACAAACTCCTGGACAACGAGTTGCTGAGGCTTCGGTCAGTCAAAGAAGGAGCGGTGGGGAAGGTGGCCGTCTGACCGATGCGTTCAGAGAATTCTTTAGTCCGCAGCCCCAAGGTATGATCGGTTCCAGCAACCATCGCCAGCGTCTGATATACATGGTGCAGGAATACCTAGGGGCAAGGTCAGACTTGGACACCTTCCCCACCGAAAATCCTCTGGCTTACTGGGTCTTGAGGATGGATCACTGGCCAGAGCTTGCACAGTATGCAATTGAGCTACTGGCCTGTCCTGCATCCAGCGTTCTTTCAGAACGCACATTCAGTGCTGCTGGAGGATTTGTCACGGATCACAGGGTGCGCCTGTCCACCGACTCTGTTGATCGACTGACCTTCATAAAGATGAACCAGTCTTGGATCACCACCAGCTACCAAACACCTGAAGCTGATATAACAGACTAATTTATTTTCAAATGTCACATCCCTTCAAGACTGATGCTGATGCTGAGAGACTGTCCTGTTATGTTGACTGACTATCCTCCTCCTCCTCAATGATCCGATTGATGATGATAGCTTGGAAGAACATTTTTGTTTCTGGGTGCCGCCACCAGTGGCTAAGGCCCAATTTTTCAGCCCCTGTTTAACAGGGGCGTGTTATTACAATTTTTTATGCAATGCTTTGCAGCAGGGCTCATTCCTGCACTCCAACTAGAGTATCTGGGAGAGGTTGCAGTGTCGTGGCACCAGCACCAGTGGCTAAGGCCCAATTTTTCAGCCCCTGTTTAACAGGGGCGTGTTATTACAATTTTTTATGCAATGCTTTGCAGCAGGGCTCATTCCTGCACTCCAACTAGAGTATCTGGGGGAGGTTGCAGTGTCGTGGCACCAGCACCAGTGGCTAAGGCCCAATTTTTCGCCCCCTGTTTAACAGGGGCGTGTAATTACAATTTTTGATGCAATACTTTGCAACAGGGCTCATTGCTGTGCTCCAAGTACAGTATCTGTGAGGGGTTGCAGTGTTGTGGCACCAGTGCCTAAGGCCCAATTTTTCTGCCCCTGTTTAACAGGGGCATGTAATTACAATTCTTGATCTAATAATTCACAGCAGGGCCCATTCCTGCGCCCACCAAGACTAACTGTGAGGACTTACAGTGTTGTGTCAACACCACCACCACCACCAAAGGCCCAATTTTTCAGCCCCTGTTCAACAGGGGCATGCAATTACAATTCTTGATCTAATAATTCACAGCAGGGCCCATTCATGCGCCCACCAAGAGTAACTTTGAGGGCTCACAGTGTTGTGGCAACACCAACATGTAAGGGGCAAATTTCAGCTGAGTATATACGGCAGGCCCCTACTTTCAAACATCCAACTTACAAATGACTCCTCCTTGCAAACGGAAGGATACAACAGGAAGTGAGAGGAAATCTACCCCTAGGAAGGGAAATTCTCTCCTGTAAGAGTTAATATAGGAAAAAAAAGCGTCTCCTCTCCACTGATGCTTTATCACCAATTCTTGTTTCAATAAAACCCCCAAATTTTCAAAACACATTTGTCCTTAGGACGGAAAGTGAGGTGAACTGTTCTGAACAGGTGCACACTGCACAGACAGCAAAACAAATGTTACAGGGGTGATAACCCTTCCCTATGTTTTCCAAAAAGCTTAAAAATAGATTTTTTGGCTGGAGCTACACTTAAACAATGTACCTGTTCAAAATTACAAACAGATTCTACATAAGAACAAACCTACAGTCCCTGTCTTGTATGCACCGCCTGTATACGGCTGTTCAGAGTATATAGGGCCTTTTTTATTT
The DNA here is from genome assembly GCA_029206835.1 of Rana muscosa. NCBI lineage: Eukaryota > Metazoa > Chordata > Amphibia > Anura > Ranidae > Rana > Rana muscosa. The sequence goes on from CM055117.1 coordinate 1,035,893,101, forward strand.
TGTGTGCGGGGTTCCCCTTAATATCCATACAAGACCCAAAGGGGCTGGTAATGGGCTGGGGTAGGGGGGTGGGCTGTGATGGGGTAGCTATGCCATTTTTCTTAAAGATTTTCATCCATATTACCGGGACCAGACATTACATTAAAGCCGCAAGCAGTTTTAAATGGCTTTTTTTCCTTTAGAAATGTAATTTTGTGCAGGGACAGTTCTAAACACGGGAAACACGTGGCACTTCACAGGTATACTTTAGACACCCCCCAGGTACGATATTTAAAGGAATATTTGACTTTTTTTTTTCACTTTATGCATCATTAAAATGACTGCTCCCGAAAAACGGCCGTTTTTAAAACTTTTTTTTGGATTGATACATGTCCCCTGGTGCAGAACCCGGGCTCCCAAACCCTTTTTAGGACAATAACATGCATATTAGTCGTTATAAATAGCACTTTAGATTTTGAACGTTCGCATCCATTGTATTTGATAGGGTTCTAAAGTTCGTGCGAACTTTCGGTCCGTTCGCGGGTTCTGGTGCAAACCGAACCCGGGGGTGTTCGGCTCATCACTAACTTTTACATAAAAGTAAATGGTACAACAGGCACATATCAGGAATATGAAGTGTTGTGGTAACCAATTCTTTATCTTTAGGGCACACAAGCCCTAATTTGAGTTTGTGCTGAGTAAATAGATCCCCAACTTGTGAAGCCTTAAAATTGTGTGCACCTGTGAAATGGCAGAAAACTTTGGTACCCTAATGCCTTGTTCACACGACCGGAATTTCCGATGGAAAAAGTCCAACAGACTTTTTCCATCGGATATTCCAACCATGTGTATGCCGCATCGGACTTATTTCAGAGGAATTCCATCGGAGTTTAGATAGAGAACATGTTCTCTTTTACTCCGATGGAATTGGCCAGGCAAAAGTCTGACCGTGTGTACGGGGCATTACTGTTACATAGGCAATGTTTTACTACAGGTTATCAAATCTCTACAGGTCTATTAACATCGGGGGTCCATTGCACCGTGGCTATGGAATCTGCTGTACACTGTCAATCACAAGACAAGCAGACCTAATAGGGAACTAGTTCCTCATCAGGCTCCACCCACCCAACAGACAATCTGACAAGTAAAAGAAAACAACTTTTTTGTTTTCTAAATAAAATGTGTTCTGATTGCACCGCTTATTACTTTACCCTAATGAGCCCTAATTAACGATTTTTTTCCCCTTCTCCCATAACAATTATTAATATCTAACATTTTTTTTATTTCCTTGTTCCTCATCCCTTCAAGCTCTATCCAAAACAAGAAAATATAAAGTTTTGGCTGGACATGCACTTCAATATAAATTCACAAGAAACAAATTGCAGGCCCAGGAACCCAAATCATAATTGTCATGCTTACCCCTAACACAGTCGGTCAGACACTATAGCTGGATACTGTGTTCTTCGCCTATAGCAGCCCCCTTTTCCAGAAGGCAAGCAGGCCTACGGGTATTTCCCCCAGGACTTATACGCAAAGCTACAGTGCCTGGCCACCATGCCAGGGCATTCAGGAACTGAGCAAAGCAAACAGGTACTTGAGGTTGGCAGACAAGCAGAGTGGTTCATCCACAGTCCAGGTAAAAGGCAGACTGAGTTCAGAAAATATTTGATATGTGATCCCAGTTCATACACAGGGAAATCCAATCTATCAGAAGAAGGCAGACAGATAGGGAGCTTGATCAGATATTACTCAAGTTATCACTCTCTACCACAAGCATGAGACTAGATGTTTGGCTGGCTTAAATCAGGTCTGGTCTCCACCCAGAGACTGGCCACAATTTTCACCTTTCAGGTGGACAGAAATACAAGAAGAATGCTATAGCCAAAACCAAGATGCTGGAATGAGGAGCATGAATGCTAGACGCTCCTGACAATAATGCATTTTTGGGAACCGACCAACTAAAAATAAATTTTCTATGTCCATGTATTGTATCTACAGCAAAACGACTGACAACACACCTGGTGTGAACAATTTTTTTATTAATTATTACTAAAAGATAAACAAAGAGGAACTTCATTCATATTAATAAAAAAAAAATCATTATTACTAAAAAAAATATAATTTTAGGCAGTGCTTTCAAAAACTGATCTTTTATATTGTGTGGAAATAATATTGTGCTTGATGCGAAATATCCTGATTAGCCTTTATAAAAACTCGGGTAAAGCACATCAGAAAAAGTTGTCTGCACTTCTTAAAATTAACCAACATTTTGGACTGTCCCTTGTTCCCCATTGTGCTACTGCAAGCAACTACGTATTTAGGAATTTTCTAAAAAAAGGTTTATGATGGGTATAAGAAATGTGACAGATGGCGATCTATAATTTCACTCATACAGGGATCAGAGATTCATACCGAACAGTTGACTAAACAATCCAATAGTTAAATTCAATTACCCACCTCTTCAAGTGTGAAAACTCTGTTGCATGTCATGCATCTGCTCTATAAATAGGTTTTTACAAGAAGTTCATGTGTGCTCTCAGGATAATTCAATAATAAGGCAAAACAGATGGTGAATTATATTGATGGGTCCAGCGCTGCACCCTGAGTGATAGTAAATTTTGTAACATTAGCAGTGAACAAGAAAAGGACACCATTCTACTAAGGTATAACAAGGCGCAGTAGGTAGGTTGTTTTATGTGGATATTTTAACCCCTTCAGGGTGAAGGTAAAACAAATCTTAGCAGCTGAACCCAGTTTTGCAACTTTGCATGTGTCAGTAGAACTGTATGTATCATCGTAACTACTTGGTGTACTACTTGGGTGAATTGAGCCTTGGTTTTTTTTTAGAGCAAATTGGGCTTTCATTTGGTGGTACATTATAATAACTATCTCCTAATATACATATATATATATATATATATATTATATCAAGGTGTAGGGATCTGATGCCCTCTACTGTGTGAATTTGTAAATGTATTATATCCCTGGGTTGTTGGCTTTGAAACCCCAAAAGGAGGAAGTGCTGTCCATGCTGCTAAACCCCAAGCCAGAAGGGAATATTATTCAAGCATTCCTATGATCTAATAGTTTACCAGCACCTGCTGAGGGTATATTCAAAGTGGTTGTAAAGGCTGAAGGTTTTTACCTTCATGCATTGTATGCATGAAGATAAAAAACCTTCAATGAACAGCTCCCCCTCAGCCCCCCTAATAATTACCTAACACCGATCTTGATCCTGCAATGTGCACGAGACCCGAGGCTCTCATGGGTCTCTCCCCCCTGACTGGCTAAGATTCAGCAGCAGGAGCCATTGGCTCCCGTTGCTGTCAATCACAACCAGGGAGGTGGGAATGGGGGGCCGGGCGGGGTTGAGCTACACCCTCTGTGTTTTATGGACACAGAGAACCAGCTCAGGAGCCGGCATGCACAAGTGCCCACACAGCAATTGTTTTGCTATGGGGGCACTCTGCAATAAATATTTTTTACTTTCTGCTATAATACATATCCAAAAAGAAAAAAACACCAATAAGCGTATATTAATTGGTTTGTGCAAAAATTATAGCGTCTACAAAATAGGGGATAGATTTATGGCATTTTTGTTATTATTATTTTTTTTTACTAGTAATGACGACAATCAGTAACTTTTAGCAAGACTGCGACATTGCAGCGGACAGATCGGACACCTAACTGACATTTTTGACACTTTTTTGGGAACTAGTGACATTATAACAGTTATCAGTGCTAAAAATATACACTGACATTGCACTAATGATACTGGCAGGGAAGGGGTTAACACCAGGGGCGATCAAGGGGTTAACTGTGTTCCCTGGGTGTGTTTACTGACTGTATGGGGGACGAAATTTAATTTAATTTACGAGCTAGACAAGAACGGGAATTTTCTGAAAGCATCAAGCACTATACCATGAAAGATTTCAGAGCTCTTCGTGACTTGATGCTCTTGCTGGATGAAAACCATGATGCTGACGATCCCACTGATATAGATCCAATATCAATACAGCATCTTCGTCTCAAACAATTCCCTCTATACCAAATGCTCTCCCAGTGTCTAATAACCTTAAGCCCAAATCAATGAGGTTTCCCGATCTCTCTACCAACTTCTCTATATGGGCCTTTTTGGTAGGAGTAGTGAGCGACATCAAACAAATACAGGTTTTGGTGCATTCTAATAACCTTACATCAGCACACAACAAAGCTATCTCCCAACTTAGTCAACACCCTGATCTGATCATCAAGGCATCAGATAAAGGAGGTAATGTGGTCTTGATGACAAAACAAAACTATGAAAAGATGTGCTATAACATCTTATCCAACAATAACTGGTATCGCAAGATTCTAGCTTCATCTATTCCAGCTTTTAAAGATGAGTATTTATCAATTATCAACAATGGTTATCAAAAAGGACTGATTGACCAGGATACCTATGATTATTTAAACAACAAATATCCTAGAGAAGCTACCTTTTACTCATTGCCCAAAGTACATATGAACCCTGTAGAATCACCTGGGAGGCCAATTGTAAGAGGTGGGACACTTGTAAAAACAATTAGTGTCCCCTACCTAGGCGTTTCGTTCCAAATTCAATAGAGCCAGGTTATATTCAACAACGGTTGTTTATTCTTCAGAAACATAAGCAAAAGACAATGCTTACATAATGACAGCTGGTAACACATGGTAAGGTGGTTGTTTCAGAAGGAGGAATGAGGAATCAGATGGTACAATGGTATATCTTCGAGCAGGGCCCCATCCCCCGCCATCTTCAATGGGTCCCTTCGCCCGACATTCCTAACTCATGTTCAAAACCCTTGGGTTCTTATACAGTTTAATAATGTTATGTCAGCATTATTTACATTTAGAATCACTCCAAGAAAGGTGATGCTGCTGTCCACATAAGTAACACCCACTTGTGTATATTAAGTAATATAACTCCACCCATTGTCCTGACATGGTTCCTTAGAATAGATATTACATACACAGCAAATGTCCTTTGTCTGTCCTCAGCAACCTTCAAAATTTAACATGTTTCAATAAAGAATGAAAATAAACTTTTATCACTAAAATAGTAATAAATTCAATATCTAACATCTCCCCCTCAATGCACTGTTATTAACAAACAAAATAAGTGCATTTATCTTAAATAATAAATGTTTCTGATCCTCTTTTTTCCAATACATACAATACAATAAACATTCATACAATTAAGTGTTTCAGATATTGTACATAAGCTTTTTCCAAAACTCTGAGAGATTCCTGTGAAATATTTAACTATTTCATTCCATCAAGAAACTATAAATTATTATATTATTTATTAATTTTAATTTATTCTCCATCTAAACTATGTAATATTAAAACATTTCTTCCTTTACCTTCATAGATTTTACTTCTTATAACTTTAACCATATCATATAGCTATTTTAACATAAAGGAGAAATGAATATCTTTGATATATTAAATTATATTGTTTTGTAATATAAATTATTAATTAATAAATAAAATTTCTTCCATTCTTTGAAATTTCAATAACCAAATACATTCTACAATATAACTTTTTATACACTATCCTTGACACTGAACAATTATAAACATAATACGTAATCTACTTGTCTGTGGATACATAAAAACATAACTTTCCCATTATTTGATTGTTATATTTTATATATTCTATTTTCCTATTTATTTTTATATTTACCTATCTATCTATCTATTTATCTATTCATCTATTTATCTATCCATGACCAACAAGCAACTCTTTCCATATTCTTTTTTTTTCAACGTTCCATATTATTTAATTCCACAGTAACTCTGTTTAGACACATTAAATCAAAATCCTTTTCTTCCACACAAGCCTGTATGTACTCTAACTATATTAATACTTCAAATGTACACTTTATTGTACATTCTTGTAATAACAAACTATCCATCCAACTTTCCCAAGTTATGTGTTCTATAAAAATTAATAAAAAATAATAATTCTATGTGAATTAATATGTGTTCCTATAAAAGATTTAGAAACCAAAAAATATCAACCATATGTAAACTAAGCTAGTATCATTACTATTAGTTATTACTGTGATATCAATCTTTCAATGATCTACTAAACTAACAAAGATTTTGTAGGAGAAAGTATCAAATTTCAATGTCAACATAGAGTCAACTATTTTTTCTGTATTTCAAAACATTCCTATATTAAAATTACATCTTAACTCCTCCTCACATAATGATCGACTGATCAATATGTCGCTTTTGATGCAAGACCATATGAATGAATCATTGAAGTTCATCGAAAAATGATAGTCCTTGATAACATAATCAAAAAATTATTTTGAAAAAACAAAATAACAAATTTAGCTGTGCTTGTGTCATGGTCATGTAAAAATCCATAAAACAAATAAAAATCCATAGAATAGAATAATTTCATTAATCAATATAAACTATTTTAGACTCCTAATCCTTTCTGTGTTTAGCCATTTTATTCTTATTTTTACCCATTATTTTTATTTTTACCAATTATTTTGAAACAGAAATAATTATAATCCCTATTACCTTAAAAATAATAAAATAATCTTCCCAATTAAAATTCCAATTGAGATCTCAGTTTTCATCTCTATTGGCACCCCTGATACCTTCAGATCTATAATTCTTAATCATAACTTTAGCTACTGGAATAAATTACTAAACATACTCATGAGAAATAGAAATCTCATTCAAAACATAATTTCTATTTAAATTGAGCAAAGGCCTAGCCATGTTTTGTAAACAAACTTCTGAAATTCCTATACCTTTACTTTTTCCTATACAACAGATTGTAAATAACTTAGTATGCTAATTTCAAAAGACATAGAAGAACAGACATTCTTCATCCTGTCATCCCTATGTTTAGAAAATACTAAAGTTTTTAAACTAAAAATATGACAGGCAAATAAGTCACCTAATCTTTACCTTTTCTTGAATCATCTTACCCTATTTAGACTTTGTAATACTATTCATTCGTTCTACAATACCTGGGCACTAAAGATGATAAGAAACATAAAAACTTATTAAAAACTAAAATTGCATACTTGTCCTTCACTACCTGTCCTATAAAATAAAAATCATTATCTGATTCCATGGTTTGAAATCCAACCCCAATGAAATATGACATAAGTTCACAACAACTTAGCTTTTGTTAAAAAAATAATTTTTCCTAGAATTACCTCAATTAATTCATCAAAAGAAATATCTACTAAAGAAAAAATCATCCTTGTATCCTTCTTTAGCGGGTGAAAAAACAACAATATAATCAATCTACATAGATTGCCAAATCTCTCAATACTTTGTAGTATCAGGTTACTCTTTCCTTTTGAATTGTTCTATAAACAAATAAAACAATATTCAGAAGTTTGATGACAAAGTGCTCTAAATTGAGTAGTTCAGAATTTCTTTCATTAGCTTAAACAAAAATCAATTAATCAATTTGTCAGTCAGTCAAGTACCTGGATATGCAAAAATAAATATTTTCAGTTAAAAATAACTTCATACATTATTGTTGGAATCAATTATTTTTACAATGAATTTTATATCCATTATCAGTCTGTACTGATTCTAACTAAGACAAATTTTCATCATCCCCCTCTTTATCCTGTGACTAAATTAAATTTTGTAAAAGTAATAATCTTACCAGATTATTGTATTTTTCTTTTACTAAAACTTCACTTATAACTGCTTTAATATTGCAAAAAAACATTATTTTAGGTTGGGCTTTCCTAAATATTATATTTCTGAAAGAAACTTGATCATGTTGAAGTAAATTTTTCAGAACCAATCATGTTTCTCATACAGTATGATTGAATGAACCACACGTTCTCCGTCACTCTGACTGCTAAACAAAACACATGGCAGTCTTAATCATCTTTCAGTGCAGACAAATATACAGAAAGTTCCATTGTGCCAATATATGGATGCATTTATAAAAGCACAAAGAAACTCTTTCCCAATAAATGTCCACTAAAAGTTGATAAAGTAACTTTTGCATGATTAACTTATAAAACTGTGGCTTTGTCACACTGCATCATTTTAGTCTCGATGTATTTTTATCTCACTTTAACTAACTTTCTTTAACAAGCTGTGTTTTGACACCTCCTGTTTGTCTTGAAATAACACCTTAAACAAATGGTACAAAACCCACATGTTTTTTCAAAACAATTACTTTAGTAAGTAATAATACCTTTTTAAATATATTTTTTCTCATCCATGAACCCTCTTCCAGGTTTCTGGAAGTTTTAACACAAAAATGTTGTTCTCAGATTCACAGAAGTGAAAATTGTCGGCTGTGTAACTCGATCTGCATTTCTCTGTTGACAGTACATTCCTTTACATGTCACACTCTTCAGAGAAAGATCTGTTACTGTCAGTCTTAGCCACTATGCTTTGCATCCCTTCATAGTACAATCTCATTTATCGTTTTTATAATTTTTAACCTTTTTTACCATTTTTAAAACATATTTGGTTTGTACATCTGCCAAAAATCATGTACACTACGTTATATGACGCTCCTGATTATAATAATGACAAAAAATTGTTTAGAGGACAATCTCGTGAAACTCACAGATTGGTTCCTGCCCATGAACTGCGATTGGCCATTTGCCCAAGAAAAATTCCTCCCTCAACCAAAGTCTTTACTTTTACCAGAAATACTCAATTACAAAAACTTTTACCAATTGTTTCTTTACAATTTTTGATAGTTTTTAGATTGAACAAAACTTTCATATTTAATATGTTTCCTGGGTAGCCTTAAGTAAATTAGAACAATCTACTACTTTTCTTTTAATAACCAAATCCTAGTTTGGAATATTTTGTAAAAATTGCTGAATCCTTAACTCATTATTTCCTGCAACCAAATCTGTAGGATTTTTGTTAAACACTAAATACCATGTTGTTTTCCAATATCTTAATCAATAGTTTTTTTCTTAAAACTTAGTTCTGCCCCTTGTTTGTGCTTTGAATGACCACATTTTGTAATAACACATTTTCTGTTGTTTAGGGCTTAAATATTCATAAACATTTTCATGCAGCGTTAAACTTAGTTTCCTTATTAAAGAACTTCTTTACACTCTGGCATGAATTACTTAACCACTTAACGACCGCTCACTGTATATACACGTCGGCACAATGGCACCGACAGGCACAATCACGTAGAGTGTACGTGATTGCCTTTGTACAGTTGGGGGGTCCAATCGGACCCCCCTTCTGTACAGTGAGCGGTCGGAATTCGTCTGGGAGCGATCCGACATGAGGGGACGGCCGTTCGATTCTGGCCACCCCCCGCGATCGCTCCCGGCGAATGGAAATGCCCCCTCTGTCTGTGTAATGTACACACAGGCAGAGGAAGCAGGAGGAAGTGATGTCATCTCTCATGCGGAGCTCACATATACCGAGCGCCGTACAAGAGAAGACATCAAGGTTAGTGCACAAACACTACACTAACACCAGCACACATAGGCACATAAATCGCCCCCCCCAGATCACCCCCCAGCCCCCAGTCACAGTGTCACTGATTGCAGTGACCATTTATTTACTGATCACTGCAATCAGTGACATTTGTGACTGTAAAAGTGTCACTACAGTTTAGTTTTAGGTCCAGTGTAGCCCCTAACCCCCCCTAATAAAGGTTTAACCCCTTGATCACCCCCCAGATAACCCTTTCACCCCCTAGCACCGCCGTCGCTAAGCGATCATTTTTCTGATCGCTGTCTTAGCGTCGGTGATGCAGATCGGTAGCCAGTAATTTTTTTTAGGTTCGCCGTAGGTTTTTATAGCGTCAGGTACCCCCATAAATTATCTAATAAAGGTTTAACCCCCTTGATCGCCCCCCAGGTAACCCTTTCACCCCCTATCACCACTGTCGCTAAGCGATCATTTTTCTGATCGCTGTCTTAGCGTCGGTGATGCAGATCGGTAGCCAGTAATTTTTTTTAGGTTCGCCGCAGGTTTTTATAGCGTCAGGTACCCCCATAAATGATCTAATAAAGGTTTAACCCCCTTGATCGCCCCCCAGGTAACCCTTTCACCCCCTATCACCACTGTCGCTAAGCGATTATTTTTCTGATCGCTGTCTTAGCGTCGGTGATGCAGATCGGTAGCCAGTAATTTTTTTTAGGTTCGCCGCAGGTTTTTATAGCGTCAGGTACCCCCATATATTATCTAATAAAGGTTTTAACCCCCTAATTGCCCCTAGTTAACCCCTTCACCAGTGATCATCATATAAGTGTTACGGGTGATGCTGGTTAGTTAGTTAGCTTTTTATAGTGTCAGGGCACCCGCCGTATATAACCCAATAAAGGTTTAACCCCCTGATCGCCCGGCGGGTGATATCAATTAGGTTTTAGCGTCAGAAAGGGTCTGCGTCACACCCCAGGCAGCGTCAGGTTAGTGCCAGTAACGCTAACACCCACGCGTGAAGCATACACCTCCCTTAGTGGTATAGTATCTGAACAGATCAATATCTGATCTGATCAGATCTATACTAGCGTCCCCAGCAGTTTAATGTTCCCAGAAACGCAGTGTTAGCGGGATCAGCCCAGATACCTGCTAGCACCTGCGTTTTGCCCCTCCGTCCAGCCCAGGCCACCCAAGTGCAGTATCGATCGATCACTGTCACTTACAAAACACAACACACATAACTGCAGCGTTTACAGAGACAGGCCTGATCCCTGCGACTCCAGTGCTGTAGGAGGTGATTTCACCACCACAGTTAAAAAAAAAAGCAAATATGCCGAAGCATTGGGGCAGCAGGGGCTGAGGAGCGGAGGAGTGATTTTGCTCCTAATGCCGCGTACATACGGTCGAAATTCCGACGGAGGCTTGCCCGTGGAAAAGTCCGACCATGTGTGTGCGGCATAACTTTTTTGCAGGAGGATGCCCCCATGCTTCGGCATATATAAATGGTGCATGTATGCCCATCATTAGAAGTGGGTGGATGAAGGGCGGTATTCTAATGGTGGGCATACCCACCGATCAATCTCTTTTTTCATTCAGCCAACTGGCTGCATGAAAAAAAAAGATTACAATACATGTCCAACAAGGACCAGCAACGTACTGGTATGTTGCTGGACTTTGAATGGTTATACCAGATTGATGCCTGCGGGTTTAGGTATCATCTTGGTATCATTCTTTTCAGCCAACGGCTGGCTTTCATGTAAAAGCAATCCTAGTGGCTAATTAGCCTCTGGACTGCTTTTACAAGCAGTGGGAGGGAATGTCCCCCCCGGATATAAAAAGCGCCATTGGGAAATTGGGAAAGCATTTTATCACACCGATCTTGGTGTGGTCAGATGCTTTGAGGGCAGAGGAAAGATCTAGGGTCTAGACCCCAGTTTTTTCAAAAAAAGAGTACCTGTCACTACCTATTGCTATCATAGGGGATATTTACATTCCCTGAGAACAATAAAAATGATAAAAAAATAAATATGGAAGGAACAATTTAAAAATAAAATAAAAAAGCAAAATTAATAATAAAAATAAAAATAAAAAAAACACCCCTGTCCTGCCCTGCTCTTGCCCAATGGCGAACGCAAGCGTCGGTCTGGCGTCATATGTAAACAGCAATTGCACCATACATGTGAGGTATCACCGCGAAGGTCAGATCGAGGGCAGTAATTTTAGCAGTAGACCTCCTCTGTAAATCTAACGGGGTAACCTGTAAAGGCTTTTAAAGGCTTTTAAAAATGTATGTAGTTTGTTGCCAATGCGCGTTTGTGCGAAATTTTAAAGCATGTCGTGTTTGGTATCTATGTACTCGGCCTAAGATCATCTTTTTTATTTCATCAAACATTTGGGCAATATAGTGTGTTTTAGTGCATTAAAATTAAAAAAAGTGTATTTTTCCCCAAAAAATGCGTTTGAAAAATCGCTGCGCAAATACTGTGTAGAAAAAAAAATGCAACACCCACCATTTTATTCTGTAGGGCCTTTGCTTTAAAAATATATATAATGTTTGGGGGTTCAACATAATTTTCTTGCAAAAAAAAAAATGTTTTCATGTAAACAAAAAGTGTCAAAAAGGGCTTTGTCTTCAAGTGGTTAGAAGAGTGGATGTAAGCTTCCTAATGTTGAGTATAAAATGCCAGAACAGTTCAAAACCCCCCCAAATGACCCCATTTTGGAAAGTAGACACCCCAAGCTATATACTGAGAGGCATGTCGAGTCCATGGAATATTTTATATGTTGACACAAGTTGCGGAAAAAAGACAATTTTTTTTTTTCTTTTGCACAAAGTTGTCACTAAATGATATATTGCTCAAACATGCCATGGGCATATGTGGAATTACACCCCAAAATACATTCTGTTGCTTCTCCTGAGTACGGGGATACCACATGTGTGAGACTTTTTGGGAGCCTAGCCGCGTACGGGACCCCAAAAACCAATCACCGCCTTCAGGCTTTCTAAGGGTGTAAATTTTTGATTTCACTTCTCACTGCCTATCACAGTTTCGGAGGCCATGGAATGCCCAGATGGCACAAAACCCCCCCAAATGACCCCATTTTGGAAAGTAGACACCCCAAGCTATTTGCTGAGAGGTATTGTGAGTATTTTGCAGATCTCGCTTTTTGTCACAAAGTTTTGAAAATTAAAAAAAAAAAGAAAAAAAAATGTCTTTCTTCATTTTCAAAAACAAATGAGAGCTGTAAAATACTCACCATGCCTCTCAGCAAACAGCTTGGGGTGTCTACTTTCCAAAATGGGGTCATTTGGGGGGGTTTTGTGCTATTTTGGCATTTTATGGCCTTCGAAACTATGATAGGTAGTGAGGAGTCAAATCAAAAATTTGTGCCTAGAAATCCTGAAGGCGGTGCTTGGTTTCGGGGTCCCGTTCGCGGCTAGGCTCATAAAAAGTCCCACACATGTGGTATCCCCGTACTCAGGAGAAGCAGCAAAATGTATTTTGGGGTGCAATTCCATATATAACCATGGCATGTGTGAGCAATATATCATTTAGTGACAACTTTTTGTAATTTTTATTTTATTTTTGTCATTATTCAATCACTTGGGACAAAAAATATATATTCAATGGGCTCAACAGGCCTCTCAGCAATTTCCTTGGGGTGTCTACTTTCTAAAATGGGGTCATTTGGGGGGTTTTGTGCTATTTTGGCATTTTATGGCCTTTAAAACTGTGATAGGTAGTGAGGAGTGAAATCAAAAATTTGTGCCCTTAGAAATCCTGAAGGCGGTGCTTGGTTTCCGGGGTCCTGTACGTGGCTAGGCTCCTAAAAAGTCCCACACATGTGGTATCCCCGTACTCAGGAGAAGCAGCAGAATGTATTTTGGGGTGCAATTCCACATATAACCATGGCATGTGTGAGCAATATATCATTTAGTGACAACTTTTTGTATTTTTTTTTTGTCATTATTCAATCACTTGGGACAAAAAATAAATATTCAATGGGCTCAACATGCCTCTCAGCAATTTCCTTGGGGTGTCTACTTTCCAAAATGGGGTCATTTGGGGGGGTTTTGTACTGCCCTGCCATTTTAGCACCTCAAGAAATGAGATAGGCAGTCATAAATTTAAAGCTGTGTAAATTCCAGAAAATGTACCCTAGTTTGTAAACGCTATAACTTTTGCGCAAACCAATAAATATACGCTTATTGACATTTTTTTTACTAAAGACATGTGGCTGAATACATTTTGGCCTAAATGTATGACTAAAATTGAGTTTATTCGATTTTTCTTATAACAAAAAGTAGAAAATATCATTTTTCAAAATTTTCGGTCTTTTTCCGTTTTATATCGCAAAAAATAAAAATCGCAGAGGCAATCAAATACCATTAAAAGAAAGCTCTATTTGTGGGAAGAAAAGGACGCAAATTTCGTTTCGGTACAACATTGCATGTCCGCACAATTTACAGTTAAAGCAGCGCAGTGCAAAATTCTGAAATCACCTTTGGTCCTTTAGCTACCAAATGGTCCGGGGCTTAAGTGGTTAATTACCCTACTACTGCTACATGACTGTATTCCATATATTTAAAATATATCAATTCCCGATAGTACAGGGACATACTTCTGAGCTTTGAGATGTTAACCATCCCATGTTATCCACTCACTTAAATAAACAAACATATTTACCCCTTGTTTAGAATGATTGTCCTGTGTACACTTAAAAAAACAAGAGATGAATAATGTCCTTTAGCTTTGTCTGTTGTTCGTTTCTTTTCATTTGTTTTGTCTTTGTTCGTTGCTTTTATTCGTTGCTCTTTCTTGAAAGAATATTGTCCTCATCTTTTTCTTTGAAGAACAGTTTTCTTGTAGCTTTTGCCTTGTTCCTTGACTCGTGTAAATGTAATGTTTCTGTAGGCAGTAAATAGGCCTAAGTAAACAAAATGTAAAAATGCGTGTGTATTGAAAAAATTTCTTTCTCCCTCCTGTGTATGTTGAAGGAATGAGATGTGTAAGTGTAGTATTTGCCTTTATCCTTGGACCGTCCAAAACATCAAAATCGGACTTTTCATATTAGTTTACCCAAAGAGTACATCTGCCTGTTGTATCTACAATGGTGGCCTTTATAAATAACGTGAAGTCTTAGTTCCCATTTCAACACTTCTTCTGTGAGACATTTTCTCACCTTTTTGTAAGAACTTCTTTGGCAGAAAACGTCTTCACGTACGTAAACGTTTACGCTTTTCATCACAACCTGAAAGTTCTCGCTGGATTTCCTACAATATCTTGAAACATACTGTCCAAAAGCCTTGTCAATCAACCTCGTAAGCTGAGTCTTTGTTTTTGTTTTTTTCTTCTGCTTGCAAGTTTACAAGCGATCTGTAGGTGAGAAAACAGACAGAGAAAAACTCACCTTTGTGCTTTGGAGTCAAGATAAATAATTGGCTTAGTTTCACGGCTGCAATTCTTCTCGCCTTTAGCTGGCTCAGTTTCTCGGACCTTCTGTCCACGTGTGATGGAACACAAACACCTTTTTCTTTCTAAGTTCTTTGGTTGTTTTCTTTTCCCAAGACTTGACAATGTTTTCGTCTCATCTCTTCATCTGAGTCCCTCCTGTTGTCAAGTAGTTAGGGAAAAACAAACAAATCTGGGGCTCGCCACTGTAAGAGGTGGGACACTTGTAAAAAGAATTAGTGTCCCCTACCTAGGCGTTTCGTTCCAAATTCAATAGAGCCAGGTTATCTTCAACAACGGTTGTTTATTCTTTAGAAACACAAGCAAAAGACAATGCTTACATAATGACAGCTGGTAACACATGGTAAGGTGGTTGTTTCAGAAGGAGGAATGAGGAATCAGATGGTACAATGGTATATCTTCGAGCAGGGCCCCATCCCCCGCCATCTTCAATGGGTCCCTTCGCCCGACATTTCTAACTCATGTTCAAAACCCTTGGGTTCTTATACAGTTTAATAATGTTATGTCAGCATTATTTACATTTAGAATCACTCCAAGAAAGGTGATGCTGCTGTCCACAGAAGTAACACCCACTTGTGTATATTAAGTAACATAACTCCACCCATTGTCCTGACATGGTTCCTTAGAATAGATATTACATACACAGCAAATGTCCTCAGCAACCTTCAAAATTAACATGTTTCAATAAAGAATAAAAATAAACTTTTATGACTAAAATAGTAATAAATTCAATATCTAACACCAATCATATCAGGAATTGGGTCACTGACTGAAAACGCCAGTAGGTTGATTGATGCCACGCTCATGCCTCATGTTATGAGTCTGTCATCCTATACCAGGGATACTTTGGATCTTTTGAAAAAGATTGAAGGGATGGTGGTCCCTCCTGATGCACTGCTCATGACCCTGGATGTGGAGTCTCTTTACTCTAGTATCCTTCAGGGGGCATCGGGATTGTCAGGGACCTGCTTCCCTCTGTACCTGTGCGCCGGCCCGCGCCAATTGCGTGCGCGTGTGCGCAGCGTGTGCGTGCGCGCTAAACGCTATGGCGCCATTATGCCTTTAAAAAGCCAGCAGTTGCAATAATGCATTGCTGTCTGATCTGCAGCTTTGAAACCTGTAAATCTGCACACCTGTTACCAGTTACCTGTACTGACCCGGCTTTACTCGACCACCCGATATCTCCAATCCTGACCTTGGCTCGCCTTGACCCTGCTCTGTCTCCTATCTGCCTACCTGCTGCCAGACCTTGCCTATATCTCTGACTATGTTTAAACCTGCTGAACCATACGTCTGATTACCTGCTCTGACCCAGCTTGTCTGACCCTCCTGCTGTCTGCTGTTTGTGTGCACCTAACCAGGCTTGTCTCACCCTGCTCCAGCTTCCGCTGTTCCTGTATCCGCCAGCTCCCAGGTCGCTGACCTGCAACCACCTCCTCTGCTGCCTACAGTTCCAGCCAACCCTGGAGGATCACCACCTTGCCACAATGCCAACCACTACACCTACCTCAGGCACTCCTACCTCACTGCTAGGGATGAGCTTCGTGTTCGAGTCGAACATACGTTCGACCTGAACATCGGCTGTTCGATCGTTCGACGAAGATCGAACGATTTTGGCCGTTCGCGCCAAATTCGAGTGACGCAAACGGCCCACAATACACTGCGCCATTGCAGTGCAATCCCGGCGCTATGATTGGCCAAGCATGCACTGTGACCCTGCATGCTTGGCCAATCACAGCGCAGGCAGCGAGGAAAGCCATAATTGGCCACAGGCAGGATGCCTGTGGCCAATTATAGCTATGGGGGGTTTAGTACACGCCCCACACTATAAAAGGCCGCCAGCGCGGCGGCCTTGTGTAGTGTGTTGGCGTGCAGGGAAAGAGATACATAGCCAGGAACAGTGTGTTCTATGTTCTGTTTTATTTTCTCAGGCATCTGCAGGAGTTAGTGGCACAGTATACACCTGTATATCCGTCATTGCTGTTCTCAAATACAGGCATCTGCAGGAGTTAGTGGCACAGTTGGCGTGCAGGGAAAGAGATACATAGGCAGGGACAGTGTGTTCTATGTTCTGTTTTATTTTCTCAGGCATCTGCAGGAGTTAGTGGCACAGTATACACCTGATTATCCGTCATTGCTGTTCTCAAATACAGGCATCTGCAGGAGTTAGTGGCACAGTATACACCTGATTATCCGTCATTGCTGTTCTCAAATACAGGCATCTGCAGGAGTTAGTGGCACAGTTGGCGTGCAGGGAAAGAGATACATAGGCAGGGACAGTGTGTTCTATGTTCTGTTTTATTTTCTCAGGCATCTGCAGGAGTTAGTGGCACAGTATACACCTGTATATCTGTCATTGCTGTTCTCAAATACAGGCATCTGCAGGAGTTAGTGGCACAGTATACACCTGTATATACCCGTCATTGGTGTTCTATAATACAGGCATCTGCAGGAGTTAGTGGCACAGTATACACCTGTATATCCGTCATTGCTGTTCTCAAATACAGGCATCTGCAGGAGTTAGTGGCACAGTTGGCGTGCAGGGAAAGAGATACATAGGCAGGGACAGTGTGTTCTATGTTCTGTTTTATTTTCTCAGGCATCTGCAGGAGTTAGTGGCACAGTATACACCTGTATATCTGTCATTGCTGTTCTCAAATACAGGCATCTGCAGAAGTTAGTGGCACAATATACACCTGTATATACCCGTCATTGGTGTTCTATAATACAGGCATCTGCAGGAGTTAGTGGCACAGTATACACCTGTATATACCCGTCATTGGTGTTCTATAATACAGGCATCTGCAGGAGTTAGTGGCACAGTATACACCTGTATATCCTTCATTGCTGTTCTCAAATACAGCATCTGCAGGAGTTAGTGGCACAGTATACACCTGTATATCCGTCATTGCTGTTCTCAAATACAGGCATCTGCAGGAGTTAGTGGCACAGTATACACCTGTATATACCCTTCATTGGTGTTCTATAATACAGGCATCTGCAGGAGTTAGTGGCACAGTATACACCTGTATATCCGTCATTGCTGTTCTCAAATACAGCATCTGCAGGAGTTATGAGGAAGAAAGTGGGGTGACTCCGCGCAAAAGAATTCAAACACCACACAGTAGTCAGAACTGCTGCCGTTACTTATTGCTGCCTCCTGTCTAGGTGGAGCAAGGAATATGAAAGAAAATGAGGGGTATAGTGGTGGCGCTGTTCTTACATAAATAAATCCAGTTGGTATGAGAATAAACCAAGTATTGTAGTAAAAGAATATATAAATGTACAAGTACCAAGCGGTCTCTGCCGGGTGTTTGCTATTATTCCAACAAGTGATGGATATAGAAATATAGTCAGAGCCTTAATATTAAATGTGACGAACCTCAAGTGAAGGAGATGTATGAAATATATGAATTGAGATAAAAGTAAAACATAAATAAATAAAATAAAATCATCTCTGCCAGGTGTTTACTAAACCTTGGTGGTAGATTTAGTGTTCAGAGTGGTGGTGTTGATGGGTGTGCAAGTGGGTCAAAAAATATTTGAAAATAAGTACGGGAAATGGGTTTGTCAATTCCGGCTCGGCCGGGTGTTTGCTAGTTTGCAAAAATAGCTACTAGGAGTGCTATTTGAAAAATATTGATGAGAAAAGTACTGACGATGAAATACTGTGCGTATCGCAGGGGATGCAAATGAGTGAATCAAATAAAATAAAATAAATGGAATGGAATGTTGTCTCGGCCGGGTGTTGACTGAACCCAGCTGAGATTATGCTCAATCCCCAGTGATTGAGCTGTTAGAGAGAGTGTTCAGGTGAGACGTGGTACACTCTGATGTTTACACATGCAATGTACAACATAAGGTGAAAAAATTATATAGAAAATGATAAATAAATGTTCAATTGTGATTCAAAAAATGGTGACAGGATGAATTGGTGACTTTTGCTGTTCTAGTAGCCTGTGCCGTGAATGTGATTATCCGTGATCGTTTAGGATGTTGCACTCACCAGATTCTTCATACCCTCGAGGGGTATGGTGCAGTCACAGTATATGCCACTGTGTAGCAATCTCAGGAAGACGGGATGGCTCCAATGGTCCCTTGTGGTCCTCCGCGAAGGTGAGGGTTATGGAAAGGAAGAAAGGATGCCCATAGTGTGAACCCATATAAAATTTCGTTTATTTAGAAAATCGGGAAAAAGGGTACTCACGTTGTGTTAGACAAATAAAAGCATTTAAAATGGCGCTAGGCCAGTGAAGAGCAATCCTGAGGTATTGGAAGTGATGAAGCGACGTGACTGCGTCCTATGCGTTTCGTCGGATTGACGTCATCGGGAGCGTAACGTCGGGCTTCACTTCCATTGCAAATTTATAGCCCCTCCGGTTTCATGTGCGCATGCGTGAATTTGCGTGGCGGCCATTTTGGATATGATTTTGGGGACTGAAGTCCCTACGGCCATGTTTGGTAAGTTTTGCAGACCGGAGCTCAATGCCTGCGACGGTCTATGTTGAATTAGTCTAGCGGCCATACTTAAAATAAAAAGTTTTTACGGCGGCCGATTTAAGATTAGTCTCATAGCTGAAATATGAAAACCGTGGGGCTACATATCGGAAAATTGCAGAACTTCAAGTGCACCTTCATTAGCATTTAAAACAATGTTTTTTTTTGTTTTTTTTTTGTTTTGGTGGTATTTAATTTAGCACAGTTTATTTTTATTTTTTGCTAAACAAACAAAAAATGACTGAAAAGTACATTATCACATGACCGTACATTTGTCAGTTAAAGTAATGCAGTGCCGTATCGCAAAAAATGGCCTGGTCGTGAAGGGGGGTAAATCTTCTAGAGGTCAAATGGTTAAGCCAACGTGCATGGACTCTTATAAAAAAAAAAGTAAAACAACCAATTTCCTTTTCCCAGCAACAACTACTCTAACCAGGCTGCAGAGAAAATTGAGAGATAGGCCTCATTCACACAGGCCCTCCCATACTGTCTACATTCAGGGGGCGCTCACCCATACCCACGTGTCTGCCATGTTAGGGCCAGCGGCTGTGTCCATGCAGGCGCTGTGTCCTAAAAAAATTCAATGGGCTGCCTGCACACAACACCTGGAAGCTGGAAATGGCCTGCTCACACTGTAAGGGCATCATTCATCACCCGTGTGAACAAGGCCATACAGCTGGTGTCTGAAAGGACATTGTCGATCCCAAGAAGAAGAATTACAAAGATTACAAAGGAGGAATGATATTTCCCACACCATTTATGTCCATTGGGATGTCTACCCTGACTCACTACAACTGTGAGGCTGCCAAAAAATGGCATAACGAACATGACTGGCCTGATATCCTAACACCGAGGAAGCAGATAAAAGGAAAACAATGCTTGATTTCACCACAAATATTGCATGTCATTGGACAAATCAGCATAAAAAATGCATTAATGCACATCAAAAATGTGCTACGATTATGTGAAAGCACTATTGCAGGGTTTAGACATTTGGGCAAAGTTACAACATGCTGCATTCCACATTTTATGACACTTTTATTGCACATTTTATGGCATTTTTTGTAACCAGCCCTTGTAGTGAGAGAACTAAAACAAGATGCTTGTAAAAACTGAATCCAGTCTTCATGTTATAATTTTTCAGTTTTACTTATTTGGAGGACCCACCACCTGCACTAGCAACTGGCTGCACTGTAATTTGCACTAGTACTTGGTTACCCATAGAAACTGCATTACTCCTCCTAATTGACTTGCTGAGTGGACCTTCTGTAGTGGCTTTGCTTCATACCTCACATGTGCTTTACTGACCCTAGTTTTTTCTTATAACCAAATACTTTTTGTTTATTTTCCATAACATTTATACATACATCCATTTCAATTCTATATTACAATGTGCGTATAATTTATCATATATTAATACAAATATTCTACTATTCACTCCCATTCCCCATCCGTCCACCCCCCCCCCCCCCACCCACCGTGCCTCTACTACTATCCATTTATCCCATATATTATTAAATTTATTTTTATTACCTCTTTTGGTGTATATAAATTCTTCTTTTACTATGGTATCAGATACTACCTTCTCCCATTCTGCTACTGTGGGGGGGTTTACTGCTTGCCACTTCTGTGCAATAAGTTTCCTTCCCTGAAACAACCATCTCCTTATTGCTGTGCGCTCATCCATTGAAGGTCCCCTCTCTTCCAGAAGACCCAGCACACATAGCCTAGCCTCCGGCTGCAGAGATGTCCCAAATACTATGTTTATCTTTTCAACTATTTGCTTCCAGTATTGGTATAACTTGGGGCATCTCCAGACCATATGTATTAGGTCTCCTCTGTCCTCCCCACATCTCTGACAGCCTGAGTCTGATCTCCTGCCGAACTGGAACATTCTTTGGGGCGTATAATATGCCCTGTGTATCAGATAGAGCTGGGACATGATCTGGGAGGGTGACATTGACAATCCGGGCCCTGTTGCTAGTATTCGATCCCATTGTTCTTGTGAGATTGGGCCCACGTCCCTCTCCCATTTATCCCTGTTTTTGTTAACCAGTACCTCTCTTTGGTTAGCCCTTTCTAAGGAATCATAGATAGTTGAGATTACTCCTCTGGCAATCTCTGCGTTTACTAAGCTTCGGAAGAGGGCCATATCATTCCATTCTGGTGTGCTATGTCCGAACTGTGCGTTCAGCGCATGCCTGATTTGTAAATATCTGTAAAAAGATCTATTTGGGACTGCGTAATCCTCCCTTATTTCTTGGAATGTTTTTATTCTGCCGGTCACAAATAATTGCTCCAGCAAGTGTATGCCTAGTCTATCCCACTCCTCGACCCTTCCCATGGCTTTAAGTTCCTGCAGGTTACTATTGTCCCAGATGGGAGAAAATTCGGAGAAGCCTGTATATTCCAAGATCTTCTTGCCCTCTTTCCAGCATTTGACCATTAATTGGACAGTGGGGCATTTGGAATAAAATGAGTCTGCCTCAACTGCCTCCACTTCCGTATCGTGGCTTGTGTCATTCAGAACTAAGCTTTTTTCCGCTTCTCTTCCTACCTTCCGATTGCTACCCCTCATATGCTGCAGCTGAGTGGCTAAAAAGTAATATCTGGGGTTCGGGAGGGCTAGTCCCCCTTTCTCCCTAGGATGTTGTAGGGCTCGGAGTGAGATCCTTGCTGTCCCCCCCCTCCAGATCAATTCCCTAAATACCCCTTCTATTTTCTTAAACCACTGTTTTGAGATCCATACTGGGGAGTTATGTAGAATGTACAGAATTTGCGGCATCCACACCATTTTTACCAAGTTGCTCCTACCAGCTACTGAAAGGGGAAGTCGGTTCCAGACCCTGCATTTTTGTCTCAATTTTGTCAATAATGGCACAAGATTTCCAGCTATATATTGCCCAGGGGTCCTTTGTCATATTTATTCCTAAGTATCTTATTTGAGTCACCACCTTCACTTGGTCTATTTGCCCTATCAGAGGATCTATCGGCAAGAGTGCAGATTTATCCCAATTTATTGTTAGCCCCGAGAATTTGCCAAATTCTCCTATGATATTCATTGCTGTCTCCAGTGAGGTCTGCGTGTCCCCCAGAAAAAGCAGAATATCATCCGCATACAATTCGACTTTCTCCTCCCCTAACTTTCTTTTTAAACCCCTTTATCCCCGGGGATGTCCTTATTGCAATGGCTAGTGGCTCCATGGCGAGGGCGAAAAGCACCTAACCTGAGAAATAAACTGGTACACAATGTACTAGATCCACCAAAACAAATTAAGATCTTTAAAAACCTCAAAGGATTTTTCAAGTGTGGACAATGCCTTCCTTGTAGAACCAGCAAAAAGACTGATAAGAAAACATCCAAATTTACATCAACCTCCAATGGATCCGAATACAACATCAGAGAACTAATCACCTGCCACAGCACACATGTGACCTATGTGCTAGAATGTCCTTGCCACAAACAGTATGTAGGTAGAACTACTAGAGAACTACACGTCAGAGTAAGAGAACACATCAACAACATTAGAAACGGCTTCCCCAAACACAGTGTCTATAGACATTTTAGGGACTATCACAAGAAAGACCCTTCTTGCATGGTCTTCTATGGGATAGACAGAATTAAGGGACACTGGAGAGGTGAAAACAAGAAAATTAAAATCTCACAAAACGAGACAAAGTGGATATACCAGCTTGATACTCTCCAAACAGCAGGAATGAACATTGATCTAGACCTGAACTGCTTCCTCACCAATTTCTAGATCCTCCAATCCCGCCTGATTTTAATCCAATATCAACCTTCTCCCAATCCGGCATTACCTAAAATCAATCTAACCTAGTTAATTTAAAAATATCCTTACCCTTAGGACACACTCCTCTTTTTAACATGCATTTTAACATGTATTTTTTTAACATGCATTTTTAACATGCATTTTCCAACATGCATTTTCTAACATGCATTTCATGTAACTTTATGCATACATGGTACCCATGCACCTTTATCGTAAACATTATTCTTATACCCTGTATACATTTCATCCATTTATATCTGTTTATATTTTATATTTTATCCATGCATCATATGTTCTGATATACATTTTGTATTTCTTGGTAATCTATGTATCGAATGTCGCTTACACTAGTAACATTGTTTTAAATGCTAATGAAGGTGCACTCGAAGTTCTGCAATTTTCCAATATGTAGCCCCACGGTTTTCATATTTCAGCCATGAGACTAATCTTATATCGGCCGCCGTAAAACCTTTTTATTTTAAGTATGGCCGCTAGACTAATTCAACATAGACCGTCGCAGGCATTGAGCTCCCTTCTGCAAAACTTACCAAACATGGCCGTCAGACTTCAGTCCCCAAAATCATATCCAAAATGGCTGCCACGCAAATTCACGCATGCGCACATGAAACCGGAGGGGCTATAAATTTGCAATGGAAGTGAAGCCCGACGTTACGCTCCCGATGACGTCAATCTGACGAAACGCGTAGGGCGGAGTCACGTCGCTTCATCACTTCCAATACCTCAGGATTGCTCTTCACTGGCCTAGCGCCATTTTAAATGCTTTTATTTGTCTAACACAACGTGAGTACCCTTTTTCCCGATTTTCAAAATAAACAAAATTTTATACGGGTTCACACTATGGGCATCCTTTCTTCCTCTCCATAACCCTCACCTTCGCGGAGGACCACAAGGGACCATTGGAGCCATCCCGTCTTCCTGAGATTGCTACACAGTGGCATATACTGTGACTGCACCATACCCCTCGAGGGTATGAAGAATCTGGTGAGTGCAACATCCTAAACGATCACGGATAATCACATTCACGGCACAGGCTACTAGAACAGCAAAAGTCACCAATTCATCCTGTCACCATTTTTTGGATTATTTACAATTGAACATTTATTTATCATTTTCTATATAATTTTTTCACCTTATGTTGTACATTCCATGTGTAAACATCAGAGTGTACCACAGCTCACCTGAACACTCTCTCTAACAGCTCAATCACTGGGGATTGAGCATAATCTCAGCTGCGTTCAGTCAATACCCGGCCGAGACAACATTCCATTCCATTTATTTTATTTTATTTGATTCACTCATTTGCATCCCCTGCGATACGCACAGTATTTCATCGTCAGTTCTTTTCTCATCAATATTTTTCAAATAGCACTCCTAGTAGCTATTTTTGCATACTAGCAAACACCCGGCCGAGCCGGAATTGACAAACCCATTTCCCTTACTTATTTTCAAATATTTTTTGACCCACTTGCATACCCATCAACACCACCACTCTGAACACTAAATCTACCACCAAGGTTTAGTAAACGCCTGGCAGAGACGATTTTATTTTATTTATTTATGTTTTACTTTTATCTCAATTCATATATTTCATACATCTCCTTCACTTTAGAGTTAATATGGGAAAAAGGTGTCTCCTCTCTACTGATGCTTTATCACCAATCCTTGTTTCAATAAAAAAAACACTTTTCAAAAACATTTGTCATTGGGACGGAAAGTGAGGTGAAATGTTCTGAACAGGTGCATAGACAGCAAAACAAATGTTACAGGGGTGATAACCCTTACCTATGTTTTCCAAAAAGCTTAAAAAAAAATTTTTGGTCTGGAGCTACACTTAACCACTTAAGCCCCGGACCATTTGGTAGCTAAAGGACCAGAGGTGAATTCAGAATTTTGCACTGCGCTGCTTTAACTGTAAATTGTGCGGACATGCAATGTTGTACCCAAACGAAATTTGCGTCCTTTTCTTCCCACAAATAGAGCTTTCTTTTAATGGTATTTGATTGCCTCTGCGATTTTTATTTTTTGCGATATAAACGGAAAAAGACCGAAAATTTTGAAAAAAAATGATATTTTCTACCTTTTGTTATAAGAAAAATCGAATAAACTCAATTTTAGTCATACATTTAGGCCAAAATGTATTCAGCCACATGTCTTTAGTAAAAAAAATGTCAATAAGCGTATATTTATTGGTTTGCACAAAAGTTATAGCGTTTACAAACTAGGGTACATTTTCTGGAATTTACACAGCTTTTAATTTATGACTGCCTATCTCATTTCTTGAGGTGCTAAAATGACAGGGCAGTACAAAACCCCCCCAAATGACCCCATTTTAGAAAGTAGACACCCCAAGGAAATTGCTGAGAGGCATGTTGAGCCCATTGAATATTTTTTTTTTTTGTCCCAAGTGATTGAATAATGACAAAAAAAAAAAAAATTACAAAAAGTTGTCACTAAATGATATATTGCTCACACATGCCATGGTTATATGTGGAATTGCACCCCAAAATACATTCTGCTGCTTCTCCTGAGTACGGGGATACCACATGTGTGGGACTTTTTAGGAGCCTAGCCACGTACGGGACCCCGGAAACCAAGCACCGCCTTCAGGATTTCTAAGGGCGCAAATTTTTGATTTCACTCCTCACTACCTATCACAGTTTTGAAGGCCATAAAATGCCAAAATAGCACAAACCCCCCCCAAATGACCCCATTTTAGAAAGTAGACACCCCAAGGAAATTGCTGAGAGGCCTGTTGAGCCCATTGAATATTTTTTATTTTGTCCCAAGTGATTGAATAATGACAAAAAAAAATAAAAAATTACAAAAAGTTGTCACTAAATGATATATTGCTCACACATGCCATGGTTATATGTGGAATTGCACCCCAAAATACATTCTGCTGCTTCTCCTGAGTACGGGGATACCACATGTGTGGGACTTTTTAGGAGCCTAGCCACGTACGGGACCCCGGAAACCAAGCACCGCCTCCAGGATTTCTAAGGGCGCAAATTTTTGATTTCACTCCTCACTGCCTATCACAGTTTTGAAGGCCATAAAATGCCAAAATAGCACAAAACCCCCCCAAATGACCCCATTTTGGAAAGTAGACACCCCAAGCTGTTTGCTGAGAGGCATGGTGAGTATTTTACAGCTCTCATTTGTTTTTGAAAATGAAGAAAGAACATTTTTTTTTTCTTTTTTTTTTCAATTTTCAAAACTTTGTGACAAAAAGCGAGATCTGCAAAATACTCACAATACCTCTCAGCAAATAGCTTGGGGTGTCTACTTTCCAAAATGGGGTCATTTGGGGGGGTTTTGTGCCATCTGGGCATTCCATGGCCTCCGAAACTGTGATAGGCAGTGAGAAGTGAAATCAAAAATTGACACCCTTAGAAAGCCTGAAGGCGGTGATTGGTTTTTGGGGTCCCGTACGCGGCTAGGCTCCCAAAAAGTCTCACACATGTGGTATCCCCGTACTCAGGAGAAGCAACAGAATGTATTTTGGGGTGTAATTCCACATATGCCCATGGCATGTTTGAGCAATATATCATTTAGTGACAACTTTGTGCAAAAAAAAAAAAAAAAAATTATTTTTTCCGCAACTTGTGTCAACATATAAAATATTCCATGGACTCGACATGCCTCTCAGTATATAGCTTGGGGTGTCTACTTTCCAAAATGGGGTCATTTGGGGGGGTTTAGAACTGTTCTGGCATTTTATACACAACATTAGGAAGCTTACATCCACTCTTCTAACCACTTGAAGACAAAGCCCTTTTTGACACTTTTTGTTTACATGAAAACATTTTTTTTTTGCAAGAAAATTATGTTGAACCCCCAAACATTATATATATTTTTAAAGCAAAGGCCCTACAGAATAAAATGGTGGGTGTTGCATTTTTTTTTCTACACAGTATTTGCACAGCGATTTTTCAAACGCATTTTTTTGGGAAAAAATACACTTTTTTTAATTTTAATGCACTAAAACACACTATATTGGCCAAATGTTTGATGAAATAAAAAAGATGATCTTAGGCCGAGTACATAGATACCAAACACGACATGCTTTAAAATTTCGCACAAACGCGCATTGGCGACAAACTACATACATTTTTAAAAGCCTTTAAAAGCATTTACAGGTTACCCCGTTAGATTTACAGAGGAGGTCTACTGCTAAAATTACTGCCCTCGATCTGACCTTCGCGGTGATACCTCACATGCATGGTGCAATTGCTGTTTACATATGACGCCAGACCGACGCTTGCGTTCGCCATTGGGCAGGGCAGGACAGGGGTGCTTTTTTTTATTTTTTTTTATTTTTTATTATTAATTTTGCTTTTTTATTTTATTTTTAAACTGTTGCTTCCATATTTATTTATTTGTATCACTTTTATTGTTATCTCAGGGAATGTAAATATCCCCTATGATAGCAATAGGTAATGACAGGTACTCTTTTTTGAAAAAACTGGGGTCTATTGGACCCTAGATCTTTCCTCTGCCCTCAAAGCATCTGACCACACCAAGATCGGTGTGATAAAATGCTTTCCCAATTTCCCAATGGCGCTTTTTATATCCGGGGGGGGACATTCCCTCCCACTGCTTGTAAAAGCAGTCCAGAGGCTAATTAGCCACTAGGATTGCTTTTACATGAAAGCCGGCCGCTGGCTGAAAAGAATGATACCAAGATGATACCTAAACCCGCAGGCATCATTCTGGTATAAACATTCAAAGTCCAGCAACATACCAGTACGTTGCTGGTCCTTGTTGGACATGTATTGTAATCTTTTTTTTCATGCAGCCTGTTGGCTGAACGAAAAAAAGAGATTGATCGGTGGGTATGCCCACCATTAGAATACCGCCCTTCATCCACCCACTTCTAATGATGGGCATACATGCACCATTTATATATGCCGAAGCATGGGGGCATCTTCTCGCAAAAGTTATGCCGCGTATACATGGTCAGACTTTTCCACGGGCAAGCCTCCGTCGGAATTTCGACCGTATATACGCGGCATTAGGAGCAAAATCGCTCCTCCGCTCCTGCTGCCCCAATGCTTCGGCATATATGCTTTTTTTTTTTAACTGTGGTGGTGAAATTACCTCCTACAGCACTGGAGTCGCAGGGATCAGGCCTGTCTCTGCGAACGCTGCAGTTATGTGTGTTGTGTTTTGCAAGTGACAGTGATCGATCGATACTGCACTTCGGTGGCCTGGGCTGGACGGAGGGGCAAAACGCAGGTGCTAGCAGGTATCTGGGCCGATCCCGCTAACACTGCGTTTTTGGGAACCCTAAACTGCTGGGGACGCTAGTATAGATCTGATCAGATCAGATATTGAGCTGATCAGATACTATACCACTAAGGGGGGTGTATGCTTCACGTGTTGGTGTTAGCGCTACTGGCACTAACCTGATGCTGCCTGGGGTGTGACGCAGACCCTCTCTGACGCTAAAACCTAATTGATATCACCCGCCGGGCGATCAGGGGGTTAAACCTTTATTGGGTTATATACGGCGGGTGCCCTGACACTATAAAAAGCAAACTAACTAACCAGCGTCACCCGTAACACTTATATGATGATCACTGGTGAAAGGGTTAACTAGGGGCAATTAGGGGGTTAAAACCTTTATTAGGTAATATATGGGGGTACCTGACGCTATATAAAAACCTGATGGCGAACCTAAAAAAAAATTACTGGCTACCTATCGGCATCACCGACACTAAGACAACGATCATAAAAACGATTGCTTAGCGACAGTGGTGATAGGGGGTGAAAGGGTTACCTGGGGGGCGATCAGGGGGTTAAACCTTTATTAGATAATATATGGGGGTACCTGATGCTATAAAAACCTGCGACGAACCTAAAAAAAATTACTGGCTACCGATCAGCATCACCGACGCTAAGACATCGATCAGAAAAATGATCGCATAGTGACGGCGGTGAAAGGGTTACCTGGGGGGTGATCAAGGGGGTTACACCTTTATTAGGTAATATATGGGGGTACCCGACGCTATAAAAACCTGCGGCGAACCTAAAAAAATTACTGGCTACCGATCAGCATCGCCGACGCTAAGACATCGATCAGAAAAATTATCGCTTAGTGACAGTGGTGATAGGGGGTGAAAGGCTTACCTGGGGGGGCGATCAAGGGGGTTAAACCTTTATTAGGTAATATATGGGGGTACCCGACGCTATAAAAACCTGCGGCAAACCTAAAAAAAATTACTGGCTACCGATCAGCATCACCGACGCTAAGACATCGATCAGAAAAATGATCGCATAGCCACGGCGGTGCTAGGGGGTGAAAGGGTTACCCTGGGGGGTGATCAAGGGGGTTAAACCTTCATTAGGTAATATATGGGGGTACCCAACGCTATAAAAACCTGCGGCGAACCTAAAAAAAATTACTGGCTACCGATCAGCATCACCGACGCTAAGACATCGATCAGAAAAATAATTGCTTAGTGACAGTGGTGATAGGGGGTGAAAGGGTTATCTGGGGGGTGATCAGGGGGTTAAACCTTTATTAGGGGGGGGTTAGGGGGCTACACTGGACCTAAAACTAAATGTAGTGACACTTTTACAGTCACAAATGTCACTGATTGCAGTGATCACTAAATAAATGGTCACTGCAATCAGTGACACTGTGACTGGGGGCTGGGGGGGCTGGGGGGTGATCTGGGGGTGTCTGGGGGGGCCTGGGGGGGCCATTTATGTGCCTATGTGTCCTGGTGTCAGTGTGCTGTTTTGTGTACTAACCTGGCATCTTCTCCTGTATGGCGCTCGGTATATGTGAGCGCCCCAGGAGAGATGACATCACTTCCTCCTTCCTGGCAGGCAGGGGAAGCTCTCTCATTCGCCGGGAGCGATCGAGAGGGGGTGGCCGGAATCGAACGGCCGTCCCCTCATGTCGGATCGCTCCCGAAGGTAAAACGACCGCTCACTGTAAAGAAGGGGGGTCCGATCGGACCCCCCAACTATACAAAGGCAATCACGTACATATACGTGATTCTGCCTGTCGGTGCCATCCTGCTGACGTATATTTACAGTGGGCAGTCGTTAAGTGGTTAAACAATGTACCTGTTCAAAATTACAAAGATTCTACTTAAGAACAAACCTGTCTTGTTTGCACCGCCTGTATATTGCTGTTCAGAGTATATAGGGCCTTTTTTTATTTTGGGTGCGGGGTTCCCTTTAATATCCATACAAGACCCAAAGGGGCTGGTAATGGGCTGGGGTAGGGGGGGGGGGGGGGGGTGATAGGGGTAGCCATGCCATTTTTCTCAAAGATTTTCATCCATATTACCGGGACCAGACATTACATTAAAGCCGCAAGCAGTTTTAAATGGCTTTTTTTTCTTTAGAAATGTCATTTTGTGCAGGGACAGTTCTAAACACGGGAAACACATGCCACTTCACAGGCATACTTTAGACACCCCCCAGGTACGATATTTAAAGGAATATTTCACCTTTTTTTTTCACTTTATGCATCATTAAAATGACTGCTCCCGAAAAACGGCCGTTTTTAAAACTTCATTTTGCATTGATACATGTCCCCTGGGGCAGAACCCGGGTCCCCAAACCCTTTTTAGGACAATAACATGCATATTAGTCGTTATAATTAGCACTTTAGATTTCGAACGTTTGTGTCCATTGTATTTAATTGGGTTCTAACGTTCGTGCGAACTTTCGGTCCGTTCGAAGGTTCTGTTCGGCTCATCCCTACTCACTGCGCTCTCGAGGTCACTGTCCTCACTCCAGTGACTCCTGAGCCAGGGCTGTAAGAGAGGTCTCCTCCTACAAGTCAGGCTCTACGATCAGGTACGTTCTGTACATAACAGGGATGGTACGTACTTTCCTCTATGAGGAACCTCACACTCAATGGAAATATAATGAATTTATACTTATACTTCTCCAATTTGTTTTAACTCAAAATTGGTTTGGTTTTAATGGTTCCCACTACCTCCAGGTGCAAGGCGTGGCCATGGGCACGTGTTGCGCGCCGGCCTATGCCAACTTGTACCTGGGGGGGTAGGAACGTTATATTTTCTCTGATGAGGGATTGTCCGCCTACACCGAGCGGGTGTTATGTTGGATGCATTACATCGACGACACCTTCTTGGTGTGGACGGGCACACTTGACTCCCTCAGGGTCTTCATTGATCTATTGAACCACAATTCCTTCAATTTAAAATTCACACTCAATTCTGATACCCTCAAAATTACTTTTTTAGATTTAACAATCTTTAAGGACCAGGATGACTGCCTGGCAACGAGTATTTACCATAAGGAGACGGCAGGCAACACTATGTTGCAAGCCAATAGTGCACATCCGGCCGCATTAATACGCAGTATTCCGTATGCACAATACATACGACTTCGGCGTAATTGTACTCACATGGAGGATTTTCAAAGAGAAGCACATATGTTGCGAACACGACTACTAGCTAGGGGGTATAGCAAGTCGCTTCTACGCAAGGCCTACAACAAGGCTTTGCGACGAACCAGAAATGACTTGCTTTTCCACAACACAAACGTGTCTGATTCGAGAGTACCTTTGCGAATCATTACGCGTTTTTCATCACAACATCAAGAGGTACGCAATATTCTGACCAACCACTGGCATGTGTTACACCAAGATCCTACCATCCGTAAACACATAGGCAGCAGGCCTGAATTAACCTTCAGACGTGCCAACTCATTAAGAGACAAGTTAGTGTCAAGCCACCCCCAAACTATGAAACTAAAAGCAAAGGTATCTACCAATGTGGGCAATGCAAATTCTGCCCATTGATATGCATGGGACATTGCTTTACTCCACCTAATGGAGAAAGGTTTTGCCCTAAATTCAAAGTGGATTGCAATACACAGGGGGTTATATATCTGATGACATGCGTGTGTGGAATTTTCTATGTCGGCAAGACAGCTCGAAAATTCTGGCAGCGAATTAAAGATCATGTATACTATTCAGGGAGTGGAAAGATGCTGATGCCGGTCAGCCAACACATAGATTTGTATCATAGAATTGACACCACATGTGTGTCTTTCATTGCGTTAGCAGTGATCCCCAAAGATCCACGAGGCGGAAATTGGGATAAATCGATCCTGAAAAAGGAAACCCTGTGGATTGAACGGCTTAATGCCACCCAACTGCCTGGGTTAAATGAGACACAGTCATAAACCATTCCTCTGAATAATTCATATTACCCACACACGCATGCATCTATCTCTGTGTTTGGCTTCCTTTCTGTCTGGTTTTGTTCTGTTGGTTTATTATTCCCTTTTATCAATCTAATTTTTCTTTTTGCATTTTCCTCTAATCTTTTCTTGTTTATTCTTTCCTTTCCCCACGTCTGGTCAGCCATGACAATTCATGTCTTTTGTTTTCTTAAGCTGTCCCCTGATGATTTACCTATTGGGTTGGGGACGTTTATTTTTGGTACATCACTTAATACTTTATATGGATTCAGGTCTATATTGTGAATTTTATCATTGGTAATTTTATTAATCATTTATTATTTTGTTACTCATGTTGCATAATTTTGTCTGTTTATTATTTATTTCTCTTTTTGATGCAATTTAAGTGGACTCATGGCAGTCATGCTGCCTCTGCGATCGCATGTATTGAGAATCGCTAACCCTGTGTTGGATGATTTGGTTCTGCTGCTTCTGGTTATTACATGTCAGATTCCACCACTGCACACACTGATTCCCATTCTGTTTTTCTTTTTCTTTTCCCATTGCGTCTACCAATCTATGGTCTGGTCTCTGCCCTATCTCCTTATTTTGATAGCCAGTGCAGCCGGGTTTTTTTCAATGGGAGGCGTGTCCAGGCTTCTGTCTGGGCCACCTCCCATTGGTTTGCTTCCTTGTCCCTCAGTAGGCCTGTTTTCTGCTGTGATGCCGTTGATATCTTCCCCTATGATTGTGCGCATGCGCCGTTGGTATGCCGTCCTTGGACGTGTCCCGCTGTTCATCTCAGTGGGATGTGCGGGCTGTTAGGCTGTGCATGCGCACGCCGTGTATCTTTCAGCCTACCGTTTGATAGGCTAAGTCTCTTTAGGATGATCTTTGATGACGCCTTACCTATGGGAGGCCTCAAGCTGGCATCCGATGACGTAATTTTGGGGCCAAACGCAGCACATTTAAACGGGGAATTACTACTGTTCCCTGTGCAGGCATTTCTACTATCTAGAGGGCTGTTACCCACAACGGAGGCACACAAGCGAGTGTCAGCTTCAAGGTATGTGTGCACACTTTACTGACTAGATGCACAGCGTCTGTTTTGGTTACAGTTCTGCTGGGATTTCCCCCCCCTCCTTTTTGGTAAGTCTGCTTCTGTCCTCTTTCTAAGCAGTGTTCAAAAATACCATACCTTTACAGGTATGGTGCACACCTTGTGTGCCTATACATACTCCTCTGATTGACTTATATGTTTATATAGACTCAGCTTTTTACACCACTTTGAGGAACAAGTTCTGTTACTTCTGGCTTCTAATTGACCGCATCCTCCGTTTGTGCCTTAAACCTGTATTGATCCAATGCAAGTCATATACAGTCCGCCTCTCACTGACTGGGTTACACACTTTTCTGGGCTTTTTGCACCAATTTCTGGTTTTTCCCTCCTGAATTCTTCTTCCTGAATCTTGAATTTTCTCTCCCATAAATCCTATTTACAATTTTCTGTATCCTTTCTTCTTTTTCCCCGTTTTCCCTGTTCTTTTGGTTTTCTTCATTATTCTTGGGTCTCTTGGATGCTGTGTTGGTTTATGTGGTCCCCTTGAAGCAATGAACCAAATGCATATGTTCTTTTGTATATAATTTTGTTTGTGTTCTTATACTATGTATTTTTAACTCTTTAGATATTTCAAAAACTCCTGAGGAAGCGATTTTTATCGCGCAACATGTCGGGTTGAGAAATTAGCAATCAATAATTGTCCTATCTATTTTCATTATACTGTAGGAGGTGACCTTGTTGTCATTCAGCTCAGTACTAATATTTTATTGCCTACTGTTTATTGGGTGGTGTGTTTTATTTGTCATTAGTTTTTTGTTATGAATGGTTGTGATATACTATTCGTCTAATTTGTGTGCTATTTTTACTGCATTGTCAATTTTTTATAAAAATAATTGTATCTATCTGTGTTGTGCCCATAAAGTCCATCTGCCTACCAAATGTATTCAATTTATGATTTTCGGGACGTGGCACTTTTTATAATATATCATATCCCCAGCACCACTCTGGGTTGATATGACCCCCATTTACTCATGTATGGGGGATGGGCTGCCTGGGATAACACAGAGATCCGTCTTCCTGCATAGCAGAAAGAAAGGATCTCAGTGTAATCCCCTGTCAGAATGGAGATCTGCCTTGTTTACTTCGGTAGATCCCTGTTCTGTCTCTGCAGGGAACGATCGAAGGCTGCCAGCTGTTAAAAGCTTAATCTAATCTCTAATATTTATCAATTAAAAATACTAACATATGTATGAATGGGTTGGGTCTTTATTGTATGATTGAGTTGTAAATGTTTATGTCTTCTAGATATGGAAAAGTGAAATATAAAGAGTTTTACACTTATGTGAAAATATACATTTTGTTATAGCTTCATAAGCATTCCTATGAGAGCTAACATGTGGTAGTAATTAGGCTTGAGCTGGTTTCCTTCACCCTCCCCTATCACAAATGGGATAAGGTTTATGTTTGATTTAAAAATATAAGTTCTTTATAATGTAATATTTCTTGATTAGGATATTAATAAGAACAAGGGTTTTTAAATTAATATAATGTATACATATATTGGTACCGTATTTGCCGGCGTATAGGGTGGCTGGGCACATAAGACGACCCGCTAATATTCCGTTTAAAACAGTGGTTTTGTGCTCTACTCACCGTATAAGACGACCCCCTTGTGCGGTAATAATGTTCAAAAAGGAAGAGGCCGCAGCCCGCCGGGTGCTCTGTAAAGCTGTATGTGTGTACATAATGTAGCCAGCTCGGATTGGCAGAGGTTGTTACTCCAATCCGAGCAGGCTTAGCAGGCTCTAGTCATCAACAGAGTGCATTGCCCGCCGGGATTGGCTGAGCGGCTCATATACTGAATTACATACAGCTTTACAGAGCGCCTGGCAGGCTGATTTCCATTGGGCAGCTTCTTTACCTGGCGTATAAGATGACCCCCGGTTTTTGGCTGTTTTTATTCCAGTGTAAAAGGTTGTCTTATATGCCCGAAAATACGTTACATGTATTATTTGATTTAGATGATAGATAAAGTTATATTGTATAAGTTAAATGGTTATACACATGATTCTTGGCTATCCTCTAGGTTCCTATGATATTTTTACATTTTGTATTTTAATATCGTTCTTGTAATCTTATGCAGTTTTATTATTAAATAAATTTTTTAGTTTTTACACAAGAACTAAATGGACTCTCTATTTCGGGACTTTTCTCATCAATATAAGTTTACAGACTATCGAGAGAAGATTATTATATATAACAGTATTCTACAGTGGCAAGTCTCAGCCAGTTTTGCTTTGTCCGAATATCGAACATTTTTTAATTATTTCTCCTTCCGCTTGAAAAGAGGGACGACGTGCATTGACTATGAAGTCAAGCTTCCAGGAGAAATAAAAGCAGAAAATGAACTTTCGGCATCATCGAATGAACCTAGAATCATAGAATCACAATTGGTGAGACATTTGCGCATTAAAAAGAAAACTCTGTTTCTTAATGACGTAATTTCCCACCAAGAGAAGGAACGCACATTACAGGAAGAAAGTTCGTCCTAAATTGGTAAGTGATGAATTATCTAATGAGAGTAAAATAGAATTACAAAATCTGTCAAAATGTGTTAAAGATGATGAGTTATGGTGTTACATGTTCAATGAATGCTTACAGGCGAATATTAAGATACAAAAATCTAAATTTTCTCTTAAGAGATTTAGCAAACAAGTTAGAAATGTAATGAAGTTACCGGTAGTTAAAGTTTTTAACACAATGATAGTAGAAGTTCCTGCTTCATCCTTGAAAATAGTTGCTCACAAATATAGCTACTGCTAAAAACTGATGAATAAGGAGTGATTGTGAAGCATGGGATATTTTGCTTTGAGCAGATAAAACGTATAAAAGTCCAGTAAAGAGACACGGTCAAATTTTTGTTTGGCAGGATGCGTTCGCCAAGGGTAAACACATTTTTACAAAAACTGCAAAAAAAATCGACATACCTAAGTAGGTTTATGGTTTTGTGTGTCATTCATAGCCATCTTGGGCCGCAGGTTGGAGACCCCTGCTTTAAAGGATGAGTTCACCTTTCAGAGCATGATACACCCATAATTCGAACATATTGTGCTCCAGATCTGCTGCCTGCACCCCCCATCCCATGACAGAGGGAGGACAGGGTGGGGAAGCTTCCTATATTGCTAAAGATGTAGCACATCAAGAGGTTGAAAGAAGCACATTGAGGTGACATAGCCTATCTATAAATGCTGTAATGCTGTTATAGAAGAAATTTGAATTTGCCGGGTATGGATAAGTCTCAAGGTAGATTTAACCTGTGATTTATTAAAGAAAAGAATGCCCATATATATGTAGCGCCCTCCTCACTCCCCTCTTGCATCAGCTCGTTTCTCTTCTTGTCTAGGGGTACCTCAGAGGGGAGAGAGCGGGGACACCACGCCTGACCTTCACCACAGGTGTCAGTGCGGTATAAGCAAAGTTCTTTCTATACCTTCGGGTCAGTGTTGTGCACCTAAGACCTCCACGTGGGATTACCTTGAACAATGTCCACCAGAAAAGAGCCCCACACCATTAAAGTCCAACACTCCTTTATTCTTCTCGAGTGAACAGCATAATCAGTTAGACTCCCTTAGAAAACAGAACAGAAAAGGAGGTGTGGATGCGAGTAGGCCCAGACACAATGAACTCTCCACTTTCCTTCCCGAAAGTGGGTTGCAGTCTCCGAGCGAGGGGGAATTTCCTTCTAGGCGGTCTCTGGTGGGAGGCTCACCTGTCACTGGCAATCTGCTGCACCCGGTCTTCAAGTGAGGAGTTCCCCCCGGTCCATTACGCCTTCCGGATTCGGGTACCCAATCCCTGGGTTCCCTAGGACCTCCTTCCCTCGCGGAACTCAGTGTTGGGCACTGAGCTTCAGACCATCCTCTCGAGTACCTCACCCCAGGCTAAAGGTGCCTGAGATGAAACACGACCTCCGGCTGTCCTCTAGGCCTAGGCCTAGAGGACCGACACGAACCACTGCCCACAGGCTGAAGGTGCCTGGTACTCCACCCCGTGACAAAGATGGCCGGCCCCTTTATACCCTCTCCCAGCAAGCACAGCGGGTTCCCCGCCCCACCATACCGCTGCCGAGGGAGGACAAAAAGGAGGCCCGGCACACAGCAATGGATCAACCTCCAGCCCATGGCGACAGCGCCACCTGCTGGGCTGCAGGGAATTACACATCACTGGTGTCTCTGCCAGCTAAATTTACACCCGGGAAAGTACATACCCGCTACACATATATATATATATATATATATATATATATATGTGTATGTGTATATATTGTGACAGCAGGAAGGTAATGTCACCTGGTTGCATCCAGGGGGGTAGATATATTTCGCCCAGATTCAGGCTTTACGCCGACTTATACAACTAGGTGGAGAGTTGTATAAGCCCAGCTAAGGCTAGTGGGCTCATGGATGACTCATACCTCTAGGGAGAGGGCTGGGCGTCGTGCAGGCAGGGAGTTGATGAGGCCAGCTGAAGCCTGTCAGTTCGTTTAAGGCCTCTATAAAAACTCCCAGATTCATTAGGTGTTAGCTCATGCCTGGACCCAGACCTGTGTGGACTGTCTAGGGAGAGTGAACCCCTGTGCGGTGAGACAAAGCCTGTGTGGCTATTTGCTTGGACATTTAAAACCAGGGACTTAGGGACTAGGACAGCACTAGGCTGATCCCAGTTGTTAGTTAGGAAACCTGTATGTTTAGTCAGAGGTCAAGTTGACCAGGATTTATTTTGTTTATATGTTTCTTTTGGCTTTGCTGTGTTTTGTCACTGTAAATAGAAAATAAACCGCACCTTTTTTTTGATTTTGAAAACCACAACCTCCGTTTGCTGGGCCTGTTTTTGTGTGGGGAGCCCATCCAGGGGATCACACACACCCGCTGCCGAGCTAACCCCCTCACAGTTGGTGGAGAACCAGTGGCAGTTTTTTTTAAGCCAGCATGGAGGAGATACTGAAGCAGCTGGCTCTAGCAAATGCCAATCAACAGCAGACAAATGCAGGTTTGCAAAAGAGCCTTGCAGCTCAACAACAGAACTTCGCAGCCCAGCAGCAAGCTCATCAACAGAGCCTTGCAGCCCAGCAGCAAGCTCACCAACAGAGTCTGGAAGCTCAGCAACAAGCCCAGCAGCAATCTGAGGCCCGCTTCATAGACCTGTTACAGAAGCAAGAGCAGAGACTACAACAAATGGAAGCAGTAATGCAGCAACGTCCGCAGACCAGTGAGGAAAGCCGTCCCACTAATACCGCGTCCTTTGGGGTGAGTCGTTTATTGACAAAAATGACTGGAGAGGATGATCCAGAGGTATTTTTGACCACATTTGAAAGGACTGCTGAAAGAGAAAAGTGGCCTGAGGAGCAGTGGGCTGGACTGGTGGCTCCTCTGTTAACTGGTGAATCGCAGAAGGCTTACTATGACCTAGAGCCTGACCAAGCAAAAGACTATGTGATGCTAAAAGCTGAGATATTGGCAAGGCTGGGTGTCACCCAGGCTGTCCGGGCTCAGCGTGTGCATAACTGGACTTTCCAGCTTGGAAAACCCCCCAGGTCTCAAATGTATGATCTCATTCACCTGAGCAGAAAGTGGCTACAGCCAGAGACTTTGTCCGCACCAAAGATTGTGGAACGTGTTGTAATGGATCGGTTTTTGAGAGCTCTTCCTACTGCCATCCAAAAGTGGGTAAGCCATGGAGACCCAGAGACGGCCGATGGTCTTGTGGATCGTGTGGAGAAATACTTGGCTACAGAGAACCTGACGGCCTCTTCCAGAGACACTCGGACTTTCCACCCTAAGACCAGACCATCCCCAGGGGCGGATAAGAGGATTCCAAGGGGTAAGGGTGGAGAGAGTGAGAGGGTGGGAGCTCTACCCCAAGTTTGGCGAGAACAGCCTGGGAAATCAGCGGCTCAAGAGGCGGCAAGAAGGATCGTTTGCTACCGCTGCCGGCAAGCGGGACATATTGCAGCCAATTGCCCGGTTGTGGAGGAACCCATGCAGTGTGACTTTCTGACGGGCAGACGTCAGTCGCTGTGTGCGACAGTCGCATGCACTGCCATTCGAGGAATTGAGAAACATTTATGCAAAATGTGTGTTAATGGTAGAAATGTTGTGGTATTGCTGGATTCAGGTAGCCTTGTGACCCTGATAAAGGCTGAGTTAGTTAAAACAGAGGTCTCTGGGAATAGCAAGGTAGCTGTTATTTGTGTGCATGGGGACACCCGAGAGTATCCAGTGACTACAGTGTGTTTCGAGACCCCCAAAGGTACCCTCTCTCATCCAGTGGGCTTAGTATCTCAGTTACCGTATGACGCCATTGTGGGAAGGGATTTTCCGAAGTTCTGGGAACTGTGGGATGATCCTGAGCCCCCCACTGGTGCCCCTATGTACCAGGAATGTGATAGCCAGAACTCCCCTGAGAGTGGTGAGGACTCTCCGGAATTTCCCTTATCAGTATTGGCAGGGGAGACTCAAGAAACTGGAGAGGAGCCCACCTCCTCAGACGAAAACCTACCGTCTGTGGAGTTTTCTGATCTTGAGGTTCACAGGGAAAACTTTGCCACAGAACAGTTGAAAGACCCTGCCCTAATAAAGGCACGCGAAAACGTAGTGAAAATAGATGGCGAGTTAGTGAACCCAGATAATACCTGCACTTACCCATACTTCAGCGTAGAGAAGGACCTACTGTATCGGGTGGCAAAAAGGGCAGAAGAAACCGTTGAGCAGCTTGTGGTGCCCAAACCTTACAGGAAGTTGGTGTTGGAGTTGGCCCATGGGCACATTCTTGGAGGTCATCTGGGGACAGAGAAAACCCGAGAGAGGGTATTACAGAGATTCTATTGGCCGGGGGTGATGAAGGACATAGACAATTATTGTTCCTCCTGCCCTGTGTGTCAGAGGTCGGCCCCGATGCCACATTTCCGTAGCCCGCTGGTCCCTCTACCCATCATTGAGGTCCCGTTTGAGAGGATCGCCATGGATTTGGTAGGTCCTATAATCAAGTCCGCTAGGGGGCACCAGTACATATTAGTTATAATGGACTATGCCACCCGTTATCCAGAAGCGATCCCTCTCCGAAATACCTCGGCCAAAACCATAGCCAAAGAGCTATCTCTTGTGTTTAGCCGGGTGGGTATTTGTAAAGAACTGCTTACGGACCAAGGTACACCCTTTATGTCCCGGGTTATGAAGGAGCTGTGTAAATTGTTCAAAGTGACGCAATTACGTACATCTGTGTATCACCCCCAAACCGATGGGCTGGTTGAAAGATTCAACAAAACCCTAAAACAAATGTTGAAGAAAGTGGTGGATAGAGATGGAAAGGATTGGGACTGTCTACTTCCTTATCTGATGTTTGCTATTAGGGAGGTGCCCCAATCCTCTACGGGAATCTCCCCCTTTGAGTTACTGTATGGGAGACACCCAAGAGGGCTGTTGGATATTGCCAAGGAAACTTGGGAAAGTGAGAGTTCTCCCCACAGGAGTGTGATTGAGCATGTCGCCCTGATGCAAGACCGAATTGCACAGGTAATGCCCATCGTGAAGGAACATTTGGCCCAAGCGCAGTTAGCACAGCAGAGAGTGTACAACCGTGGAGCCAAGACCCGTACCTTTTCCCCGGGGGATAGGATACTGGTACTTGTCCCTACGGTTGAAAGTAAATTCCTTGCCAAATGGCAAGGCCCCTACGAGATAATGGAAAAAGTGAGCGAAGTGAATTACAAGGTCAGACAACCAGGAAGGCGAAAGCCCGAACAGATCTATCACGTTAATCTGTTGAAAGCCTGGAGGGATAGAGAGTCCCTAGTCGCAGACACTTGCTCACCAGCTCAAACTGGTTGCGTGATTCCTGAGGTTGGAATAGCAGCCACCTTGTCACAACCCCAACAACAGGAGGTTAAGGAGTTTGTGCTTCGCAACAAGGAGGTATTCTCTGAGCTGCCGGGACAAACATTTGGGGTAGAGCATGACATCATTACCCCGCCCGGTGAAAGGGTGAAGTTAAAACCCTATCGGATCCCAGAGGCCCGACGGG
This sequence comes from Rana muscosa, assembly GCA_029206835.1. NCBI lineage: Eukaryota > Metazoa > Chordata > Amphibia > Anura > Ranidae > Rana > Rana muscosa. The sequence goes on from CM055117.1 coordinate 1,035,934,611, forward strand.
AGGCAATACGGGAGGAAGTACAGAAAATGCTGAACTTAGGGGTGATAGAGGAGTCCCAAAGTGATTGGTCTAGTCCCATTGTGTTGGTGCCTAAACCGGATGGGAGCTGGCGATTTTGTAACGATTTTCGTCAGTTGAACAAAGTTACAAAATTTGACACCTACCCCATGCCACGTATAGATGAGTTGATCGACCGGCTGGGAACAGCCCGATACATGACGACTCTTGACCTCACAAAAGGGTATTGGCAAATCCCCCTGGCCAAATTGGCCAAAGAGAAAACCGCATTTGTAACCCCAGACGGGGCGTTCCAATATAAAAGAATGCCGTTCGGGTTACAGAATGCGCCGGCCACATTCCAGCGGAAAATGGACCAGATGCTGAGGCCCCATCGGAAGTATGCTGCGGCTTACCTGGATGACGTAATTGTCCATAGCACAGATTGGGCCTCACATCTGCCAAAAGTGCAAGCAGTCCTGGACTCTGTTCGGGAAGCGGGGTTTACGGCTAACCCCAAGAAGTGTACCATTGGGCAGGAGGAGGCCAAATATCTTGGGTACACCATTGGGAGGGGAGTAATAAAACCCCAACTCAACAAAGTCGAGGCCATCCAGAGTTGGCCACGTCCCAACAGCAAGAAGCAGGTACGAGCCTTTCTGGGAATCGCTGGGTATTATCGGCGATTCATTCCCCACTTTGCTTCTAAGGCTGTGCCCCTAACCAACCTAACGAAGGGGAAAGGGTCGGTCATGATTAAATGGACCCCCGAGGCTGAGGCAGCATTCCAATTCTTGAAACAAGCCTTATGTAGCCAGCCAGTGTTGTACTCACCCGACTTCTCTAAAGACTTTGTCGTACAAAGTGATGCGTCAGATGTGGGGTTAGGAGCAGTATTGTCCCAGGTCTGGAACGGGGAAGAGCACCCAGTCATTTACCTCAGCAGGAAGTTGAAGTCCCATGAGGTAAATTACGCCACCGTTGAAAAGGAGTGTTTAGCGGTGAAGTGGGCTCTAGATTCCCTTCGGTACTACCTGCTAGGTAGGCACTTTGACATGGTTACGGATCACGCTCCGTTAAAGTGGATGGCTCAAAACAAGGAAACAAATAGAAGAGTGAATAGGTGGTTCCTGGCCCTCCAGGAATTCAACTTCACAGTAAAGCATCGCCCTGGCGTTCAAATGGGGAATGTGGATGCTTTGTCTCGAGTACATGAATGCCTGATTGCTGGTGTTCCAACCCCGAGGTTAAAACAAGAGGGGGGGGGTATGTGACAGCAGGAAGGTAAAGTCACCTGGTTGCATCCAGGGGGGTAGATATATTTCGCCCAGATTCAGGCTTTACGCCGACTTATACAACTAGGTGGAGAGTTGTATAAGCCCAGCTAAGGCTAGTGGGCTCATGGATGACTCATACCTCTAGGGAGAGGGCTGGGCGTCGTGCAGGCAGGGAGTTGATGAGGCCAGCTGAAGCCTGTCAGTTCGTTTAAGGCCTCTATAAAAACTCCCAGATTCATTAGGTGTTAGCTCATGCCTGGACCCAGACCTGTGTGGACTGTCTAGGGAGAGTGAACCCCTGTGCGGTGAGACAAAGCCTGTGTGGCTATTTGCTTGGACATTTAAAACCAGGGACTTAGGGACTAGGACAGCACTAGGCTGATCCCAGTTGTTAGTTAGGAAACCTGTATGTTTAGTCAGAGGTCAAGTTGACCAGGATTTATTTTGTTTATATGTTTCTTTTGGCTTTGCTGTGTTTTGTCACTGTAAATAGAAAATAAACCGCACCTTTTTTTTGATTTTGAAAACCACAACCTCCGTTTGCTGGGCCTGTTTTTGTGTGGGGAGCCCATCCAGGGGATCACACACACCCGCTGCCGAGCTAACCCCCTCACAATATATATATACTGTGTATATATATGTAGCGCACAGACCCCTCTGTCTTTACCTGCATTTTATTTGGCTCCTATCAGGCAGAGAGAGGCACACCGCACCACAAGCCAGTACCCTCCTGTGTGAGGAGGTTGAGCGGTGTTAGTTTCGGGCCTGCCTGCGGCTGGAGTTGAATCCTCCCGAGAATGATTCTCACCTCTATCCTGAATAGATGCAAGTCCTTATTTTTCCCCAGTAATGTAACTGTCCACACCAACTGAAAGTCCAACTTCTATATTTATTTCTCACTGGATAACAAATAGTCTCTTTAACAGCAGACAGGTTGGAACAAGACACAGGACAGCTTAGATGGGAGGAGGTCCAGGCACAAACTCTAATGATTTCCTCAGACTGTTCAGGTTTCACAAACAGTTTTGGCGCATGGTCTCTGCCACAGACCTGGTGAATAGAAGTCACTGCCACTGACTTGGTGAACTGGTCACTGCCACTGACCTGGTGAATAGGGCCTTGCCCTATGAAGTCACTGCCACTGACTTGGTGAACTATCTTCTTGAATGTTTGGGCCATGTAAAAGGAGAAAACCATCTCTCCAGAGAGTTACCAGAGGCCCTCACCGTCTCCACGACTCTGCGCTGGCTCTTCAGAAAGGGTTACCTCCCTGGCCTCCTCATCTCAGATACGGGTCCCCTCGCAAGGCGGCACCCTGGGAGCTCTCGATCCCTTGCGGACCCCAGCCGAAGGTTGCTGGGCCCCGGGCCTTCAAAATAGTACCTCACCCCAGACTGAAGGTGTCTGGGATGGAACAGGAACCAGGCCTCCGGGCCTAGGATACCCAGGGATGACCCTCCTCACGCCCAGGCCGAAGGTGCCGGGGCGTGGACAAACCCCAATGGAAGATGTCCGCCCCCTTTTATACCCTCTCCCGACAGGCATATCAGGTTCCCCGCCCCGCCGTACTACTGCCGAGAGGGGACACAAAAGGTGCAGCCCTGGATTGGGGGTTCAACCCTGGCCTATGGCAACATCGCCACCTGTAGGCCACAGGGAACTGTGCACCAACACCATCTCCCATTGACAGAAATGGTCCATAAACCCTAACAATCAATGTGTCTGAGCCTAATTACCACTCAGACACTTCCCCTAAATTTAACACCCCGCTACATATATATATATATATATATTAGACTTGTGCACAATGGAAAAATTTGTTTAGTTTCGGTTCGTTTCTTGTGCACAACGGAAAAATTTGTTTAGTTTCGGTTCGTTTCTTTTCGGTCCTGTTGATTCGTAATCGTTTTAAATTTTGCTAGACGGGATTTATCATGTTTGGACTCATTCGTATTTTCGCAAGCGACATTTTTTGTTGAATCGGAATGATTCGAATTAATGTAAGCCTTATTTTTAGTTGATTTATAATTCGTACTTTCGGTAGAGTACATTGTTTTTCGTTGATTCTGGACACAACTCCTACTTTCGTAACTTTTTTTGGGTTCGTTGATTCGTAATTTTCCGTGTCTCTCTCACAACGACGCTGCCTTTTATGCCTAATGTGCTTCGAATGGATTTGTACTTTTCTAAATACATAGCAGTTATTTGTAACGATTCGAAATCTCGTATTTTACTTTAGTTTTTTACATGCGGCTATAGCCTCCGCCCCTGTACACCATTTTGAGAGGGAGTTCCGCACGGTGAGGGAGAAGCAGAGAGCAGAGCAGAGTGTTATTGTGCTTCGAATGTATTCGTACATTCGTAACTTTTTTCATAACGAATTATGCCGAAGACATTCGGGCATTCGCTATTTGCGATATAATTTATTTCGGATTCGGTTTTATTCGTAATTGCTTTGTTCGGAAATTCGAATGCTTCCGAATGTCCGAATGTTGCTAAATTCGGACGAATTTCGATTCGAATTGCACAAGCCTAATATATATGTAGCGGGTATTTAAATTTGGGGGGGAGCACCTGGGTTATTTAACCCAGATGTACTAATTGTTAGGGAATCTGAGAATCCCTTTTGTGGTTCTTGGAGGACTCTGGTGGTGCAAGGTTCCCTGTGGCCTGCAGGTGGCGTTGTCGCCCTGGGTCGGAGTTGAACCTGCACCGCAAGACTGTACCTTTTTGTCCTTTCCTGGCACCGGTACAGCGGAGCGGGGAACCCGCTGTGACGCAAAGGGAGAAGAGATAAAAGGGGCGGACGCCCTGACCTCGGGGTTCAGAGTTGGAGGACGCGGCCGCGCCCAGGCACCTTCAGCCTGGGTGCTGGCGTTCCGGAGTTCCGGGCCCAGGTGCCCTTGACCTGGCCGGAGCGAGGGATGGAGTCCATCCCAGGCACCTTAAGCCTGGAGTGAGGTACTACGGCCAAGGCCTGGGACCCAGTAACTTCGACTGGGTTCCGCGAGGGTGGAGGAGTCCGAGGGGCCCTAAGGTGTTGGGACCCGTATCTAAGGCGAGGAGGCCGGGGAGTGTAACCCTTCCGAATAGCCCGGTACAGCATTAATCCGGTGACGGCGGGGCCCCTGGTAACTCCCTTGGAGAGATTTCTTCCCCCTGACAGGGGCTGCAACGTAGCGAAGGTAACTCCAGTTCCTGTTCACTAGAGTCGCTGGAAGAGACTCTGTACCAAAAGTCCATTTAACAGCCACTGTGCTTAGCAACCGTTGGTGAAACCTCAACGGTTTAGTTTCTTTGAGGATTGTGCCTTGACCTACTCCCCACCAATACTGAACTGTTCTATGGGTCTCAAACTGTCTGCTCGCAAAGGACTATTTGTTTGCCGTTATGGAATAAATACGTGTTAGACCTTTTTCAGTGTGTGGTACTCCAATTACTGGGAGCAAAGGGGGGTTATCAGTACAACAGACCTGGCTCTGAGCATATACACAGCCCGAATATAATCTGATACTGGCCTTCACCTCTACATGCTGTAATCTAAAGGACATGGGCCATGGCGCACCTCGCTCTCCCCTTCAAGGTACCCCTAGACCGAAGCCAAAGTAACCGTTAAAGAAGAGAGAGAGGGTGAGGCCGCTACATATATATATGTATATATATATACACACACACGTTTTTACAGGGACCACGAGACAACATGTACTTTACAGTATATATGGCAGTAAGATACAGCATCATCCAGTCTCCAGATGGATTTAATGTGTCATTAGTAGTATACAAATGTCCATGTGCAGATTTTTTCAGGGACCACTGGGATCTTATATACATGGTTCAGGTGTATAACCCATATACATGGATTATATAATTGGTGCATCATTATCTAGTCTCCCGGTGGATTTAACCTGTAGTTAATGATACTTATATACATAACCAGTGGCGGCCCGTCCATAGGGGGCGCCCGGGCGCCGCCCCCCCTCCTGTGGGCACCAAAAAAAAAACGGGCCCTTTTAAGAGTTTTTTTTTTTTTTTTCAAATGTCTTTTTTTTTACACATGGCGGCGCGACCATAGTGGGTGCAGAAGCGCCGCTACCGCTCGCTTCTGCGCCCGGCCGTCACTCACCACAACAATACATAGGTTCATGCATTGCATAAACCTATGTATTGCTGCTGCCCACTATTCAGATGGCCGGCCATCTGAATCACAGCGTCTGGTTGGTCTTTAGAAGTGCCTATCAGAGCCAGCAGGCTCTGATAGGCTTCCCGACTACAGCCTGAGGGCTGTAATCGGCTTCTAAATATCTAATGAGAGGACGCACAGGGGTGCGTTCCCTGGCCAATCAGGTTCACCGGGTCTGGTTACCAGTAACCTGATTGGCTGAAGTGGCATCGAGGGCGGGAGAAGACATTGAGGATGGAAGAAGGACGGCGCTGACTCGAAGAAGGTAAGTGCAGGGCTGGGGGGGGAACTGGCTTTATTGTGAGGACAAACTGGCTGCATTTGGGGGAGAAACTGGCTGCATTTGGGGGAGAAACTGGCTGCAGATGGGGGGGAAACTGGCTGTATTATGGGGGAGAAACTGGCTGTATTATTGGGGGAGAAACTGGCTGCATATGGGGGAGAAACTGGCTGCATATGGGGGAGAAACTGGCTGTATATGGGGGAGAAACTGGCTGTATATGGGGGACAAACTGGCTGTATTATTGGGGGAGAAACTGGCTGCATATGGGGGAGAAACTGGCTGTATTATGGGGGAGAAACTGGCTGTATTATGGGGGAGAAACTGGCTGTATTATGGGGGAGAAACTGGCTGCATATGGGGGAGAAACTGGCTGCATATGGGGGAGAAACTGGCTGTATTATGGGGGAGAAACTGGCTGCATATGGGGGAGAAACTGGCTGCATATGGGGGAGAAACTGGCTGTATTATGGGGGAGAAACTGGCTGCATTATTGGGGGAGAAACTGGCTGTATTATGGGGGAGAAACTGGCTGTATTATTGGGGGAGAAACTGGCTGCATATGGGGGAGAAACTGGCTGCATATGGGGGAGAAACTGGCTGCATATGGGGGAGAAACTGGCTGTATATGGGGGACAAACTGGCTGTATTATTGGGGGAGAAACTGGCTGTATTATTGGGGGAGAAACTGGCTGCATATGGGGGAGAAACTGGCTGCATATGGGGGAGAAACTGGCTGCATATGGGGGAGAAACTGGCTGTATTATGGGGGAGAAACTGGCTGCATATGGGGGAGAAACTGGCTGCATATGGGGGAGAAACTGGCTGTATTATGGGGGAGAAACTGGCTGTATTATTGGGGGAGAAACTGGCTGTATTATGGGGGAGAAACTGGCTGTATTATGGGGGAGAAACTGGCTGTATTATTGGGGGAGAAACTGGCTGTATTATTGGGGGAGAAACTGGCTGCATATGGGGGAGAAACTGGCTGCATATGGGGGAGAAACTGGCTGTATTATGGGGGAGAAACTGGCTGTATTATGGGGGAGAATCTGGCTGCATATGGGGGAGAAACTGGCTGTATTATGGGGGAGAAACTGGCTGCATATGGGGGAGAAACTGGCTGTATTATGGGGGAGAAACTGGCTGTATTATGGGGGAGAAACTGGCTGCATATGGGGGAGAAACTGGCTGTATTATGGGGGAGAAACTGGCTGTATTATGGGGGAGAAACTGGCTGCATATGGGGGAGAAACTGGCTGTATTATGGGGGAGAAACTGGCTGTATTATTAGGGGAGAAACTGGCTGCATATGGGGGAGAAACTGGCTGCATATGGGGGAGAAACTGGCTGTATTATGGGGGAGAAACTGGCTGTATTATTGGGGGAGAAACTGGCTGTATTATTGGGGGAGAAACTGGCTGTATTATGGGGGAAAACTGGCTGTATATTGGGGGGAAACTGGCTGCATTTGGGGACAAACTAGTGGTGTTTGGGCACAGTGGCTGCATTTTAATGGGCACAGTGGCGGCAATTGATGATTTTTTTTTCAGTTAGTTTGCGCCCCCCCCCAAAAAAATTTGAGCACCAGCCGCCACTGTACATAACTTGTATAGTTGATACATCAGAGACTGGAGACCGGATGCATTACAGTCTGATTTAAGTCTGATAAAATATTGCCCTGGAATCCAAATTTGAGAAGAAACTGCTTCAAGCAACCCCAATGTATCCTATCAAAGGCCTTCTCTGCATCTACAGCTAGAAACAGAGAAGGCACTTTTAGACGCTCAGACAAATGCATCAGGTTTATAATACGTCTCGTGGTGTATGGTCGGCCTGAGAGAAAACTGACTTGATCTGCATTGACAAGTTGTGAGAGATAAGTGGTAGATCCTATTAGCTACAATCTTTGCAGACAATTTTGGATCTGTTTAATAAATGCCCCCCCTCAAGTTAATACTAATTTCCTGGACAAGACGAGAGTACAGGCAGTGTTATGACAGCATAGGAGGATCCTATGTATGGTCATTTTTGGTGGGTCACTCCACCCAAAACTTTCAGTAATGATGGGGGATTGTCATACCAACCAACTGTTTCTCATCTGTTGCAAAGAGAACTGGGATCCCAGATCTTCACATTTAAGGAGGTTGAATTCTCTTGGATGTGTGATTCAGTTCAATGGATAGTATTGTGGAGTGGACAGGAACAGAACAGATCACTATTGTAAAGTGATGACACTACGGGAGACCTAAGAAACCAGTGGGTGACTAAGCCAAGCAGACTCCACTTATAACTGAAATATCACTTTTAGATGAACTGACTCTTTAATAACTGTACAGGTGGCACAAAGTACATGGCATTAGTTGATGAAAGGAATATGAGAAACAGTCAATTATTGAAACACCTGTTTAAAATAAGAGTCACTGGAGTTGTATCTGTTCGGATGAATTTATAACTAGTTTCTACAAGGTTGGGTTCACACCTGTCCGTTCTAGTGTGCCGCGTTCTGACACAGCAGACCACAATGTATGGTAATGCATTGATGTGCATTGTGGTGCACTGCAATGCATGAGTGTTAAAAGTGCATTGAGTCAATGTGTTGGGGTACCATTGACTGGCACTGCAACACACTGATGCATGTAACATGCATGCAGCCCTCTTTTGGGGGGTGGGTTTATGCTGGTTGAACTGTGTTTGGTTCTAGTAAGTTAATGGCTAGCCCAGGCCAGGATAAAGGGCTAACAATTGTAAGTTTACTTCCCAGGATTTTTGGTCATGGTCGGGCCCACCGATGCTATGAAAAGGATGGAGGATGAGGTCTAGGGCTCTCTATCTAGCTAAACTGGTTGGCTGGACTGTGCTCATGTATCAGGACCGCTGCGCCTTGCCAAAGCGACCACTCTGTAAGTCCTCCTGTCGCTGTCTTGCTGGCACCCACAGTGGCGGCGATGACCTCAAAACGTTTTTTGGACACCACCAGTACCATGGTTGTGCCAGTTCTGGACCAAGAAATACTCTTGTTTATATGTTCTAGTGTTTAATATGTTAGTATGCCATAGTGTTTTTGCTGTTCATTGTTCATGTGTATTTATTGTATGCAGTTTACTTGTTTGAAGTTGGTCGCAGCCAGGATGAATTGCAAAAAGGAGAGGGCGAGTGTAGGCAGGTTGAACTGTGTTTGGTTCTAGTATAAGGTGACCAGATTTTTTAAATGAAATCCGGGGACATATTTTTTTTTTACTAGTAATGGCGGCAATCAGCGACTCTCTGCCCATCGCGGCTGCCAGGACTTGAGCCAAGGTAGAAGAACATGCGAGTAGAGCTGAATGGGCATGCACCCGAAACTGAAGAAATATTCCCTCCGCTCCGACCAGCACATGAACATCAGAAAGGGGCACAGATAATGAAAAAAATACAACCCCCCCCCCCCCCCAAGCTAGAGCGAGGTTGTGCAATTCAGATTTTTTTTTTATTCTGCACTGACTGTCTTTGAAATTGCCCCAGCCCCTGTTCAAATCCAATCCGGGGACAGACTTGGTCCCGGGACAATGTCCTCAATCCGGGGACTGTCACCGGAAACCGGGGATGTCTGGTCACCCTATTCTAGTAAGTTGTCGGCTCACCCAGGCCGGGGGAAAGTGTTAACTATTGTACGCTTAGCTTCTGAGCTTTTTGGTCCTGGATGAACCACCTTAACTATAAAAAGGGGAAGGCTGAGGTCCAGGGCTCTCTTCCTAGCTGAACTGGTTGGTTTGACTCTGCTCATGTATCGGGGCCACTGTGCCTTGCAGTCCGCTGAAGACACCGGGACTTTTGGAGACATCCAAATCATGAACAGTGACGTAATGTACTCTTGCCTCACAGAAGTATGCCTGGACAGCCAAACCACAACAGTTAGGGTTAGGGGAAGGACATTGTTTGTACTGAACTGTACTGTATGTTGCAACCTGTCCAGTAAAAGTTACATTAACTGTTATGAGCCCGTTTTGAAGTTAATAGGGGTACATGTTGGTTCTGGCGTATCTAGAAAACCAGGGCCTGTAAAGCTCAAAGAGGAAAGAAGGAATACCTTGGCAATATCTGATTGGACAGGAAAGGCAAGTGGGGGTGGTTATGGGTGAGGGGAATGAATGTTAAAAGCACATACCAAAGAGTAAAGCCCTGTACACACGATAGGTTTAACTGATGAAAACAGTCCGATGGACTTTTTTCATCGGACAAACCGATCGTGTATGGGCCCCATCGGTCTTTTTTCCATCGGTGTTTAAAAATAGAACATGTTTTAAATTTATCCGATGGTTAAAAAACCGATAGCAAATTACTATCGTCTGTGGGGAACTCCATCGGACAAAAAACCCATGCATGCTCAGAATCAAGTCGACGCATGCTCAGAAGCATTGAACTTCATTTTTCTCGGCTCATCGGAATGTTTTACATCACCGCGTTTGGAACGGTCGGTTTTTTGACTGATGGTGTGTAGGCAAGACTGATGAAAGTCAGCTTCATCGGTTTTCCGATGGAAAAATCCATCGGTTAAAAAACCATAGGAAATCCGATCGTGTGTACAGGACTTTAGAGTTCTCTTGTCCCCTTTTGTGTTCCTGGCATGCTCATGTGAGCCTTTGGCTCATTCCATTCTATCATCCAGAACCAGCCGATGAAACCATGTGTGATAAGTATCTTTGATGTTCTTTTGTACATATACTCTGCTGTTTAATGTGTGAAGTTAGAATATTCCTATTTTCTTGGGAAATAAATGAAAGATATTATTTTTACCAGCAGCAGTGTGTGTGTTTTAATAACTAACTTTACATTATTGTATTTATAATCTTAATAGACTAATTATAGGCATATACAAATCAATCCATTTATGCAATAGATAGAGGGAATCCGTAAACACCTTTTGGGATAATAATTGTATATGTAGCGCCCTCCCCAATATTTGGGAGCGCTGTGTATATATTTAGGGGTAGTCTGAGCTATTAGTTGGGCTCAGATCAATTGATTATTCATTATTGCTTCTGCTCTGGGTGTGATGCTGCCTGGCAGTAGTGTTCCCTGTTGTCTGTAGGTGGCACTGTCACCACCGGCATAGGTTGAACCACAGGGGGTATCACAACACCTTGGGTGTCCTCTCTCGGCAGCCGTGCAGTGGACGTGGTGAACCCGCAGTGCATGCTGGGAGAGGGTACATAAGGGGCAGACGCCATGGGGGTTTGTTCGTTCCTGGGGACTCATTGGTCCTGTGTGTGCGCCTCGTGGCCCGTATGGCCCGGGGTGCGTGTGTTCTGGTACCGGGCACCTTCAGCCCGAGGCCACATCAAGCTTGGCTTGCATGCACATGGTCACACAAAAGTTCTCTGAACTTTCGACCGTCAAGAACGCGGTGACGTACAACACTACGACGAGCCGAGAAAATGAAGTTCAATGCTTCCGAGCATGCGTCAAATTGTTTCCGAGCATGCGTCAATATTTTGTGCGTTGGAATTGCTACAGTCGATCGGAATTTCCGATTGGAATTTTTTCAGACGGAAAAATTGAGAACCTGCTCTCAAACATTTACTGGCGGAAATTCTGACAGCAAAAGTCTGATGGAGCATACACACAGTCGGAATTTCCGATGAAAAGCTCACATCGGACTTTTGCTGTCGGAATTTCCGATCGTGTGTACTGGGCATTAGGGGTGTACTCACATTTGTTGCCAGCGGCTGTGTGTTGAGTTATTTTGAGGGGACAGCAAATTTGCACTGTTATACAAGCTGTACACTCACTACTTTACATTGTAGCAAAGTGTCATTTCTTCAGCGTTGTCACATGAAAAGATATAATAAAATATTTACAACAATGTGAGGGGTGTACTTACTTTTATGAGATACTGTAGTTTTTAATACAGATACCTCCAGATGCAAGTCAGCGATAAAGTTGTGGAGAACTTTAAAGCAGGGTTAGGTTAAAAAAAACATCCCAAGCTTTGAACATCTCACGGAGCACTGTTCAATCCATCATCCGAAAATGGAAAGAGTATGGCACAACTGCAAACCTACCAAGACATGGCTGTCCACCTAGACTGACAGGCCCGGCAAGGAGAGCATTAATCAGAGAAGCAGCCAAGATGCCCATGGTAACTCTGGAGGAGCTGCAGAGATCCAGCAGCACTGTTGTTGGAGAGGAAGTGAAGAGGAACAGGATTCCTCTATGGTTTCCTGGGTCACTGGGGAAGCTATCCCATTGGATACTGCTGCCCCCGGTGACTCTAGAAGCCATTTTGGGTCAGGCAGAGCCTTTTTAAGGCCCTGGCTCCCAGGTTTGGCATGCATTTTGTGAGTTGGTAGAGTAGGGACAGGTACCCGTCTGGTAGGGATAGAACTAGCGGCAAGGATAGTTCCTGATGAAGAGGGAAAGCATAGAGTTTGTAACTTCTCTGGACACCTGCCTGTTGGACACAAGATGGCCAGACTGCATTCTATCCCTCTCTACAGGCACTGTCAGTTCAGTTGAAACCTGCCCTCTGCACACTGTTGGAACTGTGAAGCCTCGTACACACGACCGAGTTTCTCGGCAAGAACCAGCAAGAAACTTGCTGGCAGAGCTTTCTTGCCGAGTAAATTGGTTGTGCGTACGCGGCTATCAGGTTTCTCGTCAAGAAAACCGACAAGAATCTCAACGAGAAAAATAGAGAACCTGCTCTCTTTCTTCTCGTCGAGATTCTTGTCAGCATGTTTCTCGACGAGAAAAGTGTGTGTGTGTGTGTGTACACTTACCTGTCCTCCGGGAAGCCCGCGCATGCTCGAAATGACTTTGACGCATGTGCGGTAGCTTCCTAGGCATAGGTAGGGTATAGCAAGATGGCGGCGACGGCATTGAATGTGACGAGCGCACACTCGTCGTAGTCGATTACGTCACTGCGTTCGCTCGATTCAAAGAACTGCGGGTTCTTTGAATAGAGCGTGTGTACACTCAGCCGGGACAAGTTTCTTGTCCAAGAATCTCGTCAAGAAAAACGACGTGTTTTTTCTTGACGAGATTCTCGGTCGTGTGTACGAGGCTTGAGAGTTTCCGGCTGCGCTGCCTTTCTACCACGTTTATTATGAACTGTCTTTGCATTATTTCAATACAAGTTCTTTACCACACTGGGACTGAGTGTGTTATTGCCGCTGCACCATGCTGCACCCCACCTGCAAGTGCGCCAAATATCGAACTCCTCCCCAGCACAGGCAACTACACTCTCTGAATCTTACTAATTGGTTGGGTTCGTAACGAGTCATAATACAAAATGGTATTTCTCAAACACATAATGATCGTGGATACCACTCTCAAACATGTCTAAGTGCAAATAAATGGATGCTGTTCACATACATATGCGTTCCCGCATGTACAGTAAGTATAATGGTTATGGCTGATTATGCGGTGCTCCTTTGTAATACCTTATTTGTTAAATGCAAATCTATATGTAGCGGCCACCTCACTCCCCTCTTTCTCTCGTCTCGTCTTTCTCTTGTCTAGGGGTATCTTAGAGGGGAGGGAGCGGGAACACCACGCCTGGCTTCCACCACATGTGTCAGTGCGGTATAAGCAATAGGCTTGTGCACAACGGAAAAATTCGTTCCGTTTCGGTTCGTTTCTTTCCGGTCCTGTTGATTCGTAATCATTCGTAATTTTGCTAGACGGGATTTTTCGTGTTCGGACTCATTCGTATTTTTGCAAGCGACATTTTTCGTTGAATTTTTTGTTGCTTTATAATTCGTACTTTCAGTAGAGTACGTTGTTTTTCGTTGATTCTGGACACAACTCCTACTTTCGTAACTTTTTTTGGGTTCGTTGATTCGTAATTTTCTGTGTCTCTCTCACGACGACGCTGACTATTATGCCTAATGTGCTTCGAATGGATTTGTACTTTTCGAAATACATAGCGGTTATTTGTAACGATTCGAAATCTCGTATTTTACTTTCGTTTTTTACATGCGGCTATAGCCTCCGCCCCTGTACACCATTTTGAGAGGGTTCAGCACGGTGAGGGAGAAGCAGAGAGCAGAGCAGAGTGAGTGTTATTGTGCTTCGAATGGATTAGAAATCTCGTATTTTACTTTCGTTTTTTACATGCGGCTATAGCCTCCGCCCCTGTACACCATTTTGAGAGGGAGTTCAGCATGGTGAAGGAGAAGCAGAGAGCAGAGCAGAGTGAGTGTTATTGTGTTTCCAATGGATTTGTACATTCGTAAGTTTTTTCATAACGAATTATGCCGAAGACATTCGGGCATTCGCTATTTTGCGGTATAATTTATTTCGGATTCGGTTTTATTCGTAATTGCTTTGTTCGGAAATTCGAATGCTTCCGAATGTCCGAAAGTTGCTAAATTCGTACGAATTTCGATTCGTTACGAAACGAATTGCACAAGCCTAATAAGCAACGTTCTTGCATTACCTTCGGGTCAGTGCTGTGCACCTGGAGCCTCCACCGAGAGTTACCTTGAACAATGTCTGTCAGGAAATGAGCCCCACACCATTAAAGTCCAACACTCCTTTATTCTTCTCGAATGAACACAATCAGTTGAACTCCCTTGGTAGAAACAGAACAGAAAAGGAGGTGTGGATGCGAATAGGCCCAGACACAATGTAGTTCTCCACTTTCCTTCCTGAAAGTGGGTTACGGTCTCCGCACGACGGGGGATTTCCTTCCAGGCGGTCTCCGACGAGAGGCTCACCTGTCACCGGCAATATGCTGCACCGGGTCTTCAAGTGAGGAGCTCCCCCCGGTCCATTGCGCCTTCCGGATTCGGGTACCTACTCCCGGGGTTCCCTAGGATCTCCTTCCCTCGCGGAACTCAGTGTTGGGCACTGAGCTCCGGACCTCCATCCGAGTACCTCACCCCAGGCTAAAGTTGCCTGGGATGGAACATGACCTCCGGCTGTCCTCTAGGCCTAGGCCACCCAGAGGACCGACACGAACCACCGTCCGCAAGCTGAAGGTGCCTGGGACTTCGACCCCGTGACAAAGATGGCCGGCCCCTTTATACCCTCTCCCAGCAAGCACGGCGGGTTCCCCGCCCCACCATACCGCTGCCGAGGGAGGACAAAAAGGAGGCACAGCACACAGCAATGATTCAACCCCAGCCCAGGGCAACAGCGCCACCTACTGGGCTGCAGGGAATTACACATCACTAATGTCTCTGTCAAATTCAAATTTACACCCGGGAAAGTACATACCCGCTACATATACATCACTTTTGCTATAACTAAATAAATAAATAAAGTGCAACAAAACTATTAAGTGCAAAAAATATTAAAGTGCAAAAAAGTGGTGTTGTGATAATACAGTATGATATTCCACACCACAGCTTCTGTGATATGATAAAAGTCAATTATTGCTAAAATATTAGTCTAATCAAGTCCAAGCGCAATTCACCTAAAAATGTAAGTTCTTAGATCCATGCCCTAAGAGGAGCGCATTGAAAAGAAAGTGGTAGGATCGCACTTACATGAGAGTGGAGACACAATGCAATTTTTAATCACAGACTGAAACAGGAACCATTGTGGATCATTCACTGTGGGACTTGATTAGACGAATATTTTAGCTATAGACATTTATGGACTTTTATCACATCAAGCTGTGGTGACTTAAAGTGGTGTGGAATATCATGCTGTATTATCATAACCCAACTTTTTTGCACTTTAAAGCCCTGTACACACAATTGGATTTCCTATGGATTCTAATCCGATGGATTTTTCCATCGGAAATCCGATGAAGCTGACTTCCATCAGTCTTGCCTACACACCATCAGTCTAAAATCCGACCGTCCCAAACGCTGTGACGTAAAACACTCCTTCAAGCCGAGAAAAATGAAGTTCAATGCTTCTGAGCATGCGTCGACTTGATTCTGAGCATGCGTGGGTTTTTTCTCTGATGGAGTTCCACACAGATGATCGGAATTTGCTATCGTTTTTTTTTCCATTGGATAAATTTAAAACATGTTCTATTTTTTCTTACCGATGGAAAAAAGACCGATGGGGCCCATACACGATCGGTTTGTCCGATGAGAAAAGTCCATCGGACTGTTTTTATCTGTAAAACCGATCGTGTGTACGCGGCATAATAGTTTTGTTGCACTTTATTTATTTATTAATAGCAAAAGTGATGTATACATTTGCATTTGACACATAAGGTATTACAAGGAAGCGCTGCATAATCACACTTAAAAATATTACATATGTAAAACACAATTTTTTATACAATGTTATACTTAGTTATATTAAACATTACACTAAATTATATTACAGAAACATCTTATTTACAGTATATTAAAGGATTAGACTTTAAAACAGTGTATGTATCTTTTTTCCCTTTCCGCCTAACCATTACCCACCCTACCCTACCACAAATGCATACTTACCTCGGTCAGGTAGATGTAATTCTTTTGTTTGTTTACATTCCCCCAACCTAGCCCAACCTATCCCCCACAGATGCATAATTTACCACGATCAGGTGGGTGTAATTCCGTTGCAGTGGTGGCCTGTTCATTAGGGGATCCACGGCCGTCACCCCCTATATGAATAGATAGATTAATTCATAGCATTCATATCCATGGCCGCCGCGGCCAACCCCTATTCATGTGCCTGGCCCCTTTCAGGACGCCAGGCGCATGAATTACAGTGGGGGGTGTTTTTTTTTAAACACCTGATTAGAGCCAGAGGCTCTAATAGGCTTCAAAATAGGGTGGGCTCGTGGGCTCGCTGCGCCAGGAGCCCACCCAGGTGTAACAACAGCGAATGAACATTCACTATTGAAACACTGATCCTCAATCCGGCCAATCAGAAGCAGGTCTAAGACCCTTTTTTGCAATTGGCCAAAAAAAGAGAAGAGTCCCAAGTGGCCGCTGAGGAGGAAGGAGGAAACGGAAACCACCACTGAAGCCTGGAAGAAGTGCTCCATACTCGACCGACCGGGGGTGGGGAGGTGTTACCACCGGCCCCACTGTTCTGTTGTTTGTTTACATCCAGCATCACAAGTCTGCACCGTCCTGGCTGCAACTGTACATTACAGCCCTATAGCCTTCTATTAGACATCTCCTTTCATCTCGGGGCTTGGAGTATAATCAGAGGCGTAACTAGAACCTTCAGGGCCCCGGTGCAAGAACCATAAAGGGCCCCCCCCCCGACAACCTTACCCTTACATCACAGTCCACAGCGTTCCCCTTTATACCGCAGTCCGCAGCGTTCCCCTTTATATCGCAGTCCGCAGCGTTCCCCTTTATATCGCAGTCTGCAGCGTTCCCCTTTACATCAGAGCTCTCCCTTACATTGGGGTCTGTAGCATTCCCCTTTACGTCAGAGTTCCCCTTTAGATCAGGGTCGGCAGAGTTCCCCTTTACATCAGATTTCATGATTCCCCTTTTCATCACAGTCCGCAAAGTTCTCCCTTCCATCAGAGTCTGCAGGGTTCCCCCTTACAGTGTAAGGTAGAACTCTGCAGGCCCTGATGTAAAGGGGAACTCTGATGTAAAGGGGAATGCTGCAAACTCAAGTGTAAAGGGAAACTCTGATGTAAGGTGGCCCCTCCCGTTACATCAGAGTCTACAGCGTTCCCCTTTGCATCATGGTCCGCAGCATTCCCCTTTACATCAGAGTTCCCCTTTACATCAGGGTCCGTAGAGTTCTCCCTTGCACTAGGGGTAATCCTTCAGACTTTGATGTAAAGGGTATGATGTGAAGGGGGACTCTGGGGACTCACAGTGACCCCCCTCCCCCCCATAGACACTGTGTGGCCTGGCTGGAGCTGTCAAACTGACCTCACCTCCTCCATTGCTTGGGTGCAGGACAGGCTCAGGCAGACCTTGGCTTTGATCCTCTTCTCTTCTCCTCCCGGCTCTCCCACTCCCCTCTTCATATCACCCGCCCATTCAGTGTAATTTATCTAATTTACAAATAACATTTGTCCCATAGTTGTGGGTTTTGGGCGCAATTTTGTTGAAGACCAACTCCACTCTGTGTATATGGGAAAACTTCAACAAAATGGCGCCGGCAATGGAGACATTTGCTTGGCAGGGGGGCGGGCTCCAGCTGATGGAGAGCTGAGGGGAGATGTCCCGTCCAGGCCAGCCGGAGTGCGACTCTGCAGACGTTCTGTGGGATTGGTGTGTGTCGGCATCCTCCTCTTCCTTGAAACGTCACAACGCAGCCGTCCCGCCCCCCGAGTCTGTCCAAACCCAAGCACTATTTGGCCGTCCCGGGGCCCCCCCACAGCGGCAGAACGACAGGGCCCTTTTGCGGGGGCGACTGTTGCGACCCTGATAATTCCGCCACTGAGTATAATTCCTGTAGAAGTTTGTGGGGCTGTAATTGGCAGACATGGCCAGGACAGTGAAGATTAGCATTTAGCATTGCAAAGATCCAAGGAGCTTTGCAATGCTAAATACTCCAAAAAAAATTATGCAGCATCAAAAGACAGTAAACAAGAAAAAGGTAGATAAAACCTACTTGACATTTTTATTTAAATGACATTTGGGAACATTTGAAAGCACAACTTAACGTCACATTTAATAACGTGCACTTACATTTTAGAATTTGAAGCTACCATTTCCTTTTCATGTATTGGTAATGTTCTTCAGCTTTGTAGAACATCCATCTTCTTTACTTTTAAGTTTAAAGAGAATGTGTCGTCTTTTCAAGGATTTTTTTGATCTGCATGTAAAAAATAAAAGATCAACTTGAAATAAATGTTATCAATGCCTGTTATGGTTTTAAAACACTTTCTATGTATGATTTATAATTAAACAGTGTATGTACTGTAGCGGGGTGTCATATTTAGGGGGAGCATCTGAGTGGTAACTAGGCTCAGATGCACTAATTGTTAGGTTTCATGGACCATTTCTGTCCCTGGGAGATAGTACTGATGTGCAGTTCCCTGGGGCCTATAGGTTAAGGTGACCAGATTTTTAAAATGAAATCCGGGGAAATATTTTTTTTTACTAGTAATGGCAGCAATCAGCGACTCATAGCTGGACTGCGATATTGCGGTGGACAAATGGGACACTAATTCACACTTTTTGGGAACCAGTGACATTAATATAGTGATCAGTGCTAAAAATATGCACTGTCACTGTACTAATGACTCTGACTGGGAAAGGGATAACATCTAGGGCAATCAAAGGGTTAAATATGCGCCTAACAAATTCTTTCTTACTGTGGAGGAGGTGCTTTTACTAAGGGAAGGCATAGATCCCTGTACCTGCTTTGCAGGAACACAGGATCAATGTCTTCCATACTGACAGAACAGCAATCTGCCTTGTTTACATAGGCAGACCACCGTTCTGCCTATGTACATAACGATCAAGCGCGGCCGATCTGTAGCAGTAAATCTGCTATCAGGCGATCAGCAACTGGTTAACATCATCAGCATTATGATAACTCACAAGCAGCAGGCACTCTATCGTGACTCTGGCTGGCTCTGTTACAGTGTGTCACATAACAAAGCTAGGTGCGGTGGAGCTGGGGTGTGTAATTCATATATTTTTTTTTTTTTAATTCTGCACTGACTGTCTTTGAAATTGCCCCAGCCCCTGTTCAAATCCAATCTGGGGACAAAACCGGAGACAGACTTGGTCCGGGGACAGTGTCCTCAATCCAGGGACTGTCCCCAGAAACCGGGGATGTCTGGTCACCCTACTATAGGTGGCGCTGTTGCCATAGGCCCGGGTTGAACTGTGGTACAGGGTTGTGCCTTTTCTTGTCGCCTCTCGGCAGCAGTACGGCGGGGCAGGGAACCTGCTGTGCCTGTCGGGAGAGGATATAAAAGGGGGCAGCCATCTTCCAGAGGGGTCGTCGTTGGTTCCGCGCCCAGGCACCTTAGGCCTGGGTGTGGGTGTCGCCTCTGGATGCCCTAGGCCCGGAGGCCTGGGCGAGCGTGTTGTCTCTGGGTGTCCTAGGTCCAGGGACAGAGCTGCTGTTTCCATCCCAGACACCTTCAGTCTGGGGTGAGGTACTTTGGCGAGGGCCTGGAACTCAGCAACCTTCGGCTGGGGTCCGCTAAGGATCAAGGCTCCCAGGGGTCTGCCTTGCGACGGGACCCGTATCCAGGATCGAGGAGGCCAGGGAGGTGACCCTTTCTGAAGACCCAGCGCAGAGTCGTGGTGACAGAGGGGGCCTCTGGTAACTCTTCGGAGGGATGCTTTTATCCTAAAAAGGGGCCAAGTTACTCAAAGTAGGAAGTGCGGGTTCTTTATGTCATAGTGGCAGTGACTCTACGCACACCAGGTCAGTGACTTGCAACTATTCACCATGTCAGTGACAGTGACCAACCTCATGGTCCGTGGCAGGGACCGTGTGCCAAGCCTGTTCGTGCAAATCAGAACAGGAGAAACCCTAAATGAATATTGTGCCTGGACCTCCTCCCACCTTATCTGACCTGTGTTTGTCTCAACCTGTCTGCTCTCAAAGAGACTATTTATTGCCCTTAAGAATAAATAAGAAGTTGGACTTTTCAGTTGGTGTGGACAGTTGCTTACTGGGGAGAACTAAGGACTTGTTTCTGGCTACCCCAGAAACGAGATCAGCTCTGGAGGTTTTCAAACACTGGCTGCAAGCAGGCCCGAGAAACTAACACCGCTCAATCTCCCCATTCAGGAGGGTGCGGGCTTGTGGTGCGGTGTGCCTCAGTCTTTTCCTGCGAAAGAGCCAACTATAAGAAAAGCAGGTAAAGGCTGGGGTGGGTGCGCTACAGTACAATGGGGGGCACTATATTTATTACGTACACAGGCTCTGCTTCCTGCTTTGCTTTCCTGCTTTGCAATGCTACATAATCACTTGCCCGACCGCATAACTTAGTTATACGGCGGCAGAGCAACTCTCCTGTGCTGGACCGCGTACCTAGTACGTGATCTGGCACTTTTGGGTAGGGGGCATGCGAGCTTGCGCCACCGTAACACCGCTTGTGCTGGCCAATGGATGACCGCCGGCACCCGCTGATCGGCGAGGAGGAAGACAGGACAGAGCTCTATCTATGTAAACAAGACAGAGCTCTGTCCTGTCAGCAGGGATGTGCTGGTTTTTGTTTTTACTTCAAAGCAGGGAATAAAAAACAGAACATCCCTTATTGAAAGCACCTCATAGTACACACATAAACACTGGATGGGCACGTATTTAACCCTTTGATCGCCCTATATGTTTAACCCCTTCCCAGCCAGTGTCATTAGTACAGTGTCAGTGTATATGTTTAGCACTGATCAATGTATCAGTGTCACTGGTTCCCTCACTGTATTAGTGTCAGTTGGTCTTAGATTGTCTGCTGTAATATCGTAGTCCTGCTATAAGTTGCTGATCGCCGTTAATACTAGTGTAGCGCCCCTCTACTTTGAGGGGTGCTATGTGCCTAAATTTAGGGGTTGGTCTGAGCTAGTAGCCAGGCTCAGACCGCTTTTATTGATAGGTTCGGTTATTTGTGGTTTCAGGTTTCGTACTGGTGTGCTGTTCCCTGTGGCCTGTAGGTGGCATTGCCATGACAGGTCAGGGTTGAACCACTGGTAACAGTGCTGTGCCTTAGGGTGTCCTCTCTCGGCAGTAGTACAGTGAGCGTGGTCAACCTGCAGTGCATGCCAGTAGAGGATACATAAGGGGCAGACGCCGCCTGGAGTGGGGTTGTTGTTCCGGGGCTCTGGAGTTCGGGTCACGTGACCTGGCCCTCCAGGCCAGGGGTGCGCATATGCATCGGTCCCAGGCACCTTTAGCCTGGGGCTGCAACTTCGCCATTGGGCCCAGCACCTTTAGCTGGGGCTCAGCTCTAAGAGGAGGAATCCCAGGGTGCCCCTGAGAGGGGACCCGCTCTAAGAAGAAGATACCGGGGGAGGACCTTTCTGATGGACCTGTGAGAGAGTTCACGGTGAAAGAGAGGCCCGGTAAACTTCTGGAGGGATTCCACTACTCATCTAAGGCCCTGTAATGTGCAGCAACTTGCACCTGTTCTTGAATTACAATCGCTGAGAGGTTCGGGGCTCAGAGATTCTGTGGCAGAGAATCTCCCGATCGTATCTCCAAAAGAGGGACTTAAGTGAAGTAAAATTCGTGCATCACTCCGGCTGCAGGGACCGTGAGAGGGGACTATCCGGGTGAGCAGAGTCCACTTGGGATTGAGTGGTGATATTAAGTGTCTGAACCTACCTCCCTGTTCATTTATTCTTCAACTCCAACTTTCCTATCCAGTTATCAGCATAAAGAAAATAAACCTTCCCTCATTAAGGTTTAACCTTGTCTGGACATTGGCCTTATTGGTGCACCTACAACAGACTCTTCCCTACTCTCTAGGGGTAAGATCCAACCAAGGGAAGGTAACTCGCTGCGGGACCCAACAATTTCTGAACACCGCTCACCCTCTTATTCAAGAAGGAACCTGGGCATTGTGGTACGGTGTGTCCCGCCTTGAGGAGGTAAGGCCAGGGATCCGTGTGCTACACTAGTATATAAAAAATAAAAAAATATATAGTATATCTACCATAGTTTGTATAACATTTGCACAAACCAATCACTATACGCTTCTTGGAATTTGTTTACCAAAAATATGTAGCAGAATACATATTGGCCTAAATTTATGTAAAAAATTGATTTAATTTTTTTTATTATGCTTTATAACAGAAAGTAAAAAATATTGCTTTTTTTGTTTATAGCCAAAAACTAAAGACCATAGAGGTGATCAAAAAACACAAAGTGGTGGTCCTATTTTCCATCCGTCTGGCGGATCGGATAGGATCGCCTGAAAATAGACAGGTGGTCCGTTTTCACCCGTTCTCCCCATAGAGGAGAGCAGGACTGTGTCCGTCTCCACTCTGTTCAGTAAGCAGACAGACCTGTCAACCGCCTGCTCAGCGGGGATTAGCGATCCCCCGCTGAGCAAGCGGAGTCCTTCAAACTGAGGCACCTGTGTGAAAGGGGCCTAAATATTCCAGAGATCAAGTGGTTAATGGTTGTGCTTGAGGCTGGGTTCGCACTGGATGCCGATGCGGCTCCCAGCAGGGGTCCTGTGGTTCACCATTTCAGGTCCGATTTCAGCCCGAATTTTGGTTTGAAATTGGACCTGAAACGGACCAAAAGACTCACAGGGCTCCAGTAAAAATTTGCACCGGAGCCGCATTGGAGATATGTGAACCGGCTCCATAGAGAGCCATTCACATTCTCCTGCTATTGCGAATTGGATGCGGAGATCTCGCATCCAATTCGCAATAGTGTGAACCCGGCATTACTGCTTGTTTTCACAATGCAAGTCTATGAGTCAGCCGATAAACAATAAAATCTTTGATATCAATGGACTCCCTGCACGGCTGGCATCTTATCTTAACAGTTGTTTAACAGCTTGTGGACTGCCCACCGCATATATACTGTGGCAGGGCGGCCCGCGGCTGCACAAAATCACGTGCCTGTACGTGATTTTGTGCACGTGGTGTAGGGGGCGCACGCGCTGTGCTGGAGTGCCGCTCCCGCTGTGATTGGACACAGCGGAAGCCAATTAGCGGGTCCGGCGACTGCCGCGACCCGCCGATCGTTCAGTGGAGAGACGGAGCAGCGGTGTGCCTATGTGAACAAGGCAAATCGCTGATCTGTCAGGGAGCAAAAGAGAGATCTTGTGTTTCAGCTAAGCTAAGCTGAAACACAGATCTCTCTTTTTCTCCAGTTTATTCGTCCCCCACAAAGTTAGTAAGCAGCTCCCAGGGAACACTTAACCCCTTGATCACCCCTGGTGTTAACCCCTTCCCCGCCAGTGTCATTTATACTGAGAGCACTGATCACAGTATTGGTGTCACTGGTCCTCAAAAAGTGTCACTTAGTGTCCAATTTGTCCGCCGCAGTCTCGCTAAAAATCGCTGATCACCGCCAAAACGAGTAAAAACAATAAAAAAAATAAAAAAAAGTCCCAAAATATATCCCGTAGTTGTAGACGCTATAACATTTGCGCAAACCAATCAATATATGTGTAGCGGGTATTTAAATTTGGGGGGGGGAGCATCTGAGTAATTTAACCCAGATGTACTAATTGTTAGGGAATCTGAGAGTCCCTTTTGTGGTTCTTGGAGGACTCTGGTGGTGCAAGGTTCCCTGTGGCCTGCAGGTGGCGTTGTCGCCCTGAGTCGGAGTTGAACCTGCACCGCAAGATTGTTCCTTTTTGTTCTTTCCTGGCACCGGTACAGCGGGGCGGGGAACCCGCTGTGACGCAAAGGGAGAGGAGATAAAAGGGGCGGACGCCTTGACCTCGGGGTTCAGAGTTGGAGGACGTGGCAACACCCAGGCACCTTCGGCCTGGGTGCTGGCGTTCCGGAGTTCCGGGCCCAGGTGCCCTTGACCTGGCCGGAGCGAGGGATGGAGTCCATCCCAGGTACCTTAAGCCTGGGGTGAGGTACTATGGCCGAGGTCTGGAGCCCAGTAACTTCGACTGGGTTCCGCAAGGGTGGAGGAGTCCGATGGGCCCTAAGGTGTTGGGACCCGTATCTGAGGCGAGGAGGCCGGGGAGTGTAACCCTTCCGGATAGTCCAGTACAGCATTAATCCGGTGACGGCGGGGCCTGCGGTAACTCTCTTGGAGGGATGTCTTCCCCCTGACAGGGGCTGCAACGTAGCGAAGGTAACTCCAGTTCCTGTTCACTAGAGTCGCTGGAAGAGACTCTGAAGCCAAAAAGTCCATTTAAAGTGGAAGTAAACCCAACGATTTAATAGTTTAAAAAAACTGTTACATTCCCAGCATGCCGGAACTGCTAACTGTCACATTGGCTGTGCTCTCAACCAAACTGTCACACCATCCAATGGCTGGTGTAATAACTGATCACATGTGCAGCATCATGGCAGTTGAAGATTAAACAGAGGCCAAGATGGCAGCTTCCTTGGCTGAAAATGATAGAAGGGTTTACTTCCACTTTAACAGCCACTGTGCTTAGCAACCGTTGGTGAAACCTTAACGGTTTAGTTTTCTTTGAGGATTGTGCCTTGACCTACTCCCCACCAATACTGAACTGTTCTATGGGTCTCAAACTGATTTGTCGCAAATAACTATTTGTTTGCCGTTATGGAATAATTAAGTGTTGGACCTTTTCAGTGTGTGGTACTCCAATTACTGGGAGCGAAGGGGGTTATCAGCAGAACAGACTTGGCTCTGAGCGTATACACAGCCCGGGTGTAATGTGATTCTGGCCTTCACCTCTACATGCTGTAATCTAGAGGACATGGGCCGTGGCGCACCTCGCTCTCCCCTTCAAAGTACCCCTAGACCAAAGCCAAAGTAACCGCTAAAGAAGAGAGAGAGGGTGAGGCCGCTACACAGGGTTATTGGGATTTTTTACCAAAACTATGTAGCAGAATACATATTGGCCTAAATTGATGAAGAAATTCGATTTTTTACATTTTTTTATTGGGAATGTTTTATAGCAGAAGGTAAAAAAATATTGTTTTTTATTCAAAATTGTCAGTATTTTTTTGTTTATAGCGCAAAAAATAAAAACCGCAGAGGTGATCAAATACCACCAACAGAAAGCTCTATTTGTGGGGAAAAATGGACATCAATTTTATTTGGGTACAGCGTTGCATGACTGCACAATTATCAATTAAAGCAATGCAGTGCCGTATTGCAAAAAATGGCCTGGTCAGGAAGTGGGTAAAACCTTCTGGAGCTGAAGTGGTTAATAAACTCTGACATTTTCTCTACTAATTTCTGCGGCGGCTGTATCACTGCTGGAGTATGGGCTCCAGCAGTGATACAAGGACTTCTCTTCCCATTTGTGGAACATAAGGAGAAAAGGAAAAAGTTTGTACGGGCCAGCTTGGCCCAAACAGATTATTTAATGCCCTTGTTCTATACCTGTGGCCCAGGGGTTGCATGCAGCCCTTTGGCGCATTTTGTGCAACCCTCTGGTCCCTCTGTAGACACTAATCTGTGTCCCCCTATTGTCCTGTTAAAGGAGTACAGCCAAAGCTTGTTTGGCTGTACTTCTACTGTGGATCACAGGAGTGCAGTTCGTTCTGCACTCCTATGCCCCGTTTTCATCAGACAGCGAACTGAAGCCTGCTGTTGTCTGACGGCACAGAGCCGGCACCCGGCTCAGGTTCTCAGCAGGTCACTGAGAGCCAGAGCTGGCTGCTCCCGCTCTCGCCAGTGAGCGTCCGCGGGGGGAGAGGGGGATGCAGAGCAGACAGAGGTGACTTACAGTCACTGGTTCTCTGCTCAGGGAGCTCTGAGAACTGAGCGATTGGTGGTGTTTGATCGCTCGGCTCTCAGTGTTAGTGCCAGCGGGGGACAGATGTAGCATCGGACTGATGCTGCATCCACATAGGTAAGAATAAAAAAAAAAATATTCCCATACTTTTCTGATTTAAAGCAGTGCTCTCTAGATTTCTCAAGCCTATGACTTTCTTGAAGCATGTCCGCAGTCTCCAACAACTCCTATATTGTATATTTTGATTCACAGACTCTAATAGTCTCCTGCAGAAAGTCTGAGGTCTCTGACCATCTCTTGTATACTGCCTATAGTCTCTGACCATCTCTTGTATCATGCCCATAGTCTCTGGCCATCTCTTGTATAATGCCCATAGCCTCTGACCCTCTGACCATCTCTTGTATCATGCCCATAGTCTCTCACCATATCTTGTATGATGCCCATAGTTTCTGACCATCTCTCGTATCATGCCCATAGTCTCTGATCCTCTGACCATCTCTTGTATCATGTCCAAGGTCTCTGACCATCTCTTGTATCATGCCCATAGTCTCTGACCATCTCTTCTATCATACCCATAGTCTCTTACCATCTCTTGTATCATGCCCATAGTCTCTGACCATCTCTTGTATCATGCCCATAGTCTCTGACCATCTCTTGTATCATGCCCACAGTCTCTGACCATTACTTGTATCATGTCTGCAGGCTCTGACCATCTCCTGTATCATGCACATAGTCTAACAATGTCTTGTATCATGTCCTTATTCTCTGACTATCACTTGCATCATGTCCATAGCCTCTGATCATTTCTGTTGTCATGCCTGAAGTCTTTGACTATATCCAGTTGTGTGTCTGCTTTCTCTGAGACTGCATATTTAATTAATTTTATGTACAGCCTTTTGGTGATGTCAGGGACCACACACTCGAAGCCCCCCATACCAAGAAAGTTGACCATCACTAGGGATGAGCCGAACACCCCACGGTTCGGTTCGCAGCAGAACACGCGAACAGGAAAAAAGTTTGTTCGAACGCGCAAACACCTTTGAAGTCTATGGGACACGAACGTGAAAAATCAAAAGTGCTAATTTTAAAGGCTTATATGCAAGTAATTGCCATAAAAAGTGTTTGGGGACCGGGTCCAGCCCCAGGGCACATGTATCAATGCAAAAAAAAGTTTTAAAAATTGCAGTTTTTTGGGAGCTGTGATTTTAATAATGCTTAAAGTAAAACAATAAAAATGAAATATTCCTTTAAATATCGTGCCTGGGGGTTGTCAATAGTATGCCTCTAAATTGGCACAGTTTTCCCGTGTTTAGAACAATACCACAGCAAAATTAAATTTCTAAAGGAAAAAGGTCATTTAAAACTGCTTGCGGCTGTAATGTATTGTCGGGTCCCGGCAATATAGATGAAAATCATTGAGAATAAATTCTGCAGAAAATTGGGTCTTAGGTGTTCGTGGTACCAGAATACTGTAAGCCCTCACAGTTACTCTTGGTGAGCGCAGGAATGGGCCCTGTTGTGAAATACTATATCAAAAATTGTAATTACATGCCCCTGTTAAACAGGGGCAGAAAAATTGGGCCTTTGGTTGTGGTGCCACAACACTGTAAGCGCTCACAGTTACTCTTGATGGGCGCATGAACGGGCCCTGCTGTTAAATATTATAAAAAGAATTGTAATTACATGCCCCTGTTAAACAGGGGCAGAAAAATTGGGCCTTTGGTGGTGGTGGTGGTGCCACAACACTGTAAGCTCTCACATTTACTCTTGGTGGGCGCAGGAATGAGCCCTGTTGTGAAATATTAGATCAAAAATTGTAATTTCATACCCCTGTTAAACAGGGGCAGAAAAATTGGGCCTTGGGTGGTGGTGCCACAACAGATTATTTTTCATTTATGTGCACATTTAAGTTTGATGCAGTGTTTTTCTTTGTGCCAGTTTTTCACATGAACATGTATAGCGCCTTATTCTTTACTTTATAATTCTACACAGTTTAGTGATTTGTTCACTTTAAAGGGGGCAGCTGTTGGTTTATATGTTCTTATCCACAAAAGGCGCAATATTTTTGGTATATATTTTTGCATACGTCACAGATACACTTGTTGGGCACAGGAATGGGCCCTGCTGTGAAATATTAGATCAAATTTTGTAATTACATGCCCCTGTTGAATAGGGGCAGAAAAATTGGGCCTTGGGCAGTGGTGGTGGTGCCCTAAACCAAAAATATTGTTAGAAGCTAGCATCATCAAGATTGAGGAGGAATAGGATAATAGCAGTTACATCAGCATCAGGTGCTTGATAGCTGCTGATCCAAGACTGATTCATTTTTATTAATGTGAGCCTATTAATCGAGTCTGTGGACAGGCACACTCTATGATCCGTTATAAACCTTCCAGCAGCACTGAATGTGCGTTCAGAAAGAACGCTGGATGCAGGACAGGCCAGTAGCTCAATTGCATATTGAGCAAGTTCTGGCCAGGGATCCATCCTCAAGACCCAGTAACCCAGTGAATGCTCTGTTGGAAAGGTCCCCAAGTCTGCTCTTGCCCCTAGATATTCCTGCACCATGTAATGCAGACGCTGGCGATGGTTGCTTGAACCGATTAGACCTTGGCGCTGAGGACTGAAAAATTGTCAAAAGGCATCGGTCAGCCAGCCACCTTCTCCACCACTCTTCCTCTGACTGAATGAAGCCTCAGCAACACGTTGTTCAGCACCAGGAAATTGTAAACTCCCAGGGTCTGGAAATGCATTGCAAAAACCTTTCTTCAAGGCCTCCTGAAGATGTTTCGTCCTCTGCTCCCTCTGCGAAGGCAGGATGAGTTCTGCAACCTTACCCTTGTAACATGGATCAAGAAGGGTTGCCAGCCAGTAATAATCCCTCTCCTTGATACTACGAATCTTAGGGTCCTTTCGCAGGCTTTGCAGAATTAGGGAGGTCATGCAGCGTAAGTGTGCAAAGGCATTGGATTCTGAGTCCTCTGGGTCACTAAGGATCACATGATCCATAACAACCTCCTTCTAGCCATGTACAACTCCTTGGGATTCTGGGTACTTAAAACCATCCCTTGTTATCCTCCACGTCCATGCTGACACAATCCTCCTCCTCCTCTTCTTCCTGTGTGTTTGGCGGGCCCGCAGGAATACTATCTGGATAAAGGGGGCCTTGAGAGGTAAGGAAGTCCTCCTCTTCCTCCCGCTGTGCCCTGTCCATTATTCCATGAAGCGTGTGCTCCAACAAGAAGACAAGAGCGACGGTATCACTGATGCATGCATTGTCGCTGCTCACCATCCTTGTGGCCTCCTCAATTGGTGACAGGACAGTGCATGCATCCTTTATCAGGAGTCACTGGCGTGGCGAAAAGAAGCCAAGCTCCCCTGACCCTGTCCTGGTGCCATACTCACACAGGTACTCATTGATGGCCCTCTGCTGAGTGTGCAGCCGCTGCAGCATTGGCAACTTTGAGTTCCACCTGGTATGTCACAAATGAGGTGGTTGGTGGGCAGGTTGCATGGCATTGTATGACCGGTGGAAATGACCACAGACTTTTCTGGCCTGCCTCAGGAGATCCTGGCCTGGGTACCTGCTCAAGAACCGCTGCACCACCAAATTCAGGATGTGTGCAAAACATGGAACATGGGTCAAGTGTCCTTGTCGGAGGGCGGAGAGAAGGTTGGTGCCATTGTCGCATACAAGCATTGTTGAACGAAGCTGGCATGGCGTCAACCACCTCTGAGCCTGCCCCTGCAGAGCTGACATAATCTCTGCCCCAGTGTGGCTCCTGTCCCCTAAGCAGACCAACTCAAGCACTGCATGGTATCTTTTTGCCTGACTGCTTGTGTAGCCCCTGAATGCTTACGGAGCACCGCTGGTTCAGAGGACAAATCTGCAGAAGAAGCCATAGAGGAAGAAGAAGAGGAGGGGGTGGAGGAGAGAGCTGTGCCAGAATCACCACTAGCATTTTGGAGGCGTGGTGGTGGAACAAGCTCCAACAATACTGAACCCTGTCCTGCATCCTTCCCAGCTGCCAGCAGAGTTACCCAGTGCGCCATGAAGGAAAGGTAATGTCTCTGCCCATGCCTGCTGAACCATGAGTCAGCGGTAATATGCACCTTATTGCTGACCACCCTGTCCAACGAGGCCAAGATATTGCCTTCCACATGCTGGTAGAGAGCCAGAATGGTCTTCCGTGAAAAGAAGTGGCCTTTGGCCAATTATGGCTCTCTTAGCAGAGGGCACTGGGATTGGCCAAAGCATGCAGGTCAGGTGCATACTTTGGCCAATCATCATACAGCAATGCACTGCGATCTTGCAGTGCATTATGGGGCATTCTGCGGCGCTCGAATTTTCCACGAACGCCCCATAATGTTTGCTGTTCTGGCGAATGTGCGAACACCAGATGTTCGAGTCGAACTTATGTTCGACTCGAACATCGAGCTCATCCCTAACCACCACTGATTTAAAGTAAAAGCAAAGCTGGAGTTTGGCTTTAAGATAACTGTGGTTAGCTGAGTAGGTGGTGAATCAGTGGTTTTCAATTGGTGTGTTTCACAGACAGGGCCAGATTTATATCTCAGGAGTAGTGATGAGCCGAACACCCCCGGGTTCGGTTCGCACCAGAACCCGCGAACGGACCGAAAGTTCGAACGAACATTAGAACCCTATTAAATACAATGGATGCGAACGTTCGAATTCTAAAGTGCTAATTATAACAACTATTATGCATGTTATTGTCCTAAAAAGGGTTTGGGAACCCGGGTTCTGCACCAGGGGACATGTATCAATGCAAAAAGAAGTTTTAAAAACGGTCGTTTTTCGGGAGCAGTCATTTTAATGATGCATAAAGTGAAAAAAAAAAGTCAAATATTCCTTTAAATATCGTACCTGGGGGGTGTCTAAAGTATGCCTGTGAAGTGCCACGTGTTTCCCGTGTTTAGAACTGTCCCTGCACAAAATGACACTTCTAAAGGAAAAAAAAGCCATTTAAAACTGCTTGCGGCTTTAATGTAATGTCTGGTCCCGGTAATATGGATGAAATTCTTTAAGAAAAATGGCATAGCTACCCCATGACCCCCCCCCTACCCCAGCCCATTACCAGCCCCTTTGGGTCTTGTATGGATATTAAGGGGAACCCCGCACATAAAATAAAAAAGGCCCTATATACTCTGAACAGCCCTATACAGGCGGTGCATACAAGACAGGGACTGTAGGTTTGTTCTTATGTAGAGTCTGTTTGTAATTTTGAACAGGTACATTGTTGAAGTGTAGCTCCAGACCAAAAATCTATTTTTAAACTTTTTGGAAAACATAGGTAAGGGTTATCACCCCTGTAACATTTGTTTTGCTGTCTGTGCCCCTGTTCAGAACATTTCACCTCACTTTCCGTCCCAATGACAACTGTTTTTGAAATGTGGTGTTTTTCTTGAAACAAGGATTGCTGATAAAGCATCAGTACAGAGGAGACACCTTTCTCCCATATTTATTCTTACAGGAGAGAATTTTCCTTCCTAGTGGTAGATTTCCTCTCACTTCCTGTTGTCTTCTTGCGTTTGCAAGTAGGAGTCGTTTGTAAGTTGGATGTTTGAAAGTAGGGACCTGCCGTATATACTCTGCAGAAATAGGCCCCTTAGTTGTTGGTGTTGGCACAACACTGTAAGCACTCACAGTTACTCTTGGTTGGTGCTGGAACGCCCTGCTGTCAACTATTATATCAGGAATTTTAATTACATATAATTGTTGAACAGTGGTAGTAAAAATTGGGCCTTTGATGGTGGTGCTGGTGCCACAACACTGTAAGCCCTGACAGTTACTCTTGGTGGGTGCAGCAATGGGCCCTGCTGTGAATTATTAGATCAAGAATTGTAATTACATGCCCCTGTTGAACAGGGGCTGAAAAATTGGGCCTTAGGCACTGGTGGCACAACACTGCAACCCCTCACAGATACTGTACTTGGAGCACAGCAATGAGCCCTGTTGCAAAGTATTGCTTCAAAAATTGTAATGACACGCCCCTGTTAAACAGGGGCTGAAAAATTGGGCCTTAGGCACTGGTGGCACAACACTGCAACTCCTCACAGATACTGTACTTGGAGCACACCAATGAGCCCTGTTGCAAAGTATTGCTTCAAAAATTGTAATGACACGCCCCTGTTAAACAGGGGCTGAAAAATTGGGCCTTAGGCACTGGTGGCACAACACTGCAACTCCTCACAGATACTGTACTTGGAGCACAGCAATGAGCCCTGTTGCAAAGTATTGCTTCAAAAATTGTAATTACACGCCCCTGTTAAACAGGGGCTGAAAAATTGGGCGTTAGGCACTGGTGGCACAACACTGCAACTCCTCACAGATACTGTACTTGGAGCACAGCAATGAGCCCTGTTGCAAAGTATTGCTTCAAAAATTGTAATTACACGCCCCTGTTAAACAGGGGCTGAAAAATTGGGCGTTAGGCACTGGTGGCACAACACTGCAACTCCTCACAGATACTGTACTTGGAGCACAGCAATGAGCCCTGTTGCAAAGTATTGCTTCAAAAATTGTAATTACACGCCCCTGTTAAACAGGGGCTGAAAAATTGGGCGTTAGGCACTGGTGGCGGCACCCATAAACAAAAATGATCTTACAAGCTATCATCATCAATCGTATCATTGAGGACTCGGAGGAGGAGGATAGCCAGTCAACATAACAGCACAGGCACTCAGCATCAGCATCAGTCTTGAAGGGATGTGACATGTTAAAATCAATTAGTCTGTTATATCAGCATCAGGTGTGTGGTAGCTGGTGGTGATCCAAGACTGGTTCATCTTGATGAAAGTCAGTCGATCAACCGAGTCGGTGGACAGGCGCACCCTGTGATCCGTGACAAATCCTCCAGCAGCACTGAATGTGCGTTCCGAAAGAACGCTGGATGCAGGACAGGCCAGTAGCTCAATTGCATACTGTGCAAGCTCTGGCCAGTGATCCATCCTCAAGACCCAGTAAGCCAGAGGATTTTCGGTGGGGAAGGTGTCCAAGTCTGACCTTGCCCCTAGATATTCCTGCACCATGTTTATCAGACGCTGGCGATGGTTGCTGGAACCGATCATACTTTGGGGCTGCGGACTAAAGAATTGTCTGAACGCATCGGTCAGACGGCCACCTTCCCCACCGCTCCTTCTTTGACTGGCCGAAGCCTCAGCAACTCGTTGTCCAGGACCAGGAGTTTGCAACCTCCCAGTCTCTGGGAACGCGTTGCACAGACCTTTCTGCAAGGCCTCCCGGAGTTGTCTCATCCTCTGCTCCCTCTGCGACGGTAACATAAGGTCCGCAACCTTACCCTTGTACCGTGGATCAAGGAGAGTGGCCAGCCAGTAATGGTCCCTCTCCTTGATCCGAAGAATACGAGGATCCTTCCGCAGACTTTGCAGGATCAGGGAGGCCATGCAGCGTAGGTTTGCTGAGGCATTCGCTCCGGAGTCCTCTGGGTCACTAAGGACGACATGATCCGCAGCCACCTCCTCCCAGCCACGTACAAGTCCACTGGTTTCTTGGGACTGTAAATCATCCCTAAAAGACTGCTGCTGATGATGCTGAGTGCCAGCCTCCACCTCCATGCTGACACAATCCTCCTCCTCCTCCTCCTCCTCCTCCTCCTCCTCCTCCTCTTCCTGTGCGATGGGTGGGACAGAAGGAACACTGTCTGGGTAAAGGGGGCCTTGAGAGGCAAGGAAGTCCTCCTCTTCCTGCCTCTGTTCTGCCTCAAGTGCCCTGTCCATTATTCCACGCAGCGTGTGCTCCAACAGGTGGACAAGAGGTACAGTGTCACTGATGCATGCACTGTCACTGCTCACCATCCTCGTGGCCTCCTCAAATGGTGCCAGGACAGTGCATGCATCCCTGATCATGCCCCACTGGCGTGGAGAAAAAAAACCAAGCTCCCCTGACCCTGTCCTGGTGCCGTAGTCGCACAGGTACTCATTGATGGCCCTCTGCTGCGTGTGCAGCCGCTGCAGCATGGCCAACGTTGAGTTCCACCTGGTGGGCATGTCACATATAAGGCGGTTCTTGGGCAGGTTCAACTCCTTTTGCAGCTCAGCCAGGCGAGCACTGGCATTATAAGATCTGCGGAAATGCACACAGACTTTCCTGGCCTGCCTCAGGACATCCTGTAAGCCCGGGTACCTGCCCAAGAAGCGCTGCACCACCAGGTTAAGGACGTGAGCCACACAGGGCACATGGGTCAGTTGTCCCTGTCGGAGGGCGGAGAGGAGGTTGGTGCCATTGTCGCAAACCACCATTCCTGGCTTAAGCTGGCGTGGCGTCAACCACCTCTCGGCCTGGCCCTGCAGAGCAGACAGGACCTCTGCCCCAGTGTGGCTTCTGTCCCCCAAACACACCAGCGCAAGCACGGCATGGCATCTTTTTGCCTGCGTACTTGCGTAGCCCCGTGAACGGCTACGGAGCACCGCTGGTTCATAGGACAAACCACAGGAAGAGGCCATGGAGGAAGAAGAAGAGGAGGGGGTGGAGGAGAGAGGTGTGTCACAACCAGTAGTAGCATTTTGGAGGCGTGGCGGTGGGACAACCTCCAACACTACTGCACCTTGTCCTGAATCCTTCCCAGCTGCCAAAAGAGTGACCCAATGGGCCGTGAAAGAAAGGTAACGTCCCTGTCCATGCCTGCTGGACCATGAGTCAGCGGTAATATGCACCTTACCGCTGACCGCCCTGTCCAGCGAGGCCAAGACATTGCCTTCCACATGCTGGTAGAGAGCCGGAATAGCCTTCCGTGAGAAAAAGTGGCGTTTGGGAACCTGCCACTGAGGAACTGCACATTGCACAAACTCACGGAAGGGGGCCGAGTCTACCAACTGAAAAGGCAGCAGTTGAAGCGCTAGCAATTTAGCCAAGCTAGCATTCAACCGCTGGGCATGTGGATGGCTGGGAGTGAACTTCTTTCGACGGTCCAGCAGCTGGGGCAGGGAAATTTGCCTGCTAGAATCGGACGTCGGTGTACTGCTAGCAGAGTGGGCGCAAGTACTTGGCTGTGACACACCTAATTCTACACCTTCATTCCTCTCAGTGCATGTTTCAGAGAGGACTGAAGTTATAGTGGGGTTGGAGATCCCAGCTGATGCGGTGCAAGGAGAGGTCCGCTTTGTTCTTTGGTGTGGGTCTTTGAGGTAGGCTTGCCAACGAGCTGCATGGCAGGTCAACATATGTCTGGTCAGGCATGTGGTACCCAAGCGGCTGATGTTTTGGCCACGCGATATACGCTTGAGACATATGTTGCAAACAGCAGCTGTGCGATCTGATGCACTAGCCTCAAAAAAGGCCCACACCAAAGAACTTTTTGAATGACGGGCAGAGGCAGCGCCCTGCACAGGCGGAGCTCTGCGGTGTGATTCCGTCGGTGTACTGCCCTTACGCTGGCCACCAAAGGGCATCCTGCCTCGTTGGAGATGTGCCTCCTCCTCATCCTCCTCCTCCTCCTCTCTCCTATTAGGCACCCACGTGGAGTCAGTGACCTCATCATCCCCTCCCTCCTCATCACTGGAGCCAATCTGGCAGTATGCTGCAGCTGCTGGAACATGACTGCCAGATTGGTGTCCTTCTTGAGCATCCCCTCTGTCTGCTCTCACGCTACTGCCTTCCTCTAGCTGGGTTTCATCATCAGACCCTTCGAAACGCTGGGCATCCTCCTGGAGCATGTACCCAACACTGTGCTGAAACAGTTCGGGGGACTCCTCAGGAGGAGGACATGGTGGGTCTAGGGAAGGAGTGACTGATGATTTGTCTGACATTGATACCAGGGAAGACGACGCTTTGGCAGCTGCTTTTCCAGTACCCTGAGCCTGGGTGAGAGAGGATGAGGAGGAGGAGGAGGGCTTGGTCATCCACTCTACCAAGTCTTCGGCATGATGTGGCTCAACATGTCCAGCTGCCGAAAAGAAGGACAAGCGTGTCCCATGGCCATGTGCTGATGACAATGCACCGCGTCCACGACCAGCACTGTTGCCCCCAGACACAGAGCCTGCTTGCCCTCTTTTATTGCCTCCTGACTGTCTGCCTCTCCTTGTTTGCCTTCCAGACATTCTAATAGATGGCCTGCAGGGAGATGGGAAAAAAGCAATAAGGGCTACCTTCAGGTGTCCTTCTCTGTCCCTTGAAACAAGGACTTTCACAGTGAAAGAAACTGACACTCTCCCTACCTACAGTTTTCTGTCCCTAGAAAAAATGTTTTTTTTAATCACAATATAGCACAAGGACAATTCACTCACTGTCCTTACAGGTCCCTGGAAACAAGGACTTGCAGAGTGAAAGAAAAAAAACACTCTCCCTACCTACAGTTTTCTGTCCCTAGAAAAAATGTTTTTTTTAATCACAATATAACACAAGGACAATTCACTCACTGTCCTTCCAGGTCCCTGGAAACAAGGACTTGCAGAGTGAAATAAACTGACACTCTCCCTACCTACAGTTTTCTGTCCCTAGAATAAATGTTTTTTTTAAGCACAATATAGCACAAGGACAATTCAGTCACTGTCCTTCCAGGTCCCTGGAAACAAGGACTTGCAGAGTGAAATAAACTGACACTCTCCCTACCTACAGTTTTCTGTCCCTAGAATAAATGTTTTTTTTAAGCACAATATAGCACAAGGACAATTCACTCACTGTCCTTACAGGTCCCTGGAAACAAGGACTTGCAGAGTGAAAGAAAAAAAACACTCTCCCTACCTACAGTTTTCTGTCCCTAGAAAAAATGTTTTTTTTAATCACAATATAGCACAAGGACAATTCACTCACTGTCCTTACAGGTCCCTGGAAACAAGGACTTGCAGAGTGAAAGAAAAAAAACACTCTCCCTACCTACAGTTTTCTGTCCCTAGAAAAAATGTTTTTTTTAATCACAATATAACACAAGGACAATTCACTCACTGTCCTTCCAGGTCCCTGGAAACAAGGACTTGCAGAGTGAAATAAACTGACACTCTCCCTACCTACAGTTTTCTGTCCCTAGAATAAATGTTTTTTTTAAGCACAATATAGCACAAGGACAATTCACTCACTGTCCTTACAGGTCCCTGGAAACAAGGACTTGCAGAGTGAAAGAAAAAAAACACTCTCCCTACCTACAGTTTTCTGTCCCTAGAAAAAATGTTTTTTTAAATCACAATATAGCACAAGGACAATTCACTCACTGTCCTTACAGGTCCCTGGAAACAAGGACTTGCAGAGTGAAATAAACTGACACTCTCCCTACCTACAGTTTTCTGTCCCTAGAATAAATGTTTTTTTTAAGCACAATATAGCACAAGGACAATTCACTCACTGTCCTTACAGGTCCCTGGAAACAAGGACTTGCAGAGTGAAAGAAAAAAAACACTCTCCCTACCTACAGTTTTCTGTCCCTAGAAAAAATGTTTTTTTAAATCACAATATAGCACAAGGACAATTCACTCACTGTCCTTACAGGTCCCTGGAAACAAGGACTTGCAGAGTGAAATAAACTGACACTCTCCCTACCTACAGTTTTCTGTCCCTAGAATAAATGTTTTTTTTAATCACAATATAGCACAAGGACAATTCAGTCACTGTCCTTCCAGGTCCCTGGAAACAAGGACTTGCAGAGTGAAATAAACTGACACTCTCCCTACCTACAGTTTTCTGTCCCTAGAATAAATGTTTTTTTTAAGCACAATATAGCACAAGGACAATTCACTCACTGTCCTTACAGGTCCCTGGAAACAAGGACTTGCAGAGTGAAAGAAAAAAAACACTCTCCCTACCTACAGTTTTCTGTCCCTAGAAAAAATGTTTTTTTAATCACAATATAACACAAGGACAATTCACTCACTGTCCTTCCAGGTCCCTGGAAACAAGGACTTGCAGAGTGAAATAAACTGACACTCTCCCTACCTACAGTTTTCTGTCCCTAGAATAAATGTTTTTTTTAAGCACAATATAGCACAAGGACAATTCACTCACTGTCCTTACAGGTCCCTGGAAACAAGGACTTGCAGAGTGAAAGAAAAAAAACACTCTCCCTACCTACAGTTTTCTGTCCCTAGAAAAAATGTTTTTTTTAAGCACAATATAGCACAAGGACAATTCACTCACTGTCCTTACAGGTCCCTGGAAACAAGGACTTGCAGAGTGAAAGAAAAAAAACACTCTCCCTACCTACAGTTTTCTGTCCCTAGAAAAAATGTTTTTTTTAATCACAATATAGCACAAGGACAATTCACTCACTGTCCTTACAGGTCCCTGGAAACAAGGACTTGCAGAGTGAAAGAAACTGACACTGTCCCTACCTACAGTTTTCTGTCCCTAGAATAAATGTTTTTTTTAAGCACAATATAGCACAAGGAGAATTCACTCACTGTCCTTCCAGGTCCCTGGAAACAAGGACTTGCAGAGTGAAATAAACTGACACTCTCCCTACCTACAGTTTTCTGTCCCTAGAATAAATGTTTTTTTTAAGCACAATATAGCACAAGGACAATTCACTCACTGTCCTTACAGGTCCCTGGAAACAAGGACTTGCAGAGTGAAAGAAACTGACACTCTCCCTACCTACAGTTTTCTGTCCCTAGAATAAATGTTTTTTTAAGCACAATATAGCACAAGGACAATTCACTCACTGTCCTTACAGGTCCCTGGAAACAAGGACTTGCAGAGTGAAAGAAACTGACACTGTCCCTACCTACAGTTTTCTGTCCCTAGAATAAATGTTTTTTTTAAGCACAATATAGCACAAGGAGAATTCACTCACTGTCCTTCCAGGTCCCTGGAAACAAGGACTTGCAGAGTGAAATAAACTGACACTCTCCCTACCTACAGTTTTCTGTCCCTAGAATAAATGTTTTTTTTAAGCACAATATAGCACAAGGACAATTCACTCACTGTCCTTACAGGTCCCTGGAAACAAGGACTTGCAGAGTGAAAGAAACTGACACTCTCCCTACCTACAGTTTTCTGTCCCTAGAATAAATGTTTTTTTAAGCACAATATAGCACAAGGACAATTCACTCACTGTCCTTCCAGGTCCCTGGAAACAAGGACTTGCAGAGTGAAAGAAACTGACACTGTCCCTACCTACAGTTTTCTGTCCCTAGAATAAATGTTTTTTTTAAGCACACTATAGCACAAGCACAAAACACACTGACACTCTCCCTACCTATCCTTCTCTTTCCCTAAACTAAAGGAATCCAGGTTAAGCAAGAAAGAAATAACAGTCACTGTCCCTGCCTATGCTGCTCTATCCCTGCTCCGGAACACACTACACTAGGCCGCCGTGCTGGTGGCCTTTTATAGTGTGGGGCGTGTACTAAACACCCTCAGCAATAATTGGCCACAGGCATCCTGCCTGTGGCCAATCATTGCTCTCCTCGCTGCCGGCGCTGTGATTGGCCAAGCATGCGGGGTCACAGTGCATGCTTGGCCAATCACAGCGCCTGGATGACACTGCGATGGCGTAGTGCATTGTGGGCCGTTCGCGTCACTCGAATTTGGCGCGAACGGCCCAAATCGTTCGATCTTCGTCGAACGATCGAACAGCCGATGTTCGAGTCGAACGTATGTTCGACTCGAACACGAAGCTCATCCCTACTCAGGAGCCTAGAGGCAGAGAATTCTGAAGCAACCACCCCCCAGGAGTGTGCTATGCTCAGAATGCAGGGATCAGGAGTGCATTACGCTCAGAATGCAAGTATCAAGAGTAGGGACGAGCTCGGTGTTCGAGTCGAACATAGGTTCGACTCGAACATCGGCTGTTCGCAGCGTTCGGCGAACAACGAACGATTTGGGCCGTTCGCGCCAAATTCGAGTGACGCGAACGGCCCACAATACACTGCGCCATCGCAGTGTAATCCCGGCGCTGTGATTGGCCAAGCATGCACTGTGACCCTGCATGCTTGGCCAATCACAGCGCCGGCAGCGAGGAGAGCAATGATTGGCTACAGGCAGCATGCCTGTGGCCAATTATAGCTGAGGGGGTTTAGTACACGCCCCAAACTATAAAAGGCCGCCAGCGCGGCGGCCTTGTGTAGTGTGTTCCGGAGCAGGGAAAGTGAAGGATAGGCAGGGACAGTGTCAAATCTTGTCAAATCTATTCTTTGCTAAACCTTGTGTGTAGGGACAGAGAAGGATAGGCAGGGAGAGTGTCAGTGTCATATTCTTTGCTAAACCTTGTGTGTAGGGAGAGAGAAGGATAGGCAGGGAGAGTGTCAGTGTCATATACTTTGATAAACCTTGTGTACAGGGAGAAAGAAGGATAGGCAGGGGACAGTGTCAGTGTCATATTCTTTGCTAAACCTTGTGTGCAGGGAGAGAGAAGGATAGGCAGGGAGAGTGTCAGTGTCATATACTTTGATAAACTTTGTGTGCAGGGAGAGAGAAGGATAGGCAGGGGACAGTGTCAGTGTCATTGTTGCTAAGCCTCCTGCACATTATACACCTGAAGTTAGCCCGTATTGCTGCTTTTTCCTGGTGTGTTACACCAACAGGATTTTGCGGCACTTACAGTGGGCGGAGTGTACCTCCTGACCATATTACGCCTTAACTTAGCCTGTATTGCTGCTTTTTCCTGGTGTGTTACACCAACAGGATTTTGCGGCACTTACAGCGGGCGGAGTGTACCTCCTGACCATATTACACCTTAACTCAGCCTGTATTGCTGCTTTTTCCTGGTGTGTTACACAAACAGGATTTTGCGGCACTTACAGCGGGCGGAGTGTGCCTCCTGACCATATTACACCTTAACTTAGCCTGTATTGCTGCTTTTTCCTGGTGTGTTACACCAACAGGATTTTGCGGCACTTACAGCGGGCGGAGTGTACCTCCTGACCATATTACACCTTAACTTAGCCTGTATTGCTGCTTTTTCCTGGTGTGTTACACAAACAGGATTTTGCGGCACTTACAGCGGGCGGAGTGTGCCTCCTGACCATATTACACCTTAACTTAGCCTGTATTGCTGCTTTTTCCTGGTGTGTTACACCAACAGGATTTTGCGGCACTTACAGCGGGCGGAGTGTACCTCCTGACCATATTACACCTTAACTTAGCCTGTATTGCTGCTTTTTCCTGGTGTGTTACACCAACAGGATTTTGCGGCACTTACAGCGGGCGGAGTGTGCCTCCTGACCATATTACATCTTAACTTTGCCTGTATTGCTGCTTTTTCCTGGTGTGTTACACCAACAGGATTTTGCGGCACTTACAGCGGGCGGAGTGTGCCTCCTGACCATATTACACCTTAACTTAGCCTGTATTGCTGCTTTTCCCATTTCTCTGCAGGCCATTAGAATGTCTGGAAGGCAAAGAAGGAGAGGCAGACAGTCAGGAGCCAAAAAAGGGGGCAAGCAGGCTCTGTGTCTAGAGACAACAGTGCTGGTCGTGGATGCGGTGCATCGCCATCAGCACGTGGCCATGGGACACGCTTGTCCTTCTTTTCGGCAGCTGGACGTGTTGAGCCGCATCATGCCGAAGACTTGGTAGAGTGGATGACCAAGCCCTCCTCATCCTCCTCATCCTCTCTCACCCAGGCTCAGGGTACTGGCAAAGCAGCTGCCAAAGCGTCCTCTTCCCTGGTATCAATGTCATCATCAGTCACTCCTTCCCTAGACCAACCATGTCCTCCTGAGGAGTTCCCCGAACTGTTTGAGCACAGTGTTGGGTACATGCTCCAGGAGGATGCCCAGCGTTTCGAAGGGTCTGATGATGATACCCAGCTAGAGGAAGGCAGTAGCGTGAGAGCAGAGAGAGGGGATGCTCAAGAAGGACACCAATCTGGCAGTCATGTTCCAGCAGCTGCAGCATACTGCCAGATTGGCTCCAGTGATGAGGAGGGAGGGGATGATGAGGTCACTGACTCCACGTGGGTGCCTCATAGGAGAGAGGAGGAGGAGGAGGAGGAGGATGAGGAGGAGGCTCATCTCCAACGAGGCAGGATGCCCTCGGGGGGCCAGCGTAAGGGCAGCACACCGACGGAATCACACCGCAGAGCTCCGCCTGTGCAGGGCGCTGCCTCTGCCTGTTATTCAAAAAGTTCTTTGGTGTGGGCCTTTTTTGAGTTGAGTGCATCAGATCGCACAGCTGCTGTTTGCAACATATGTCTCAAGCGTATATCGCGTGGCCAAAACATCACCCGCTTGGGCACCACATGCTTGACCAGACATATGTTGACCTGCCATGCAGCTCTTTGGCAAGCCTACCTTAAAGACCCACACCAAAGAACAAAGCTGACCTCTTCTTGCACCGCATCAGCTGGGATCTCCAACCCCACTATACCTTCAGTCCTCTCTGAAACCTGCTCTGAGAGGAATGAAGGTGTAGAATTAGGTGTGTCACAGCCAAGTACTTGCGGGCACTCTGCTAGCAGTACACCAACGTCCGATTCTAGCAGGCAAATTTCCCTGCCCCAGCTGCTGGACCGTCGAAAGAAGTTCACTCCCAGCCATCCACATGCCCAGCGGTTGAATGCTAGCTTGGCTAAATTGCTAGCGCTTCAACTGCTGCCTTTTCAGTTGGTAGACTCGGCCCCCTTCCGTGAGTTTGTGCAATGTGCGGTTCCTCAGTGGCAGGTTCCCAAACGCCACTTTTTCTCACGGAAGGCGATTCCGGCTCTCTACCGGCATGTGGAAGGCAATGTCTTGGCCTCGCTGGACAGGGCGGTCAGCGGTAAGGTGCATATTACCGCCGACTCATGGTCCAGCAGGCATGGACAGGGACGTTACCTTTCTTTCACGGCCCATTGGGTCACTCTTTTGGCAGCTGGGAAGGATGCAGGACAAGGTGCAGTAGTGTTGGAGGTTGTTCCACCGCCACGCCTCCAAAATGCTACTACTGGTTGTGACACACCTCTGTCCTCCACCCCCTCCTCTTCTTCTTCCTCCGTGGCCTCTACCTGTGCTTTGTCCTCGGAACCAGCGGTGCTCCGTAGGTGTTCAAGGGGCTACGCAAGTACGCAGGCAAAAAGATGCCATGCCGTGCTTGCGCTGGTGTGTTTGTGGGACAGGAGCCACACTGGGGCAGAGGTTCTGTCTGCTCTGCAGGGGCAGGCTGAGAGGTGGTTGACGCCACGCCAGCTTAAGCCAGGAATGGTAGTTTGCGACAATGGCACCAACCTCCTCTCCGCTCTCCGACAGGGACAACTGACCCATGTGCCCTGTGTGGCTCACGTCCTTAACCTGGTGGTGCAGCGATTCTTGGGCAGGTACCCGGGCTTACAGGATGTCCTGAGGCAGGCCAGGAAAGTCTGTGTGCATTTCCGCAGATCTTATAATGCCAGTGCTCGCCTGGCTGAGCTGCAAAAGAAGTTGAACCTGCCCAAGAACCGCCTTATATGTGACATGCCCACCAGGTGGAACTCAACGTTTGCCATGCTGCAGCGGCTGCACACGCAGCAGAGGGCCATCAATGAGTACCTGTGCTACTAGGGCACCAGGACAGGGTCAGGGGAGCTCGGGTTTTTTTCACCACACCAGTGGGGCATGATCAGGGATGCATGCACTGTCCTGGCACCATTTGAGGAGGCCACGAGGATGGTGAGCAGTGACAGTGCATGCATCAGTGACACTGTACCTCTTGTCCACCTGTTGGAACATACGCCGCGTGGAATA
This sequence comes from Rana muscosa, assembly GCA_029206835.1. NCBI lineage: Eukaryota > Metazoa > Chordata > Amphibia > Anura > Ranidae > Rana > Rana muscosa. Next base: position 1,035,978,128 of record CM055117.1, read on the forward strand.
ATGGACAGGGCACTTGAGGCAGAACAGAGGCAGGAAGAGGAGGACTTCCTTGCCTCTCAAGGCCCCCTTTACCCAGACAGTGTTCCTTCTGTCCCACCCATCGCACAGGAAGAAGAGGAGGAGGATTGTGTCAGCATGGAGGTGGAGCCTGGCACTCAGCATCATTAGCAGCAGTCTTTTAGGGATGATTTACAGTCCCAAGAAACCAGTGGACTTGTACGTGGCTGGGAGGAGGTGGCTGCGGATCATGTCGTCCTTAGTGACCCAGAGGACTCCGGACTGAATGCCTCAGCTAACCTACGCTGCATGGCCTCCCTGATCCTGCAAAGTCTGCGGAAGGATCCTCGTATTCTTCGGATCAAGGAGAGGGACCATTACTGGCTGGCCACTCTCCTTGATCCACGGTACAAGGGTAAGGTTGCGGACCTTATCTTACCGTCGCAGAGGGAGCAGAGGATGAGACAACTCCGGGAGGCCTTGCAGAAAGGTCTGTGCAACGCGTTCCCAGAGACTGGGAGGTTACAAACTCCTGGTCCTGGACAACGAGTTGCTGAGGCTTCGGTCAGTCAAAGAAGGAGCGGTGGGGAAGGTGGCCGTCTGACCGAAGCGTTCAGACAATTCTTTAGTCCGCAGCCCCAAGGTATGATCGGTTCCAGCAACCATCGCCAGCGTCTGATATACATTGTGCAGGAATACCTAGGGGCAAGGTCAGACTTGGACACCTTCCCCACCGAAAATCCTCTGGCTTACTGGGTCTTGAGGATGGATCACTGGCCAGAGCTTGCACAGTATGCAATTGAGCAACTGGCCTGTCCTGCATCCAGCGTTCTTTCAGAACGCACATTCAGTGCTGCTGGAGGATTTGTCACGGATCACAGGGTGCGCCTGTCCACCGACTCTGTTGATCGACTGACCTTCATAAAGATGAACCAGTCTTGGATCACCACCAGCTACCAAACACCTGAAGCTGATATAACAGACTAATTTATTTTCAAATGTCACATCCCTTCAAGACTGATGCTGATGCTGAGAGACTGTCCTGTTATGTTGACTGACTATCCTCCTCCTCCTCAATGATCCGATTGACGATGATAGCTTGGAAGAACATTTTTGTTTCTGGGTGCCGCCACCAGTGGCTAAGGCCCAATTTTTCAGCCCCTGTTTAACAGGGGCGTGTAATTACAATTTTTGATGCAATACTTTGCAACAGGGCTCATTGCTGTGCTCCAAGTACAGTATCTGTGAGGGGTTGCAGTGTTGTGGCACCAGTGCCTAAGGCCCAATTTTTCTGCCCCTGTTTAACAGGGGCATGTAATTACAATTCTTGATCTAATAATTCACAGCAGGGCCCATTCCTGCGCCCACCAAGACTAACTGTGAGGCCTTACAGTGTTGTGTCAACACCACCACCACCACCACCACCAAAGGCCCAATTTTTCAGACCCTGTTCAACAGGGGCATGCAATTACAATTCTTGATCTAATAATTCACAGTAGGGCCCATTCATGCGCCCACCAAGAGTAACTGTGAGGGCTCACAGTGTTGTGGCAACACCAACATGTAAGGGGCAAATTTCAGCTGAGTATATACGGCAGGCCTCTACTTTCAAACATCTAACTTACAAACGACTCCTCCTTGCAAACGGAAGGATACAACAGGGAGTGAGAGGAAATCTACCCCTAGGAAGGCAAATTCTCTCCTGTAAGAGTTAATATGGGAAAAAAGTGTCTCCTCTCCACTGATTCTTTATCACCAATTCTTGTTTCAATAAAAACCCCAAATTTTCAAAAAACCTTTGTCATTAGGACGGAAAGTGAGGTGAACTGTTCTGAACAGGTGCACACTGCACAGACAGCAAAACAAATGTTACAGGGGTGATAACCCTTCCCTATGTTTTCCAAAAAGCTTAAAAATAGATTTTTTGGCTGGAGCTACACCTAAACAATGTACCTGTTCAAAATTACAAACAGATTCTACATAAGAACAAACCTACAGTCCCTGTCTTGTATGCACCGCCTGTATACGGCTGTTCAGAGTATATAGGGCCTTTTTTATTTTGTGTGCGGGGTTCCTCTTAATATCCATACAAGACCCAAAGGGGCTGGTAATGGGCTGGGGTAGGGGGGGGGTGTGATGGGGTAGCTATGCCATTTTTCTTAAAGATTTTCATCCATATTACCGGGACTAGACATTACATAAAAGCCGCAAGCAGTTTTAAATGGCTTTTTTTCCTTTAGAAATGTAATTTTGTGCAGGGACAGTTCTAAACACGGGAAACACGTGGCACTTCACAGGCATACTTTAGACACCCCTGAGGTACGATATTTAAAGGAATATTTGACTTTTTTTTTTTCACTTTATGCATCATTAAAATGACTGCTCCAGAAAAACGGCTGTTTTTAAAACTTCTTTTTGCATTGATACATGTCCCCTGGTGCAGAACCCGGGTTCCCAGACCCTTTTTAGGACAATAACATGCATAATAGTCGTTATAATTAGCACTTTAGATTTTGAACGTTCGCATCCATTGTATTTAATAGGGTTCTAAAGTTCGTGCAAACTTTCGGTCCGTTCACGGGTTCTGGTGCGAACCGAACCCGGGGGTGTTCAGCTCATCACTAATCAAGAGTGCGCTATGCTCAGAATGCAGGGATCAGGAGTGCATTAAGCTCAGAATGCAGGGATCAGGAGTCTGTTACGCTCAGAATGCAGGGATCAGGAGTGTGTTACGCTCAGAATGCAGGGATCAGGAGTGTGTTACGCTCAGAATGAAGAGATCAGGAGTGAGTTATACTCAGACTGTAGAATTAAAGAGCTAGTGGTTTACTATAGATAATGGGTGCTGGATATGTAAAATGTGTGATTGAGTTGGTACAGTGAATGTATCGTAATGTTACTTTCCTTTATTTTATAAAAAAATAATTATTTCAATGTTGGTGATATTTGTACTTCTTAAAATTATATTAATAAAAAGTTAATTTTTGCATGGACTGCATTTATTGGGGTACCTAAACCGTCCACTATTTCTTCTGTTGAGTATAATTTTGTCTATATCTTGGGTGTGGAACCCTATTACATTACATCTTGAGCAGACTTTTGGAAGGCTATTTTACCTACAACTGTTTGTTGAATTCAGAACTCTTGGCTGATGCCCCTGGCTCTAAGGGCATAGGCTTTCTAAGGTCACCATTTACTACTGTACATGATTCTTAGAAAACATTACCCATGCTGATCTTGCTGTTAAAGTGATGTCACCGTGGCCACTGGAGAAACACTTGAACCTCCACTCCATGTTGATTCAGTAGCTGAACAGGTATCACTGGGAACATTGGAATAACACCTAAACCTCCACTCCAGGTTCATTCAGTAGCTGAATAGATACCGCTGGGGGTAATGGAGAAACTCTTGAACTTCCACTTCATATTTATTCAGTAGCTGAATAGATATTACTGGAAACAAGAGAAGAATAACTTAAACCTTCACTCCATGTTGATTCAGTAGCTGGATAGATATGATAGGGGACCATGGAGTAACACTTGAGCCTTCACTTCGTGTTGATTCAGTGGCTGAATAGATATGACTGGGCACCATGGAGTAACACTTGAGCCTTCACTCGTGTTGATTCAGTAGCTGAATAGATATCACTGGGAACAACAGAGAATAACTTGAACCTCCACTCCATGTTAATTCAGTAGCTGAATAGATATCATTGGGGTACATGGAGTAACACTTGAACCTTCACTCCATGTTTATTCAGAGCTGAATTGATATCACTGGGGACTAGTGATGAGCCGAACACCCCCGGGTTCGGTTCGCACCAGAACCCGCGAACGGACCGAAAGTTCGAACGAACATTAGAACCCTATTAAATACAATGGATGCGAACGTTCGAATTCTAAAGTGCTAATTATAACAACTATTATGCATGTTATTGTCCTAAAAAGGGTTTGGGAACCCGGGTTCTGCACCAGGGGACATGTATCAATGCAAAAAGAAGTTTTAAAAACGGTCGTTTTTCGGGAGCAGTCATTTTAATGATGCATAAAGTGAAAAAAAAAAAGTCAAATATTCCTTTAAATATCGTACCTGGGGGGTGTCTAAAGTATGCCTGTGAAGTGCCACGTGTTTCCCGTGTTTAGAACTGTCCCTGCACAAAATGACACTTCTAAAGGAAAAAAAAGCCATTTAAAACTGCTTGCGGCTTTAATGTAATGTCTGGTCCCGGTAATATGGATGAAATTCTTTAAGAAAAATGGCATAGCTACCCCATGACCCCCCCCCCCTACCCCAGCCCATTACCAGCCCCTTTGGGTCTTGTATGGATATTAAGGGGAACCCCGCACATAAAATAAAAAAGGCCCTATATACTCTGAACAGCCCTATACAGGCGGTGCATACAAGACAGGGACTGTAGGTTTGTTCTTATGTAGAGTCTGTTTGTAATTTTGAACAGGTACATTGTTGAAGTGTAGCTCCAGACCAAAAATCTATTTTTAAACTTTTTGGAAAACATAGGTAAGGGTTATCACCCCTGTAACATTTGTTTTGCTGTCTGTGCCCCTGTTCAGAACATTTCACCTCACTTTCCGTCCCAATGACAACTGTTTTTGAAATGTGGTGTTTTTCTTGAAACAAGGATTGCTGATAAAGCATCAGTACAGAGGAGACACCTTTCTCCCATATTTATTCTTACAGGAGAGAATTTTCCTTCCTAGTGGTAGATTTCCTCTCACTTCCTGTTGTCTTCTTGCGTTTGCAAGTAGGAGTCGTTTGTAAGTTGGATGTTTGAAAGTAGGGACCTGCCGTATATACTCTGCAGAAATAGGCCCCTTAGTTGTTGGTGTTGGCACAACACTGTAAGCACTCACAGTTACTCTTGGTTGGTGCTGGAACGCCCTGCTGTCAACTATTATATCAGGAATTTTAATTACATATAATTGTTGAACAGTGGTAGTAAAAATTGGGCCTTTGATGGTGGTGCTGGTGCCACAACACTGTAAGCCCTGACAGTTACTCTTGGTGGGTGCAGCAATGGGCCCTGCTGTGAATTATTAGATCAAGAATTGTAATTACATGCCCCTGTTGAACAGGGGCAGAAAAATTGGGCCTTAGGCACTGGTGCCACAACACTGCAACCCCTCACAGATACTGTACTTGGAGCACAGCAATGAGCCCTGTTGCAAAGTATTGCTTCAAAAATTGTAATGACACGCCCCTGTTAAACAGGGGCTGAAAAATTGGGCCTTAGGCACTGGTGGCACAACACTGCAACTCCTCACAGATACTGTACTTGGAGCACACCAATGAGCCCTGTTGCAAAGTATTGCTTCAAAAATTGTAATGACACGCCCCTGTTAAACAGGGGCTGAAAAATTGGGCCTTAGGCACTGGTGGCACAACACTGCAACTCCTCACAGATACTGTACTTGGAGCACAGCAATGAGCCCTGTTGCAAAGTATTGCTTCAAAAATTGTAATGACACGCCCCTGTTAAACAGGGGCTGAAAAATTGGGCCTTAGGCACTGGTGGCACAACACTGCAACTCCTCACAGATACTGTACTTGGAGCACACCAATGAGCCCTGTTGCAAAGTATTGCTTCAAAAATTGTAATGACACGCCCCTGTTAAACAGGGGCTGAAAAATTGGGCCTTAGGCACTGGTGGCACAACACTGCAACTCCTCACAGATACTGTACTTGGAGCACAGCAATGAGCCCTGTTGCAAAGTATTGCTTCAAAAATTGTAATTACACGCCCCTGTTAAACAGGGGCTGAAAAATTGGGCGTTAGGCACTGGTGGCGGCACCCATAAACAAAAATGATCTTACAAGCTATCATCATCAATCGTATCATTGAGGACTCGGAGGAGGAGGATAGCCAGTCAACATAACAGCACAGGCACTCAGCATCAGCATCAGTCTTGAAGGGATGTGACATGTTAAAATCAATTAGTCTGTTATATCAGCATCAGGTGTGTGGTAGCTGGTGGTGATCCAAGACTGGTTCATCTTGATGAAAGTCAGTCGATCAACCGAGTCGGTGGACAGGCGCACCCTGTGATCCGTGACAAATCCTCCAGCAGCACTGAATGTGCGTTCCGAAAGAACGCTGGATGCAGGACAGGCCAGTAGCTCAATTGCATACTGTGCAAGCTCTGGCCAGTGATCCATCCTCAAGACCCAGTAAGCCAGAGGATTTTCGGTGGGGAAGGTGTCCAAGTCTGACCTTGCCCCTAGATATTCCTGCACCATGTTTATCAGACGCTGGCGATGGTTGCTGGAACCGATCATACTTTGGGGCTGCGGACTAAAGAATTGTCTGAACGCATCGGTCAGACGGCCACCTTCCCCACCGCTCCTTCTTTGACTGGCCGAAGCCTCAGCAACTCGTTGTCCAGGACCAGGAGTTTGCAACCTCCCAGTCTCTGGGAACGCGTTGCACAGACCTTTCTGCAAGGCCTCCCGGAGTTGTCTCATCCTCTGCTCCCTCTGCGACGGTAACATAAGGTCCGCAACCTTACCCTTGTACCGTGGATCAAGGAGAGTGGCCAGCCAGTAATGGTCCCTCTCCTTGATCCGAAGAATACGTGGATCCTTCCGCAGACTTTGCAGGATCAGGGAGGCCATGCAGCGTAGGTTTGCTGAGGCATTCGCTCCGGAGTCCTCTGGGTCACTAAGGACGACATGATCCGCAGCCACCTCCTCCCAGCCACGTACAAGTCCACTGGTTTCTTGGGACTGTAAATCATCCCTAAAAGACTGCTGCTGATGATGCTGAGTGCCAGCCTCCACCTCCATGCTGACACAATCCTCCTCCTCCTCCTCCTCCTCCTCCTCCTCCTCCTCCTCTTCCTGTGCGATGGGTGGGACAGAAGGAACACTGTCTGGGTAAAGGGGGCCTTGAGAGGCAAGGAAGTCCTCCTCTTCCTGCCTCTGTTCTGCCTCAAGTGCCCTGTCCATTATTCCACGCAGCGTGTGCTCCAACAGGTGGACAAGAGGTACAGTGTCACTGATGCATGCACTGTCACTGCTCACCATCCTCGTGGCCTCCTCAAATGGTGCCAGGACAGTGCATGCATCCCTGATCATGCCCCACTGGCGTGGAGAAAAAAAACCAAGCTCCCCTGACCCTGTCCTGGTGCCGTAGTCGCACAGGTACTCATTGATGGCCCTCTGCTGCGTGTGCAGCCGCTGCAGCATGGCCAACGTTGAGTTCCACCTGGTGGGCATGTCACATATAAGGCGGTTCTTGGGCAGGTTCAACTCCTTTTGCAGCTCAGCCAGGCGAGCACTGGCATTATAAGATCTGCGGAAATGCACACAGACTTTCCTGGCCTGCCTCAGGACATCCTGTAAGCCCGGGTACCTGCCCAAGAAGCGCTGCACCACCAGGTTAAGGACGTGAGCCACACAGGGCACATGGGTCAGTTGTCCCTGTCGGAGGGCGGAGAGGAGGTTGGTGCCATTGTCGCAAACCACCATTCCTGGCTTAAGCTGGCGTGGCGTCAACCACCTCTCGGCCTGGCCCTGCAGAGCAGACAGGACCTCTGCCCCAGTGTGGCTTCTGTCCCCCAAACACACCAGCGCAAGCACGGCATGGCATCTTTTTGCCTGCGTACTTGCGTAGCCCCGTGAACGGCTACGGAGCACCGCTGGTTCATAGGACAAACCACAGGAAGAGGCCATGGAGGAAGAAGAAGAGGAGGGGGTGGAGGAGAGAGGTGTGTCACAACCAGTAGTAGCATTTTGGAGGCGTGGCGGTGGGACAACCTCCAACACTACTGCACCTTGTCCTGAATCCTTCCCAGCTGCCAAAAGAGTGACCCAATGGGCCGTGAAAGAAAGGTAACGTCCCTGTCCATGCCTGCTGGACCATGAGTCAGCGGTAATATGCACCTTACCGCTGACCGCCCTGTCCAGCGAGGCCAAGACATTGCCTTCCACATGCCGGTAGAGAGCCGGAATAGCCTTCCGTGAGAAAAAGTGGCGTTTGGGAACCTGCCACTGAGGAACTGCACATTGCACAAACTCACGGAAGGGGGCCGAGTCTACCAACTGAAAAGGCAGCAGTTGAAGCGCTAGCAATTTAGCCAAGCTAGCATTCAACCGCTGGGCATGTGGATGGCTGGGAGTGAACTTCTTTCGACGGTCCAGCAGCTGGGGCAGGGAAATTTGCCTGCTAGAATCGGACGTCGGTGTACTGCTAGCAGAGTGGGCGCAAGTACTTGGCTGTGACACACCTAATTCTACACCTTCATTCCTCTCAGTGCATGTTTCAGAGAGGACTGAAGTTATAGTGGGGTTGGAGATCCCAGCTGATGCGGTGCAAGGAGAGGTCCGCTTTGTTCTTTGGTGTGGGTCTTTGAGGTAGGCTTGCCAACGAGCTGCATGGCAGGTCAACATATGTCTGGTCAGGCATGTGGTACCCAAGCGGCTGATGTTTTGGCCACGCGATATACGCTTGAGACATATGTTGCAAACAGCAGCTGTGCGATCTGATGCACTAGCCTCAAAAAAGGCCCACACCAAAGAACTTTTTGAATGACGGGCAGAGGTAGCGCCCTGCACAGGCGGAGCTCTGCGGTGTGATTCCGTCGGTGTACTGCCCTTACGCTGGCCACCAAAGGGCATCCTGCCTCGTTGGAGATGTGCCTCCTCCTCATCCTCCTCCTCCTCCTCTCTCCTATTAGGCACCCACGTGGAGTCAGTGACCTCATCATCCCCTCCCTCCTCATCACTGGAGCCAATCTGGCAGTATGCTGCAGCTGCTGGAACATGACTGCCAGATTGGTGTCCTTCTTGAGCATCCCCTCTGTCTGCTCTCACGCTACTGCCTTCCTCTAGCTGGGTTTCATCATCAGACCCTTCGAAACGCTGGGCATCCTCCTGGATAGTGATGAGCCGAACACCCCCGGGTTCGGTTCGCACCAGAACCCGCGAACGGACCGAAAGTTCGAACGAACATTAGAACCCTATTAAATACAATGGATGCGAACGTTCGAATTCTAAAGTGCTAATTATAACAACTATTATGCATGTTATTGTCCTAAAAAGGGTTTGGGAACCCGGGTTCTGCACCAGGGGACATGTATCAATGCAAAAAGAAGTTTTAAAAACGGTCGTTTTTCGGGAGCAGTCATTTTAATGATGCATAAAGTGAAAAAAAAAAAGTCAAATATTCCTTTAAATATCGTACCTGGGGGGTGTCTAAAGTATGCCTGTGAAGTGCCACGTGTTTCCCGTGTTTAGAACTGTCCCTGCACAAAATGACACTTCTAAAGGAAAAAAAAGCCATTTAAAACTGCTTGCGGCTTTAATGTAATGTCTGGTCCCGGTAATATGGATGAAATTCTTTAAGAAAAATGGCATAGCTACCCCATGACCCCCCCCCTACCCCAGCCCATTACCAGCCCCTTTGGGTCTTGTATGGATATTAAGGGGAACCCCGCACATAAAATAAAAAAGGCCCTATATACTCTGAACAGCCCTATACAGGCGGTGCATACAAGACAGGGACTGTAGGTTTGTTCTTATGTAGAGTCTGTTTGTAATTTTGAACAGGTACATTGTTGAAGTGTAGCTCCAGACCAAAAATCTATTTTTAAACTTTTTGGAAAACATAGGTAAGGGTTATCACCCCTGTAACATTTGTTTTGCTGTCTGTGCCCCTGTTCAGAACATTTCACCTCACTTTCCGTCCCAATGACAACTGTTTTTGAAATGTGGTGTTTTTCTTGAAACAAGGATTGCTGATAAAGCATCAGTACAGAGGAGACACCTTTCTCCCATATTTATTCTTACAGGAGAGAATTTTCCTTCCTAGTGGTAGATTTCCTCTCACTTCCTGTTGTCTTCTTGCGTTTGCAAGTAGGAGTCGTTTGTAAGTTGGATGTTTGAAAGTAGGGACCTGCCGTATATACTCTGCAGAAATAGGCCCCTTAGTTGTTGGTGTTGGCACAACACTGTAAGCACTCACAGTTACTCTTGGTTGGTGCTGGAACGCCCTGCTGTCAACTATTATATCAGGAATTTTAATTACATATAATTGTTGAACAGTGGTAGTAAAAATTGGGCCTTTGATGGTGGTGCTGGTGCCACAACACTGTAAGCCCTGACAGTTACTCTTGGTGGGTGCAGCAATGGGCCCTGCTGTGAATTATTAGATCAAGAATTGTAATTACATGCCCCTGTTGAACAGGGGCTGAAAAATTGGGCCTTAGGCACTGGTGGCACAACACTGCAACTCCTCACAGATACTGTACTTGGAGCACACCAATGAGCCCTGTTGCAAAGTATTGCTTCAAAAATTGTAATGACACGCCCCTGTTAAACAGGGGCTGAAAAATTGGGCCTTAGGCACTGGTGGCACAACACTGCAACTCCTCACAGATACTGTACTTGGAGCACAGCAATGAGCCCTGTTGCAAAGTATTGCTTCAAAAATTGTAATGACACGCCCCTGTTAAACAGGGGCTGAAAAATTGGGCCTTAGGCACTGGTGGCACAACACTGCAACTCCTCACAGATACTGTACTTGGAGCACACCAATGAGCCCTGTTGCAAAGTATTGCTTCAAAAATTGTAATGACACGCCCCTGTTAAACAGGGGCTGAAAAATTGGGCCTTAGGCACTGGTGGCACAACACTGCAACTCCTCACAGATACTGTACTTGGAGCACAGCAATGAGCCCTGTTGCAAAGTATTGCTTCAAAAATTGTAATTACACGCCCCTGTTAAACAGGGGCTGAAAAATTGGGCGTTAGGCACTGGTGGCGGCACCCATAAACAAAAATGATCTTACAAGCTATCATCATCAATCGTATCATTGAGGACTCGGAGGAGGAGGATAGTCAGTCAACATAACAGCACAGGCACTCAGCATCAGCATCAGTCTTGAAGGGATGTGACATGTTAAAATCAATTAGTCTGTTATATCAGCATCAGGTGTGTGGTAGCTGGTGGTGATCCAAGACTGGTTCATCTTGATGAAAGTCAGTCGATCAACCGAGTCGGTGGACAGGCGCACCCTGTGATCCGTGACAAATCCTCCAGCAGCACTGAATGTGCGTTCCGAAAGAACGCTGGATGCAGGACAGGCCAGTAGCTCAATTGCATACTGTGCAAGCTCTGGCCAGTGATCCATCCTCAAGACCCAGTAAGCCAGAGGATTTTCGGTGGGGAAGGTGTCCAAGTCTGACCTTGCCCCTAGATATTCCTGCACCATGTTTATCAGACGCTGGCGATGGTTGCTGGAACCGATCATACTTTGGGGCTGCGGACTAAAGAATTGTCTGAACGCATCGGTCAGACGGCCACCTTCCCCACCGCTCCTTCTTTGACTGGCCGAAGCCTCAGCAACTCGTTGTCCAGGACCAGGAGTTTGCAACCTCCCAGTCTCTGGGAACGCGTTGCACAGACCTTTCTGCAAGGCCTCCCGGAGTTGTCTCATCCTCTGCTCCCTCTGCGACGGTAACATAAGGTCCGCAACCTTACCCTTGTACCGTGGATCAAGGAGAGTGGCCAGCCAGTAATGGTCCCTCTCCTTGATCCGAAGAATACGAGGATCCTTCCGCAGACTTTGCAGGATCAGGGAGGCCATGCAGCGTAGGTTTGCTGAGGCATTCGCTCCGGAGTCCTCTGGGTCACTAAGGACGACATGATCCGCAGCCACCTCCTCCCAGCCACGTACAAGTCCACTGGTTTCTTGGGACTGTAAATCATCCCTAAAAGACTGCTGCTGATGATGCTGAGTGCCAGCCTCCACCTCCATGCTGACACAATCCTCCTCCTCCTCCTCCTCCTCCTCCTCCTCCTCCTCTTCCTGTGCGATGGGTGGGACAGAAGGAACACTGTCTGGGTAAAGGGGGCCTTGAGAGGCAAGGAAGTCCTCCTCTTCCTGCCTCTGTTCTGCCTCAAGTGCCCTGTCCATTATTCCACGCAGCGTGTGCTCCAACAGGTGGACAAGAGGTACAGTGTCACTGATGCATGCACTGTCACTGCTCACCATCCTCGTGGCCTCCTCAAATGGTGCCAGGACAGTGCATGCATCCCTGATCATGCCCCACTGGCGTGGAGAAAAAAAACCAAGCTCCCCTGACCCTGTCCTGGTGCCGTAGTCGCACAGGTACTCATTGATGGCCCTCTGCTGCGTGTGCAGCCGCTGCAGCATGGCCAACGTTGAGTTCCACCTGGTGGGCATGTCACATATAAGGCGGTTCTTGGGCAGGTTCAACTCCTTTTGCAGCTCAGCCAGGCGAGCACTGGCATTATAAGATCTGCGGAAATGCACACAGACTTTCCTGGCCTGCCTCAGGACATCCTGTAAGCCCGGGTACCTGCCCAAGAAGCGCTGCACCACCAGGTTAAGGACGTGAGCCACACAGGGCACATGGGTCAGTTGTCCCTGTCGGAGGGCGGAGAGGAGGTTGGTGCCATTGTCGCAAACCACCATTCCTGGCTTAAGCTGGCGTGGCGTCAACCACCTCTCGGCCTGGCCCTGCAGAGCAGACAGGACCTCTGCCCCAGTGTGGCTTCTGTCCCCCAAACACACCAGCGCAAGCACGGCATGGCATCTTTTTGCCTGCGTACTTGCGTAGCCCCGTGAACGGCTACGGAGCACCGCTGGTTCATAGGACAAACCACAGGAAGAGGCCATGGAGGAAGAAGAAGAGGAGGGGGTGGAGGAGAGAGGTGTGTCACAACCAGTAGTAGCATTTTGGAGGCGTGGCGGTGGGACAACCTCCAACACTACTGCACCTTGTCCTGAATCCTTCCCAGCTGCCAAAAGAGTGACCCAATGGGCCGTGAAAGAAAGGTAACGTCCCTGTCCATGCCTGCTGGACCATGAGTCAGCGGTAATATGCACCTTACCGCTGACCGCCCTGTCCAGCGAGGCCAAGACATTGCCTTCCACATGCCGGTAGAGAGCCGGAATAGCCTTCCGTGAGAAAAAGTGGCGTTTGGGAACCTGCCACTGAGGAACTGCACATTGCACAAACTCACGGAAGGGGGCCGAGTCTACCAACTGAAAAGGCAGCAGTTGAAGCGCTAGCAATTTAGCCAAGCTAGCATTCAACCGCTGGGCATGTGGATGGCTGGGAGTGAACTTCTTTCGACGGTCCAGCAGCTGGGGCAGGGAAATTTGCCTGCTAGAATCGGACGTCGGTGTACTGCTAGCAGAGTGGGCGCAAGTACTTGGCTGTGACACACCTAATTCTACACCTTCATTCCTCTCAGTGCATGTTTCAGAGAGGACTGAAGTTATAGTGGGGTTGGAGATCCCAGCTGATGCGGTGCAAGGAGAGGTCCGCTTTGTTCTTTGGTGTGGGTCTTTGAGGTAGGCTTGCCAACGAGCTGCATGGCAGGTCAACATATGTCTGGTCAGGCATGTGGTACCCAAGCGGCTGATGTTTTGGCCACGCGATATACGCTTGAGACATATGTTGCAAACAGCAGCTGTGCGATCTGATGCACTAGCCTCAAAAAAGGCCCACACCAAAGAACTTTTTGAATGACGGGCAGAGGCAGCGCCCTGCACAGGCGGAGCTCTGCGGTGTGATTCCGTCGGTGTACTGCCCTTACGCTGGCCACCAAAGGGCATCCTGCCTCGTTGGAGATGTGCCTCCTCCTCATCCTCCTCCTCCTCCTCTCTCCTATTAGGCACCCACGTGGAGTCAGTGACCTCATCATCCCCTCCCTCCTCATCACTGGAGCCAATCTGGCAGTATGCTGCAGCTGCTGGAACATGACTGCCAGATTGGTGTCCTTCTTGAGCATCCCCTCTGTCTGCTCTCACGCTACTGCCTTCCTCTAGCTGGGTTTCATCATCAGACCCTTCGAAACGCTGGGCATCCTCCTGGATAGTGATGAGCCGAACACCCCCGGGTTCGGTTCGCACCAGAACCCGCGAACGGACCGAAAGTTCGAACGAACATTAGAACCCTATTAAATACAATGGATGCGAACGTTCGAATTCTAAAGTGCTAATTATAACAACTATTATGCATGTTATTGTCCTAAAAAGGGTTTGGGAACCCGGGTTCTGCACCAGGGGACATGTATCAATGCAAAAAGAAGTTTTAAAAACGGTCGTTTTTCGGGAGCAGTCATTTTAATGATGCATAAAGTGAAAAAAAAAAAGTCAAATATTCCTTTAAATATCGTACCTGGGGGGTGTCTAAAGTATGCCTGTGAAGTGCCACGTGTTTCCCGTGTTTAGAACTGTCCCTGCACAAAATGACACTTCTAAAGGAAAAAAAAGCCATTTAAAACTGCTTGCGGCTTTAATGTAATGTCTGGTCCCGGTAATATGGATGAAATTCTTTAAGAAAAATGGCATAGCTACCCCATGACCCCCCCCCCCTACCCCAGCCCATTACCAGCCCCTTTGGGTCTTGTATGGATATTAAGGGGAACCCCGCACATAAAATAAAAAAGGCCCTATATACTCTGAACAGCCCTATACAGGCGGTGCATACAAGACAGGGACTGTAGGTTTGTTCTTATGTAGAGTCTGTTTGTAATTTTGAACAGGTACATTGTTGAAGTGTAGCTCCAGACCAAAAATCTATTTTTAAACTTTTTGGAAAACATAGGTAAGGGTTATCACCCCTGTAACATTTGTTTTGCTGTCTGTGCCCCTGTTCAGAACATTTCACCTCACTTTCCGTCCCAATGACAACTGTTTTTGAAATGTGGTGTTTTTCTTGAAACAAGGATTGCTGATAAAGCATCAGTACAGAGGAGACACCTTTCTCCCATATTTATTCTTACAGGAGAGAATTTTCCTTCCTAGTGGTAGATTTCCTCTCACTTCCTGTTGTCTTCTTGCGTTTGCAAGTAGGAGTCGTTTGTAAGTTGGATGTTTGAAAGTAGGGACCTGCCGTATATACTCTGCAGAAATAGGCCCCTTAGTTGTTGGTGTTGGCACAACACTGTAAGCACTCACAGTTACTCTTGGTTGGTGCTGGAACGCCCTGCTGTCAACTATTATATCAGGAATTTTAATTACATATAATTGTTGAACAGTGGTAGTAAAAATTGGGCCTTTGATGGTGGTGCTGGTGCCACAACACTGTAAGCCCTGACAGTTACTCTTGGTGGGTGCAGCAATGGGCCCTGCTGTGAATTATTAGATCAAGAATTGTAATTACATGCCCCTGTTGAACAGGGGCTGAAAAATTGGGCCTTAGGCACTGGTGGCACAACACTGCAACCCCTCACAGATACTGTACTTGGAGCACAGCAATGAGCCCTGTTGCAAAGTATTGCTTCAAAAATTGTAATGACACGCCCCTGTTAAACAGGGGCTGAAAAATTGGGCCTTAGGCACTGGTGGCACAACACTGCAACTCCTCACAGATACTGTACTTGGAGCACACCAATGAGCCCTGTTGCAAAGTATTGCTTCAAAAATTGTAATGACACGCCCCTGTTAAACAGGGGCTGAAAAATTGGGCCTTAGGCACTGGTGGCACAACACTGCAACTCCTCACAGATACTGTACTTGGAGCACAGCAATGAGCCCTGTTGCAAAGTATTGCTTCAAAAATTGTAATTACACGCCCCTGTTAAACAGGGGCTGAAAAATTGGGCGTTAGGCACTGGTGGCACAACACTGCAACTCCTCACAGATACTGTACTTGGAGCACAGCAATGAGCCCTGTTGCAAAGTATTGCTTCAAAAATTGTAATTACACGCCCCTGTTAAACAGGGGCTGAAAAATTGGGCGTTAGGCACTGGTGGCGGCACCCATAAACAAAAATGATCTTACAAGCTATCATCATCAATCGTATCATTGAGGACTCGGAGGAGGAGGATAGCCAGTCAACATAACAGCACAGGCACTCAGCATCAGCATCAGTCTTGAAGGGATGTGACATGTTAAAATCAATTAGTCTGTTATATCAGCATCAGGTGTGTGGTAGCTGGTGGTGATCCAAGACTGGTTCATCTTGATGAAAGTCAGTCGATCAACCGAGTCGGTGGACAGGCGCACCCTGTGATCCGTGACAAATCCTCCAGCAGCACTGAATGTGCGTTCCGAAAGAACGCTGGATGCAGGACAGGCCAGTAGCTCAATTGCATACTGTGCAAGCTCTGGCCAGTGATCCATCCTCAAGACCCAGTAAGCCAGAGGATTTTCGGTGGGGAAGGTGTCCAAGTCTGACCTTGCCCCTAGATATTCCTGCACCATGTTTATCAGACGCTGGCGATGGTTGCTGGAACCGATCATACTTTGGGGCTGCGGACTAAAGAATTGTCTGAACGCATCGGTCAGACGGCCACCTTCCCCACCGCTCCTTCTTTGACTGGCCGAAGCCTCAGCAACTCGTTGTCCAGGACCAGGAGTTTGCAACCTCCCAGTCTCTGGGAACGCGTTGCACAGACCTTTCTGCAAGGCCTCCCGGAGTTGTCTCATCCTCTGCTCCCTCTGCGACGGTAACATAAGGTCCGCAACCTTACCCTTGTACCGTGGATCAAGGAGAGTGGCCAGCCAGTAATGGTCCCTCTCCTTGATCCGAAGAATACGAGGATCCTTCCGCAGACTTTGCAGGATCAGGGAGGCCATGCAGCGTAGGTTTGCTGAGGCATTCGCTCCGGAGTCCTCTGGGTCACTAAGGACGACATGATCCGCAGCCACCTCCTCCCAGCCACGTACAAGTCCACTGGTTTCTTGGGACTGTAAATCATCCCTAAAAGACTGCTGCTGATGATGCTGAGTGCCAGCCTCCACCTCCATGCTGACACAATCCTCCTCCTCCTCCTCCTCCTCCTCCTCCTCCTCCTCTTCCTGTGCGATGGGTGGGACAGAAGGAACACTGTCTGGGTAAAGGGGGCCTTGAGAGGCAAGGAAGTCCTCCTCTTCCTGCCTCTGTTCTGCCTCAAGTGCCCTGTCCATTATTCCACGCAGCGTGTGCTCCAACAGGTGGACAAGAGGTACAGTGTCACTGATGCATGCACTGTCACTGCTCACCATCCTCGTGGCCTCCTCAAATGGTGCCAGGACAGTGCATGCATCCCTGATCATGCCCCACTGGCGTGGAGAAAAAAAACCAAGCTCCCCTGACCCTGTCCTGGTGCCGTAGTCGCACAGGTACTCATTGATGGCCCTCTGCTGCGTGTGCAGCCGCTGCAGCATGGCCAACGTTGAGTTCCACCTGGTGGGCATGTCACATATAAGGCGGTTCTTGGGCAGGTTCAACTCCTTTTGCAGCTCAGCCAGGCGAGCACTGGCATTATAAGATCTGCGGAAATGCACACAGACTTTCCTGGCCTGCCTCAGGACATCCTGTAAGCCCGGGTACCTGCCCAAGAAGCGCTGCACCACCAGGTTAAGGACGTGAGCCACACAGGGCACATGGGTCAGTTGTCCCTGTCGGAGGGCGGAGAGGAGGTTGGTGCCATTGTCGCAAACCACCATTCCTGGCTTAAGCTGGCGTGGCGTCAACCACCTCTCGGCCTGGCCCTGCAGAGCAGACAGGACCTCTGCCCCAGTGTGGCTTCTGTCCCCCAAACACACCAGCGCAAGCACGGCATGGCATCTTTTTGCCTGCGTACTTGCGTAGCCCCGTGAACGGCTACGGAGCACCGCTGGTTCATAGGACAAACCACAGGAAGAGGCCATGGAGGAAGAAGAAGAGGAGGGGGTGGAGGAGAGAGGTGTGTCACAACCAGTAGTAGCATTTTGGAGGCGTGGCGGTGGGACAACCTCCAACACTACTGCACCTTGTCCTGAATCCTTCCCAGCTGCCAAAAGAGTGACCCAATGGGCCGTGAAAGAAAGGTAACGTCCCTGTCCATGCCTGCTGGACCATGAGTCAGCGGTAATATGCACCTTACCGCTGACCGCCCTGTCCAGCGAGGCCAAGACATTGCCTTCCACATGCCGGTAGAGAGCCGGAATAGCCTTCCGTGAGAAAAAGTGGCGTTTGGGAACCTGCCACTGAGGAACTGCACATTGCACAAACTCACGGAAGGGGGCCGAGTCTACCAACTGAAAAGGCAGCAGTTGAAGCGCTAGCAATTTAGCCAAGCTAGCATTCAACCGCTGGGCATGTGGATGGCTGGGAGTGAACTTCTTTCGACGGTCCAGCAGCTGGGGCAGGGAAATTTGCCTGCTAGAATCGGACGTCGGTGTACTGCTAGCAGAGTGGGCGCAAGTACTTGGCTGTGACACACCTAATTCTACACCTTCATTCCTCTCAGTGCATGTTTCAGAGAGGACTGAAGTTATAGTGGGGTTGGAGATCCCAGCTGATGCGGTGCAAGGAGAGGTCCGCTTTGTTCTTTGGTGTGGGTCTTTGAGGTAGGCTTGCCAACGAGCTGCATGGCAGGTCAACATATGTCTGGTCAGGCATGTGGTACCCAAGCGGCTGATGTTTTGGCCACGCGATATACGCTTGAGACATATGTTGCAAACAGCAGCTGTGCGATCTGATGCACTAGCCTCAAAAAAGGCCCACACCAAAGAACTTTTTGAATGACGGGCAGAGGCAGCGCCCTGCACAGGCGGAGCTCTGCGGTGTGATTCCGTCGGTGTACTGCCCTTACGCTGGCCACCAAAGGGCATCCTGCCTCGTTGGAGATGTGCCTCCTCCTCATCCTCCTCCTCTCTCCTATTAGGCACCCACGTGGAGTCAGTGACCTCATCATCCCCTCCCTCCTCATCACTGGAGCCAATCTGGCAGTATGCTGCAGCTGCTGGAACATGACTGCCAGATTGGTGTCCTTCTTGAGCATCCCCTCTGTCTGCTCTCACGCTACTGCCTTCCTCTAGCTGGGTTTCATCATCAGACCCTTCGAAACGCTGGGCATCCTCCTGGAGCATGTACCCAACACTGTGCTGAAACAGTTCGGGGGACTCCTCAGGAGGAGGACATGGTGGGTCTAGGGAAGGAGTGACTGATGATTTGTCTGACATTGATACCAGGGAAGACGACGCTTTGGCAGCTGCTTTTCCAGTACCCTGAGCCTGGGTGAGAGAGGATGAGGAGGAGGAGGAGGGCTTGGTCATCCACTCTACCAAGTCTTCGGCATGATGTGGCTCAACATGTCCAGCTGCCGAAAAGAAGGACAAGCGTGTCCCATGGCCATGTGCTGATGACAATGCACCGCGTCCACGACCAGCACTGTTGCCCCCAGACACAGAGCCTGCTTGCCCTCTTTTATTGCCTCCTGACTGTCTGCCTCTCCTTGTTTGCCTTCCAGACATTCTAATAGATGGCCTGCAGGGAGATGGGAAAAAAGCAATAAGGGCTACCTTCAGGTGTCCTTCTCTGTCCCTTGAAACAAGGACTTGCAGAGTGAAATAAACTGACACTCTCCCTACCTACAGTTTTCTGTCCCTAGAATAAATGTTTTTTTTAATCACAATATAGCACAAGGACAATTCAGTCACTGTCCTTCCAGGTCCCTGGAAACAAGGACTTGCAGAGTGAAAGAAAAAAAACACTCTCCCTACCTACAGTTTTCTGTCCCTAGAAAAAATGTTTTTTTTAATCACAATATAACACAAGGACAATTCACTCACTGTCCTTCCAGGTCCCTGGAAACAAGGACTTGCAGAGTGAAATAAACTGACACTCTCCCTACCTACAGTTTTCTGTCCCTAGAATAAATGTTTTTTTTAATCACAATATAGCACAAGGACAATTCAGTCACTGTCCTTCCAGGTCCCTGGAAACAAGGACTTGCAGAGTGAAATAAACTGACACTCTCCCTACCTACAGTTTTCTGTCCCTAGAATAAATGTTTTTTTTAAGCACAATATAGCACAAGGACAATTCACTCACTGTCCTTACAGGTCCCTGGAAACAAGGACTTGCAGAGTGAAAGAAAAAAAACACTCTCCCTACCTACAGTTTTCTGTCCCTAGAAAAAATGTTTTTTTTAATCACAATATAACACAAGGACAATTCACTCACTGTCCTTCCAGGTCCCTGGAAACAAGGACTTGCAGAGTGAAATAAACTGACACTCTCCCTACCTACAGTTTTCTGTCCCTAGAATAAATGTTTTTTTTAATCACAATATAGCACAAGGACAATTCAGTCACTGTCCTTCCAGGTCCCTGGAAACAAGGACTTGCAGAGTGAAATAAACTGACACTCTCCCTACCTACAGTTTTCTTTCCCTAGAATAAATGTTTTTTTTAAGCACAATATAGCACAAGGACAATTCACTCACTGTCCTTACAGGTCCCTGGAAACAAGGACTTGCAGAGTGAAAGAAAAAAAACACTCTCCCTACCTACAGTTTTCTGTCCCTAGAAAAAATGTTTTTTTTAATCACAATATAACACAAGGACAATTCACTCACTGTCCTTCCAGGTCCCTGGAAACAAGGACTTGCAGAGTGAAATAAACTGACACTCTCCCTACCTACAGTTTTCTGTCCCTAGAATAAATGTTTTTTTTAATCACAATATAGCACAAGGACAATTCACTCACTGTCCTTACAGGTCCCTGGAAACAAGGACTTGCAGAGTGAAATAAACTGACACTCTCCCTACCTACAGTTTTCTGTCCCTAGAATAAATGTTTTTTTTAAGCACAATATAGCACAAGGAGAATTCACTCACTGTCCTTCCAGGTCCCTGGAAACAAGGACTTGCAGAGTGAAAGAAAAAAAACACTCTCCCTACCTACAGTTTTCTGTCCCTAGAAAAAATGTTTTTTTTAATCACAATATAACACAAGGACAATTCACTCACTGTCCTTCCAGGTCCCTGGAAACAAGGACTTGCAGAGTGAAATAAACTGACACTCTCCCTACCTACAGTTTTCTGTCCCTAGAATAAATGTTTTTTTTAATCACAATATAGCACAAGGACAATTCAGTCACTGTCCTTCCAGGTCCCTGGAAACAAGGACTTGCAGAGTGAAATAAACTGACACTCTCCCTACCTACAGTTTTCTGTCCCTAGAATAAATGTTTTTTTTAAGCACAATATAGCACAAGGACAATTCAGTCACTGTCCTTCCAGGTCCCTGGAAACAAGGACTTGCAGAGTGAAATAAACTGACACTCTCCCTACCTACAGTTTTCTGTCCCTAGAATAAATGTTTTTTTTAAGCACAATATAGCACAAGGACAATTCACTCACTGTCCTTACAGGTCCCTGGAAACAAGGACTTGCAGAGTGAAAGAAAAAAAACACTCTCCCTACCTACAGTTTTCTGTCCCTAGAAAAAATGTTTTTTTTAATCACAATATAACACAAGGACAATTCACTCACTGTCCTTCCAGGTCCCTGGAAACAAGGACTTGCAGAGTGAAATAAACTGACACTCTCCCTACCTACAGTTTTCTGTCCCTAGAATAAATGTTTTTTTTAATCACAATATAGCACAAGGACAATTCAGTCACTGTCCTTCCAGGTCCCTGGAAACAAGGACTTGCAGAGTGAAATAAACTGACACTCTCCCTACCTACAGTTTTCTGTCCCTAGAATAAATGTTTTTTTTAATCACAATATAGCACAAGGACAATTCAGTCACTGTCCTTCCAGGTCCCTGGAAACAAGGACTTGCAGAGTGAAATAAACTGACACTCTCCCTACCTACAGTTTTCTGTCCCTAGAATAAATGTTTTTTTTAATCACAATATAGCACAAGGACAATTCACTCACTGTCCTTACAGGTCCCTGGAAACAAGGACTTGCAGAGTGAAATAAACTGACACTCTCCCTACCTACAGTTTTCTGTCCCTAGAATAAATGTTTTTTTTAAGCACAATATAGCACAAGGAGAATTCACTCACTGTCCTTCCAGGTCCCTGGAAACAAGGACTTGCAGAGTGAAAGAAAAAAAACACTCTCCCTACCTACAGTTTTCTGTCCCTAGAAAAAATGTTTTTTTTAATCACAATATAACACAAGGACAATTCACTCACTGTCCTTCCAGGTCCCTGGAAACAAGGACTTGCAGAGTGAAATAAACTGACACTCTCCCTACCTACAGTTTTCTGTCCCTAGAATAAATGTTTTTTTTAATCACAATATAGCACAAGGACAATTCAGTCACTGTCCTTCCAGGTCCCTGGAAACAAGGACTTGCAGAGTGAAATAAACTGACACTCTCCCTACCTACAGTTTTCTGTCCCTAGAATAAATGTTTTTTTTAAGCACAATATAGCACAAGGACAATTCACTCACTGTCCTTACAGGTCCCTGGAAACAAGGACTTGCAGAGTGAAAGAAACTGACACTCTCCCTACCTACAGTTTTCTGTCCCTAGAATAAATGTTTTTTTAAGCACAATATAGCACAAGGACAATTCACTCACTGTCCTTCCAGGTCCCTGGAAACAAGGACTTGCAGAGTGAAAGAAACTGACACTGTCCCTACCTACAGTTTTCTGTCCCTAGAATAAATGTTTTTTTTAAGCACACTATAGCACAAGCACAAAACACACTGACACTCTCCCTACCTATCCTTCTCTTTCCCTAAACTAAAGGAATCCAGGTTAAGCAAGAAAGAAATAACAGTCACTGTCCCTGCCTATGCTGCTCTATCCCTGCTCCGGAACACACTACACTAGGCCGCCGTGCTGGCGGCCTTTTATAGTGTGGGGCGTGTACTAAACACCCTCAGCAATAATTGGCCACAGGCATCCTGCCTGTGGCCAATCATTGCTCTCCTCGCTGCCGGCGCTGTGATTGGCCAAGCATGCGGGGTCACAGTGCATGCTTGGCCAATCACAGCGCCTGGATGACACTGCGATGGCGTAGTGCATTGTGGGCCGTTCGCGTCACTCGAATTTGGCGCGAACGGCCCAAATCGTTCGATCTTCGTCGAACGATCGAACAGCCGATGTTCGAGTCGAACGTATGTTCGACTCGAACACGAAGCTCATCCCTACTCCTGGAGCATGTACCCAACACTGTGCTGAAACAGTTCGGGGGACTCCTCAGGAGGAGGACATGGTGGGTCTAGGGAAGGAGTGACTGATGATTTGTCTGACATTGATACCAGGGAAGACGACGCTTTGGCAGCTGCTTTTCCAGTACCCTGAGCCTGGGTGAGAGAGGATGAGGAGGAGGAGGAGGGCTTGGTCATCCACTCTACCAAGTCTTCGGCATGATGTGGCTCAACATGTCCAGCTGCCGAAAAGAAGGACAAGCGTGTCCCATGGCCATGTGCTGATGACAATGCACCGCGTCCACGACCAGCACTGTTGCCCCCAGACACAGAGCCTGCTTGCCCTCTTTTATTGCCTCCTGACTGTCTGCCTCTCCTTGTTTGCCTTCCAGACATTCCAATAGATGGCCTGCAGGGAGATGGGAAAAAAGCAATAAGGGCTACCTTCAGGTGTCCTTCTCTGTCCCTTGAAACAAGGACTTTCACAGTGAAAGAAACTGACACTCTCCCTACCTACAGTTTTCTGTCCCTAGAAAAAATGTTTTTTTTAATCACAATATAGCACAAGGACAATTCACTCACTGTCCTTACAGGTCCCTGGAAACAAGGACTTGCAGAGTGAAATAAACTGACACTCTCCCTACCTACAGTTTTCTGTCCCTAGAATAAATGTTTTTTTTAATCACAATATAGCACAAGGACAATTCACTCACTGTCCTTACAGGTCCCTGGAAACAAGGACTTGCAGAGTGAAAGAAAAAAAACACTCTCCCTACCTACAGTTTTCTGTCCCTAGAAAAAATGTTTTTTTTAATCACAATATAGCACAAGGACAATTCACTCACTGTCCTTACAGGTCCCTGGAAACAAGGACTTGCAGAGTGAAATAAACTGACACTCTCCCTACCTACAGTTTTCTGTCCCTAGAATAAATGTTTTTTTTAAGCACACTATAGCACAAGGACAATTCACTCACTGTCCTTACAGGTCCCTGGAAACAAGGACTTGCAGAGTGAAAGAAAAAAAACACTCTCCCTACCTACAGTTTTCTGTCCCTAGAAAAAATGTTTTTTTTAATCACAATATAGCACAAGGACAATTCACTCACTGTCCTTACAGGTCCCTGGAAACAAGGACTTGCAGAGTGAAAGAAAAAAAACACTCTCCCTACCTACAGTTTTCTGTCCCTAGAAAAAATGTTTTTTTTAATCACAATATAGCACAAGGACAATTCACTCACTGTCCTTACAGGTCCCTGGAAACAAGGACTTGCAGAGTGAAAGAAACTGACACTGTCCCTACCTACAGTTTTCTGTCCCTAGAATAAATGTTTTTTTTAAGCACAATATAGCACAAGGAGAATTCACTCACTGTCCTTCCAGGTCCCTGGAAACAAGGACTTGCAGAGTGAAATAAACTGACACTCTCCCTACCTACAGTTTTCTGTCCCTAGAATAAATGTTTTTTTTAAGCACAATATAGCACAAGGACAATTCACTCACTGTCCTTACAGGTCCCTGGAAACAAGGACTTGCAGAGTGAAAGAAAAAAAACACTCTCCCTACCTACAGTTTTCTGTCCCTAGAAAAAATGTTTTTTTTAATCACAATATAGCACAAGGACAATTCACTCACTGTCCTTACAGGTCCCTGGAAACAAGGACTTGCAGAGTGAAATAAACTGACACTCTCCCTACCTACAGTTTTCTGTCCCTAGAATAAATGTTTTTTTTAAGCACAATATAGCACAAGGAGAATTCACTCACTGTCCTTCCAGGTCCCTGGAAACAAGGACTTGCAGAGTGAAATAAACTGACACTCTCCCTACCTACAGTTTTCTGTCCCTAGAATAAATGTTTTTTTTAAGCACAATATAGCACAAGGACAATTCACTCACTGTCCTTACAGGTCCCTGGAAACAAGGACTTGCAGAGTGAAAGAAAAAAAACACTCTCCCTACCTACAGTTTTCTGTCCCTAGAAAAAATGTTTTTTTTAATCACAATATAGCACAAGGACAATTCACTCACTGTCCTTACAGGTCCCTGGAAACAAGGACTTGCAGAGTGAAATAAACTGACACTCTCCCTACCTACAGTTTTCTGTCCCTAGAATAAATGTTTTTTTTAAGCACAATATAGCACAAGGAGAATTCACTCACTGTCCTTCCAGGTCCCTGGAAACAAGGACTTGCAGAGTGAAATAAACTGACACTCTCCCTACCTACAGTTTTCTGTCCCTAGAATAAATGTTTTTTTTAAGCACAATATAGCAC
This sequence comes from Rana muscosa, assembly GCA_029206835.1. Classification (NCBI taxonomy): domain Eukaryota; kingdom Metazoa; phylum Chordata; class Amphibia; order Anura; family Ranidae; genus Rana; species Rana muscosa. Next base: position 1,036,003,265 of record CM055117.1, read on the forward strand.
AAGGACAATTCACTCACTGTCCTTACAGGTCCCTGGAAACAAGGACTTGCAGAGTGAAAGAAAAAAAACACTCTCCCTACCTACAGTTTTCTGTCCCTAGAAAAAATGTTTTTTTTAATCACAATATAGCACAAGGACAATTCACTCACTGTCCTTACAGGTCCCTGGAAACAAGGACTTGCAGAGTGAAATAAACTGACACTCTCCCTACCTACAGTTTTCTGTCCCTAGAATAAATGTTTTTTTTAAGCACAATATAGCACAAGGAGAATTCACTCACTGTCCTTCCAGGTCCCTGGAAACAAGGACTTGCAGAGTGAAAGAAAAAAAACACTCTCCCTACCTACAGTTTTCTGTCCCTAGAAAAAATGTTTTTTTTAATCACAATATAGCACAAGGACAATTCACTCACTGTCCTTCCAGGTCCCTGGAAACAAGGACTTGCAGAGTGAAATAAACTGACACTCTCCCTACCTACAGTTTTCTGTCCCTAGAATAAATGTTTTTTTTAAGCACAATATAGCACAAGGACAATTCACTCACTGTCCTTACAGGTCCCTGGAAACAAGGACTTGCAGAGTGAAAGAAAAAAAACACTCTCCCTACCTACAGTTTTCTGTCCCTAGAAAAAATGTTTTTTTTAATCACAATATAGCACAAGGACAATTCACTCACTGTCCTTACAGGTCCCTGGAAACAAGGACTTGCAGAGTGAAAGAAAAAAAACACTCTCCCTACCTACAGTTTTCTGTCCCTAGAAAAAAAGTTTTTTTTAATCACAATATAGCACAAGGACAATTCACTCACTGTCCTTACAGGTCCCTGGAAACAAGGACTTGCAGAGTGAAATAAACTGACACTCTCCCTACCTACAGTTTTCTGTCCCTAGAATAAATGTTTTTTTTAAGCACAATATAGCACAAGGAGAATTCACTCACTGTCCTTCCAGGTCCCTGGAAACAAGGACTTGCAGAGTGAAAGAAAAAAAACACTCTCCCTACCTACAGTTTTCTGTCCCTAGAAAAAATGTTTTTTTTAATCACAATATAGCACAAGGACAATTCACTCACTGTCCTTCCAGGTCCCTGGAAACAAGGACTTGCAGAGTGAAATAAACCGACACTCTCCCTACCTACAGTTTTCTGTCCCTAGAATAAATGTTTTTTTTAAGCACAATATAGCACAAGGACAATTCACTCACTGTCCTTACAGGTCCCTGGAAACAAGGACTTGCAGAGTGAAAGAAAAAAAACACTCTCCCTACCTACAGTTTTCTGTCCCTAGAAAAAATGTTTTTTTTAATCACAATATAGCACAAGGACAATTCACTCACTGTCCTTCCAGGTCCCTGGAAACAAGGACTTGCAGAGTGAAATAAACTGACACTCTCCCTACCTACAGTTTTCTGTCCCTAGAATAAATGTTTTTTTTAAGCACAATATAGCACAAGGACAATTCACTCACTGTCCTTACAGGTCCCTGGAAACAAGGACTTGCAGAGTGAAAGAAAAAAAACACTCTCCCTACCTACAGTTTTCTGTCCCTAGAAAAAATGTTTTTTTTAATCACAATATAGCACAAGGACAATTCACTCACTGTCCTTACAGGTCCCTGGAAACAAGGACTTGCAGAGTGAAAGAAAAAAAACACTCTCCCTACCTACAGTTTTCTGTCCCTAGAAAAAATGTTTTTTTTAATCACAATATAACACAAGGACAATTCACTCACTGTCCTTCCAGGTCCCTGGAAACAAGGACTTGCAGAGTGAAATAAACTGACACTCTCCCTACCTACAGTTTTCTGTCCCTAGAATAAATGTTTTTTTTAAGCACAATATAGCACAAGGACAATTCACTCACTGTCCTTACAGGTCCCTGGAAACAAGGACTTGCAGAGTGAAAGAAAAAAAACACTCTCCCTACCTACAGTTTTCTGTCCCTAGAAAAAATGTTTTTTTTAATCACAATATAGCACAAGGACAATTCACTCACTGTCCTTACAGGTCCCTGGAAACAAGGACTTGCAGAGTGAAATAAACTGACACTCTCCCTACCTACAGTTTTCTGTCCCTAGAATAAATGTTTTTTTTAATCACAATATAGCACAAGGACAATTCACTCACTGTCCTTACAGGTCCCTGGAAACAAGGACTTGCAGAGTGAAAGAAAAAAAACACTCTCCCTACCTACAGTTTTCTGTCCCTAGAATAAATGTTTTTTTTAAGCACAATATAGCACAAGGACAATTCACTCACTGTCCTTACAGGTCCCTGGAAACAAGGACTTGCAGAGTGAAAGAAACTGACACTCTCCCTACCTACAGTTTTCTGTCCCTAGAATAAATGTTTTTTTAAGCACAATATAGCACAAGGACAATTCACTCACTGTCCTTCCAGGTCCCTGGAAACAAGGACTTGCAGAGTGAAAGAAACTGACACTGTCCCTACCTACAGTTTTCTGTCCCTAGAATAAATGTTTTTTTTAAGCACACTATAGCACAAGCACAAAACACACTGACACTCTCCCTACCTATCCTTCTCTTTCCCTAAACTAAAGGAATCCAGGTTAAGCAAGAAAGAAATAACAGTCACTGTCCCTGCCTATGCTGCTCTATCCCTGCTCCGGAACACACTACACTAGGCCGCCGTGCTGGCGGCCTTTTATAGTGTGGGGCGTGTACTAAACACCCTCAGCAATAATTGGCCACAGGCATCCTGCCTGTGGCCAATCATTGCTCTCCTCGCTGCCGGCGCTGTGATTGGCCAAGCATGCGGGGTCACAGTGCATGCTTGGCCAATCACAGCGCCTGGATGACACTGCGATGGCGTAGTGCATTGTGGGCCGTTCGCGTCACTCGAATTTGGCGCGAACGGCCCAAATCGTTCGATCTTCGTCGAACGATCGAACAGCCGATGTTCGAGTCGAACGTATGTTCGACTCGAACACGAAGCTCATCCCTACTGGGGACAATAAAGAAACTTTTGAACCTCCACTCTATGTTGATTTAATAGCTGAATAGATATGACTGGGGACCATAGAGTAACACTTGACCCTCCACTCCATTTTGATCCAGTAGCTGAACAGATATCACCGGGGACCATGGAGTAACACTTGAACCTTTACTCCATGTTTATTCAGTAGCTGAATTGATATCACTGGGGACAATAAAGAAACATTTGAACCTCCACTCTATGTTGATTTAATAGCTGAATAGATATGACTGGGGACCATAGAGTAACACTTGACCCTCCACTCCGTTTTGATCCAGTAGCTGAACAGATATTGCTGGCTACCATGGTGTAAAACTTGAACCTCCACTCCATGTTGATTCAGTAGCTGGATATCACGGGGAACCATGGAGTAACACTTGAATCTCCACTGGTCTGGTTGGGTTCACAAATATGCACTGCAGAAATGCGAACACTTCCGAAAAAGCTTGTGTGGTGCAATGGAGTGCTTTGGTGCCATTCATTCTTAATGCCCCTTCCACCTTCCAGGGGACATGCTTTACAGTGGCCCACAACTCACTAACACACAACTGTGCATTGTGGTTTGCTGCATTGCAAAAAAAAAAAAGTACACACACATTTTTGGTGTGTTAGCCAGTCCTTTCAAATGAATTTGTTGCCCAAGAACAACACGTTTATGTGCATAATACACATCAATAATCTTGTGTCAACACACCGCAAAAGTGTTAACTCTAACTTTAAGATATTCATGGAGATACAGCCCAACTGAGCCAGAGGCACTGCCAGGGACTGTACTATGGTCCCATGTTCCCAACTTGTAGAGGTTAAGCCTTCAGTTTCTTATACAGCTGCATTGTGTTTTAGTAGTCTGAAGTGAGAAACATCTAAACGTGAGCTACTGACCCATGACACAGAAAGAACCCAGATTAGCTCAGCACTGAAAAATAAGGTTGTGAAGTTCTAAATATGTATCTTTATTCAATATTCAGGTTAAAATTCTTGTTAGGGGTTTGGACTACTGAGGAACAGAGCGAAGGGGGGAATGCTCCAAGGATGATGAGCACTGCAATGGTAATAAGCATACCTCCCAACAGTCCTGCATTACACTGGACTGTCCTGAAATTTTAACAGAGTCCTTGCATCCCATGAATCCAGGCTGTGCGCCGCAGCCAGAACACTGCTAGTGTCATCTCCCTGCTCTCTCTTTCTCTTTATAAAGTGGGGGAGAGCAATCTGTCAGTTGCTATCTATCCATCGATCACAGGCTTAGCTGACCCTCCGACAATCCCATCTGTCTCAGGTGCTTGTATGTGAAATCATATGGGGTGGATGAGAGAGGAGAGCAAGTGGAGAGATCAATGAAACAGTACAGATAGCAATGGGTCACCCCTGCTTCCCTGCGCTGCTCTGCATGTGGAAGAAACCACTTCTGTACTACAAACTACTGACCCCTGCACTCTGCCCTTCTGAACCCCTGTACTCTGCCCTTCTGACCTCATGCACACTACCCTACATACTACTGACCCCTGTACTTCACCCTTCTGACCCCCTGTACTCTGCCCTTCTAACCTCCTGTACATTGCCCTACATACTACTGACCCCTGTACTCTGCCCTACTGACCTCCTGTACACTGCCCTAAGTACTACTGATCCCTGTACTCTGCCCTTCTGACCCCTGTTCTCTGCCCTTCTGACCCCCTGTGCTCTGCCCTTCTGACCTCCTGTACTCTGCCCTTCTGACCTGCTGTACTCTGCCCTTCTGTCCCCTGTACACGGCCCTACATACTACTGATCCCTGTACCCTACCCTTCTGACCCCCTGTACTCTGCCCTTCTGACCCCTGTACACTACCCTACATATTACTAACCCCTGTACTCTGCCCTTATGACCCCCTGTACTCTGCCCTTCTGACCCCTGTACACTGCCCTACATACTACTGACCCCTGTACTCTGCAATTTTGACCTCCTGTACTCTGCTCTTCTGACCCCTGTACACTGCCCCAAGTACTACTGACCCCTGTACTCTGCCCTTCTGACTCCTGTACACTGCCCTACATACTACTGACCCCTGTACTCTGCCCTTCTGACCCATGTACACTGCCCTACATATTGCTTATGTACACTGCTATATATAGTAATGGCCCCTATGCACTGCCTTACATACTACTGACCTCCGTCGGGAAAAACATTGTTTTTTTTTCCGATGTGAAAACCGGTCGTGTGTACGTGGCATAACAGGTTTTCTTCTGAGATTGCCCTGTATTTGGCTCCATCCATCTTCCCATCAACTCTGACCAGCTTCCCTGTCCCTGCTGAAGAAAAGCATCCCCACAAACATGATGCTGCCACCACCATGTTTCACCGTGGGCATGGTGTGTTCAGGGTGATGTGCAGTGTTAGGCCACTTTCATACTGAGGAGCTTAAAAATAGTGGTGCTTTACCGCTGATGCCCCAGTGTGAAAGTGCCCAAAGAAGCTGCTTGCAGGACTTTTTTTATCGTCCTGCTAGCGCAGGGCCCCAGTGTGAAAGCCCTCTGGCTTTCACACTGGGACTGCAGGGGAGTCATTTTTCAGGCGCTTTACAGGCGCTATTTTTAGCCCAAAAGCGCCTCAAAAACTCTTCAGTGTGAAAGGGGTCTAAGTTTTCCGGCACACATAGCGTTTTGCTTTTAGGTCAAAAAGTTCAATATTGGTCCCATCTGACCAGAGCACCTTCTTCCACGTGTTTGCTGTGTCCCCCACATGACTTATCGCAAACTGCAAACGGGACTTCTTATGGCTTTCTTTCAACAATGGCTTTCTTCTTGCCACTCTTCCATAAAGGCCAAATTTGTGGAGTGCACAACTAATAGTTGTCCTGTAGACAGATTCTCCCACCTGAGCTGTGGATCTCTGCAGCTTTTCCAGAGTTACCATAGGCCTCTTGGCTGCTTCTCTGATGAATACTCTCCTTGCCCAGCCTGTCAGTTTAGGTGGACGGCCATGTCTTGGTAGGTTTGCAGTTGTGCCATACTCTTTCCATTTTCGGATGATGGATTAAACAGTGCTCCGTGAGATGTTCAAAGCTTGAGATATTTTTTTATAACCTAACCCTGCTTTAAACTTCTCCACAACTCCCTGTCCCTGACCCCCTGAGCTGTCTGATGTGTCCCTTGGCCTTCATGATGCTGTTTGTTCACTAAGGTTCTTTAACAAACCTCTGAGGGCTTCACAGAACATATGTATTTATACTGATGTAGCACTATTTTTCTCTCTCTCTGCGGCTACTGGGGTATGATGGCATCACCTGTATAGTATTTAGGAGCCGAGTCTTTATAATATGTGTGATCAGGACAGGATCTTTAACAAGCACAGTGCCTCCACTTAATTGGGGCTTGTGACTAGCAAGTGAAATCCCAATTGAGAAATATATCTTCACATAGACAGTAATCCACACAGCATTGTATTTGAAAGTCCAAGTATTGAAGAAATAACATTCAGTGAACCATCCAACATAAAGTATTTTCCAAACAGGAACATAAAATCATTAACAGTATGTATGTATGTCTCAGCGAGATGAAACTGCAGCAGCAGCACTTACTCAGTCTGTGTTCTCTTAGCAGCCATTACTGTTCTCTCTCCACATGTCTGTCCCTCCACCCACATACCCACAAAACCCCTTGCCATCCTCTGGTCTTCTTGATGACTTCATCCTTGGTGAGACAAAGAGCATAGCAACCATATTGGAAAAGGGCAAACAAATACTGCATAACAAGAATATACACTTGGTAAATGGGCAAAGAAATGATCACATCACTACATTCTCCCCCTGCTGAAAATTCTTCCGACCCGGCAAGGATATACACTCAAAACATAGCAAAAGTTAACATCTTTGTCGCCTTCCGCAGACCACTTCTCCAGAAGCAATCTATTACAGATATTAGCTGCAAAGGAAATATGGTTAGTAACATATAGGCATCATGCTAACCAGTCTAGAATGAGCTGCAATCATGTCCATCAGAACATGAGGTTGTACATAGTTCTGTACAGCATAGCAGGGTTTTCCCAAGGTGTCATGAGTAAACGTTGGTGGAGGTCGTCGAACACAATATCCTCTCCTCAAGCCCTCAGGCATTAGTCCAGATAACTCTGGGACAGCATTAGTGGGAAAACTTGGTGCACCAACCATGCTGGGAACTGTAGGCACAACGTTTTGGGCTGTTGGTTCAAAACAGGAGTAGCTGGGTTCAGACCTCCCCTCTGAGGAAGGCCCCCATCAGTAATAGGTGAAGGAACCTGTACAGGAGACTCTGGTGGAGGTGTAAACCAGTCAGTGTCATCACTCGGGTCTCCACGGTCTGCGCAAGGCACATCATTAGAATCTGTAACAATATCAAATTGGGGATCATCATCAGCAGTAGCAACTTGTGGTGCTAAAAGCAAGTGATTCCTATGCCAGGCTTTGATCCGACCCTCAGGTCCTCGAATCCTGTAGACTGGAATTCTAGGCAATTTTTTTATAACTTCAAACAACTCATTTCGCCAGCGATCAGCTAATTTATGCTTGGCTGAAAGTCCCAAATTGCGGAGAAGCACTTTATCACTAGGTTGTAAGTCTTTGTAACGAACTTTAGCATCAAAACGCCTTTTATTGTCAGCATTTATTTTTTAAGTATTTTCCTCAGCCATTTGATAGACCTCTTTTAAACCCTGTTTAAGTTGTTCCACATACTGGTAATGATTTCTACTTTTCACTCCATCAGTGAACACACCCAACTAAATGTCAATAGGGAGACGGGCTTCTCTCTCAAACATGAGAAAATGAGAAGAGAAACCAGTTGATTCATGTCTGGTACAATTTTAGGCATGTACCATAGCTCCAACAGCACAGTGGTGTAGTAGTTAGCACTTTCACCTAGCAGCAAAAGGGTCGCTGGTTTGAATCCCAACCATGACACCATATGCCTGGAGTTTGCATGTTCTCCCTGTGTCTGCGTGGGTTTCCTTTGGGTACTCCGGTTTCCTACCACACTCCAAAGACATGCTGGTAGGTTAATTGTATCTTGTCCAAATTGGCCCAGTATATATGTGTGTATGACTGTGTGTCCCAAGCGTGTTGAGATCCTTCGGGGTAAAATGACCACACCAGCCAAGCAGACACTGGCTGCAAAAGCGCCTAGAGGCGATTCAGTTCGCATGTGTAGCGCTATACAAGTCACTCATTCATTCATTCAACATGTTGGCTCCAGGTTTGCTTAGCACCATTAGGGAGGGTACCCAACATGTTCAACAAGGTGCGATTGAAACATTCAGGGAGAGCATCACCCTCTGGATGATAAGGTGTGGTGCGGCTCTTGTCAATATTAAGCAATGTTAACAGCTCTTTAATTAGGCGACTTTCACAGTCCCGGCCCTGGTCAGAGTGAAGTCGATTTGGCAATCCATAATGAACAAAAAACTTCTCCCACAACACTTTAGCTACAGTTACTGCTTTCTGATCTTTGGTGGGATAGGCTTGAGCATATCGAGTATAGTGATCAGTCAAAATCAAAACATTTCCCACACCACTGCTGTCATTGTCAATACACAAAAAGTCCATGCACACTAAATCCATTGGACCACAACTTTTCAAGTGTTCCATAGGAGCAGCTCGAGTAGGCAAAGTTTTCCTTTGTAGACATCTCACACAACGGCGGCATTAGTCCACAACAGATTCCGTCATTCGTGGCCAAAAGAAAAGGTCTTGGATTAGTCCGTAGGTTTTTTCAACTCCTAGATGTCCATGTTGGTCATGCAAACTTCTCAAAACAGATTTTCTGTAGACTTGAGGGAACACTAGCTGTTTCCTTCCAGGATGATCATGGAACAAATGTACCCTGTATAAAAGTCCATCAATTATTTTGAGTTTATCCCATTCTTTAAGATAGTAGGTACTCTGCTCAGGTGGGGTTTTTCTCATGTAATTAGGATCTTTGCGGAAAACAGACTCTCTAACATGTCTGATTACTGGATCTCTTTTGTAGAAGGATCATATCTTTCTCTTGCAGCTGGATGTTTTCTGATACCCCTAAAGCTGTGGGGCAGCAATACATGTTTGGGATACACTCTTCACCAGCTCCCAAGGAGTCAATAACTTGTAAGTCAGAGAAAACGATATTGTCTCCTTGTACAGCCGCTGTAGCACAGTAGGCAGCCACAACAGGCCCAGGTACTTCCTCCCATTCACTTTCTTCTAAGTTCACTGGCAACCAAGGACGCCTAGAGAGAGCATCAGCCCCAATATTTTTGGGCCCTGGCTTGTACTTGAGAGTGAATTGGTAATTAAACAAGGCAGCAAGCCACCTATGACCAGTGGCATCCAGCTTAGCTGTAGTCAAAACATAAGTGAGGGGGTTGTCAGTTCTCACCTCAAACTGAGCCCCATACAAGTAATCATGCAGCTTTTTAACAATAGCCCACTTCAGGGTAAGAAATTCCAGTTTGTGAACAGGATAATTTCTTTCTGCTGGGCTTAGACTGCGACTAATATAAGCAACAGGACTTAGTCCCCCTGGGTACTCCTTATGTAGGACTCCTCCTAATCTATCATAGCTGGCATCTACATGCAGAATGTATGGCTTTTGTGGGTCTGCATAAGCCTGCACTGGCGCTTCTGTAAGACTTTTCTTAAGCTGTAGAAAAGCGTCCTCACAAGCAGAAATCCACCTCTCACTGAAAGGAGTTTTGCTGATTGTTTCAATGCCAGGGGTTTCTTTGAGCAAGTCATTAAAAGGCCAAACAGTCTTGGAATAGCCTCTAATGAAGCGGCGATAATAGCCACAAAACCCCAAGAAGGACCTCAGTTCTTTCAGATTTGTGGGACGGGCCAGGTTACCACAGCCTCCACTTTAGCAGGATCAGTTGCTACCCCTTCTGCAGATACTATGTGAACCATAAAGTTTACTGAAGAGCAAGCAAACTTACATTTGTCCAGGGAGAGTTTCAGACCTTCTTTCCTCAGACGATCTAGCACTTTAAACAGTCTCTGGTCATGCTCCTCCAGAGTGGAGCCAAAAACAATTATGTCATATAGGTAGACAATACATTGAGTGGGACAAAGGTCTCCCAGTGTCCGATCCACTAGACACTGGAAGGTTGCAGGTGCACCACTAATGCCCTGAGGCATGCGAGCAAACTGGAGAAACCCCAGAGGGCAGATAAAAGCTGTCTTTTCTTGATCTTCCTCACTCATTGGTACTTGGTAATAACCGGATCTTAAGTCCATTACTGTGAACCATTTGCTGCCTTGCAGGGCATCAAGAGTTTCCTCAATGCGAGGTAGCGTGTATTGATCTGGGACCGTTCGCTGATTTAGAGTCCTATAATCAACACATATTCGTACGCCACTGTAACGGGAAGGCCCGGGGAACTCAGAATCGCTTAGAAAGTATGAGATACCCTTGCTTCAGCTCCCCCAATGCCTCTTATGTGTCAACCACCCTGTGTCTCTATTAGGGGCACAGGGTGAATGAAAACCCCAATATGGTCTATGATAGCCATATTCAATCCTGCACAGACATTGTATCTAGATTGGATGTGTACTGTGAGGGGGGGGGGGGGGGTTGTGTAATCATTGCTGTGAGGAATTAAGGGGATTTACATGCTATTGTTCCTTGTGGCTTGGCTTGCTTGAAATTGAAATAGTAATATTAGTCCACAATATTGTTTTATTCTGAACTTACCAGGTTAATTGAGAGATGTGTTACCTGCCAGTGTGATGTAAATGAATCTAGAAGGGCGTCTGAAGTCCCTTTTAGTGTGAATAGGAATAATTAAGTCTATACTTATGGGTAATTGTACTCAGGCAGATGGAGCGTCTGCCAACCCTTTCATGAGAAGATGTGTATTGAAGATCGTTATGTCTATTGTGCAAAGTCTGTTGTCTCCTAACAGACGTCAAAAGAATGTGTTGAGTCTTGTAATGTGTGGGTGGAGCTGGGCCACTGTTCATGTTAAACTAATGTGTATTGGATGTATATAAAAGTTACAATGTTTCTCAATAAAAATGTAATTCGATCCTGGAAGAGACAGAGTACGTCTCGTTTCTTCTGGAAGGATTAATCTTATGGGAAAGGGTCGCCTGGCTGTGGAAGATTGGTAGCGAGTGGGTGTCCAGGAGAGGGAACATCTTATACGGCGTTAACCCCTTCATATTTGGGGTGCCGTTACATTGGTTGGCAGCAGCGGGATTTTCCCTCCAGTTCCTGGGACACTCCAAACCACCACAGTGAATGACAAGCTATGCAGCCTGCAGGAAAGTCACGCTAAAAGACCTACTTGAGAGCCGAGATGGACTAGAAGAAGGGTGATGCAGGACCCCGGTCAGTTGAAGATTTGTTTCAGCAACGAGTTTGACAGCGCTTGGCATTATATGGTGCTAACCCATCAGAGACCGCCATACAGGAAGCCATTAGAGGCATCCAGCTGCAGGATGCGTGACAAAAGAGAGAACTAGAGCGGCAAGAGAGAGAACTAGAGCGACAAAAGAGAGAACGAGAGCGTCAAGAGAAAGGACTAGAGCGACAAAAGAGAACGAGAGCGACAAAAGAGAGAACTAGAGCGGCAACATGAGCGGAGAACGGCGGAGATACGGCAATCGGAGATCGCCTACAAACAGCTGCTAGACTCTACTCAGCAGCAGGATGGGGCCCCCTTTGCCTGGGACTATCAGGAAATACCAGTTGACAACTATGAAATCCTGGCTGAAGAATCGGCAGTGGAAAATCTGAAGATTGCCATCCCTAAAGCCGAAGTGGATGATATGGAGTTCCAGGGAGCTAGCCTGGCTGAAGAATCGGCAGTGGAAAAGCTGAAGATTGCCATCCCTAAAGCCGAAGTGGATGATATGGAGTTCCAGAGAGCTAGGGCAGTTGGCTCATCTCCCCAGCCACAGATTACAGAAGGTATGGACTTAAGGGACTGTTCAGAGGATGTTATGGATTATGCATAGCCTGCTCAAGTACTGGCAGCAGGACAGAGTACTGCAGACCCCTGCTCTACACCCGTGGCAGTTTTGGAGGCCCGAGGTGAGAAGGCGATGGTTCCTCTTTCCCAGTGGATTTCAGAGATGCAGGAAGGAGAAGCAGGCCATTTCCCCCCCCCCCAACAGTTAACCAGAGCAGATGGTGTGGAGTCCCCAGCAGAAGTGCTGGCAACAGGGCAGAGTGATACCCACCTCTGCCCAGCACCGGAAACCACTGTGGAGTTTCAGGGAGCCGGGGCAGTTGGCCCTTCTCCCCAGCAACAAGCTGAGGCAGTAAAGCTTTTACCCCCAGCTGAATCGATGGCAGCAGGGCAGAATGCTACTGGCCTCTGCACACAACTGCAGCTTGAGTGGATATCGGTGGATGGGACTGCAGTCCCCACTCACAGCAACCCAGCAGAAGAGCTGGCAACAGAGCAGAGTGCCATGGGCCTCTGCTCTCAACTAACAGAAGAGGGAGTTCCTGTGGTATTGGATGGGACTTCAGTCCTCACTGACACAACCCCAGAAAATGGTGTGACACTGAGACAGGAGGATGTCAGCCTTGCTTTGCAAGCACTGGGGGATTTTCACCTACCACAAGTGGATGGGACTTCAGTCTCCACTTGTATACCCCAGGGATGCCGGGCAGTCGACCCAGATCCCCAACAGCATGACGGACTGAGCCCAGTCACCCTGTCTTCTCTCCAGCGGCTGAAAGGACTCCAGGGAGAAGGGCCAGTCCAGGCCTCTCCCCAGCGGCGGGTATGTTCTCTGAGAGAGGCAGAGGTTGGCTGGGTAAGTAATGCTCTGTTTGGAGAAATTTATTTGGGGTACTGTGTGGATACCGGCATTAGAAGAAGGGACCTATGGACTAACTTCAGAGTCAACCCGCCTGGGGTCCCCTCCTTTGTTAGTCCCCTGCCGAAAGGGGAGAGATGTAACGGGAAGGCCCGGGGAACTCAGAATCGCTTAGAAAGTATGAGATACCCTTGCTTCAGCTCCCCCAATGCCTCTTATGTGTCAACCACCCTGTGTCTCTATTAGGGGCACAGGGTGAATGAAAACCCCAATATGGTCTATGATAGCCATATTCAATCCTGCACAGACATTGTATCTAGATTGGATGTGTACTGTGAGGGGGGGGGTTGTGTAATCATTGCTGTGAGGAATTAAGGGGATTTACATGCTATTGTTCCTTGTGGCTTGGCTTGCTTGAAATTGAAATAGTAATATTAGTCCACAATATTGTTTTATTCTGAACTTACCAGGTTAATTGAGAGATGTGTTACCTGCCAGTGTGATGTAAATGAATCTAGAAGGGCGTCTGAAGTCCCTTTTAGTGTGAATAGGAATAATTAAGTCTATACTTATGGGTAATTGTACTCAGGCAGACGGAGCGCCTGCCAACCCTTTCATGAGAAGATGTGTATTGAAGATCGTTATGTCTATTGTGCAAAGTCTGTTGTCTCCTAACAGACGTCAAAAGAATGTGTTGAGTCTTGTAATGTGTGGGTGGAGCTGGGCCACTGTTCATGTTAAACTAATGTGTATTGGATGTATATAAAAGTTACAATGTTTTTCTCAATAAAGTCATTCGATCCTGGAAGAGATAGAGTATGTCTCGTTTCTTCTGGAAGGATTAATCTTATGGGAAAGGGTCGCCTGGCTGTGGAAGATTGGTAGCGAGTGGGTGTCCAGGAGAGGGAACATCTTATACGGCGTTAACCCCTTTCATATTGGGGGGTGTCGTTACAGCCACCATTTTTCTTTCTGACCACCACAATTGTTTTGATCTTTCATTTTGTGCAAGCACTCTCGAACATCATCCAGATCTTTAGGAGGTATGCGCCTGGGTCTTTCTCTAAATGAGGTGCTATCTGTTAGGCAAATACTGTGCTGAATACTTTTAGCACACCCAACATCCATGTCATCAGTTTAAAAACATCTTCATATTCCATTAGGTGCTCTCCTAGCGCTTGTTTGTGCTCTGCAGGACTATCAGCATCATTCAGGTGAAAGTCTAATTGGTTTCTTTCTCCTCGACCTTGGCAGGGTAGGAGCTAATGGTTTTCATTGGGTAACAATAGGCTACCTTTTTCCAGGCTGGTATTATAACTGGGTATGTGGTAATGTTCCGAACAGTAACAATATCCATTCCTGGACATTTTAAACGATAGTCTTTCCTTTCTGGTACTAGCTTCCAGCCATTCTTTGCAGCCTCTTTTGTATCAGTCTTCAGCAGGAAAAAGCTACGGTTGCACTTGGTGAAATTTCCACATAAACCCGCATCACTCTCACTCCCCCGGCTGGAAGCTCTATGGGGTGCCATGGATTTCCCACACACCCTCCAGGAAGATCAGGAGCAAAGGTTTGGCAGATATTTTGAAGCTCTGGAGCAACAGGGAGTGAAGGTAGAGGAGTTCCCTGTTGGGGCTGAAGAAACCGTAAGAAGGCAGCCTCAAAGGTTTCCACATTGGAACCCACAATCATAGGAGCATACTCGTTACCCCCAGGTGGAGGGCTCACATAAGCAATTACTGTACTTTAAGTGGGGGATCCTCATCAGCTATCACACCAGGAATGCGAAGCTCAACTTCTAGACAACCATCCATAAATACAGGATTTTCTCCCACACCATAAACAGGCATAGTGTCCATAGGTTGCAAAGGGAGGTGGTTTAAGTGTTGCTGATAGAAGGGCTTGTATATGATAGTCAGCTGAGAACCAGTATCAAACAGAGCAGTAGTGGGTATATCATTAACAAACAAATTGAAAGTACATCTGCGGCCTATCCCAGGTAGTTTGGTAAACATTTGTTTTCTATATTTTCCCTGTTTTCTTTTGTACACATGTCCAGCTTTACTGTGATTTTCAGAACTATCAGCCAGCAGTGGACACTGACGAACTGTGTGGCCTGCTTGTCCACAGCGGAAACATTTAATGTGGAAGAGAGGCTTATCATTGAAGGTTTTATCAGCAGATTGAGCTCTAGGCTGTGGGAGTTTACCCATACCTCCCAACTTTTAAAAATGCAATTGCGGGACATTCATGTTGCTGAGGAGGGGGGGGGCGGGCGCTATAAAAGTTGTTGAGTGGGGGGGGGCTTGCTTCGGGGGATGGCATGACTTTTAACTTGATGAGCGGGGGGGGTTCCGCAGACTGATGCCGATCGGGGGGGGGGGCGCTTACCTCCTCCTCCCGTGCTGCCTCCACTCTGGCTCTCCTCTTCCTGTGCGGGAAAAATTGCCGTCTCACGAGACTGGAGTGTCTATGCGGGAAGCTCCCACAGAATCCGTGTGGGTTGGGTGGTATGGTCTACCCACCTCATTGTTTTTAGCAACAGTCTAATTTTTGTACTCAACCAAAGAACTCTGTTTAACTTTGCTCTTAGAAGGGGTACTAAAACGAATATCAGATTCCTGTTTCTTTACTTCAATCATAGTTTCAGTGAAAGTAAAGTTTCTCTCTCTCAAAACAACTCTTAGGACCGGTGACATTGGGTGAGGTGGCAGTAGCCCCTTTATTATTTGAGCAGTCCTTAATTTGTCAACATCCGTAGGAGAGATTACCTTTTCAGTGAGCAATCTCCCTAGAAGGACTTCAAGCCTCCTCACAAACACAGAAACATCCTCTCCCTCTTTATGCTTTGTCTGTTTAAAATTGGCAAGCATCTGATCAGGGTCATGGAGCAGTCCATAAGCATCTGTCAAAACATCAATATATTTTTGAGCACTGGTACTCACATGAGTGTCGTTGCAAGCTCTAATGCTAATGGATGCTGGTGGTCTTAAACTTTCCATGATGCCCTGTTTTTTCTCTGAGCAGGTCCGATCCTCTATCACTTGTTGTGCAAAATCTTTCCACACCTCAAAGCTTTCTTCAGCACAGGGAGCACCCCTAAAAACGCCTTTAATTTGCAGCAGGTGCTCAATATTTGTTTCCTGCTTAGCGGCTGTAGCAGTCAACATTAGAGTTTCTCCTGATGAAGTTGTATTCAATGGTTTACACTTTACTGGCAGGGCTGGTAACTTCCGCCTTACTGGAGGTGAGATTACTGGAAATACTACAGCACAACCAAATACTTCAGCCCCCTTTGGATATATGCAAAAGAGCCCTTTAACTGGATTTAAATCCACCTCACTGAGACAGAGATAATAGGTATACAGTTCATAACTCTCATCCTCCTCTCTTTTATCCACAAGAGAGGCAGACTGCAAGGTTTCATTTGCTTGCAGCGCCTCCTGCAGTCTATGGGTGCTCACAGTGATAGGTACACACGAAATAGCAAATGTCCTTTTAGGTGGAAGTCCCTCTTCCAGGGCCCACTGCCTCACAGCTTCTGTTGATAATAGTGACATGGTCGTTCCTTAATGTCCTGATCCAAGATATTTATCTCAGCAGTGCCTCCAAATGTAGCACTATTTTTCTCTCTCTCTGCGGCTACTGAGGTATGATGGCGTCACCTGTATAGTATTTAGGTGCCGAGTCTTTATAATATGTGTGATCAGGACAGGATCTTCACTCAATTGGGGCTTGTGAATAGCAAGTGAAATCCCAATTGAGAAATATATCTTTACATAGACAGTAATCCACACAGCATTGTATTTGAAAGTCCATGTATTGAAGAAATAACATTCAGTGAACCATCCAACATAAAGTATTTTCCAAACAGGAACATGAAATCATTAACAGTCTCTGTATGTATGTCTCAGTGAGATAAAACTGCAGCAGCAGCACTTACTCAGTCTGTGTTCTCTTAAGCCTCGTACACCCGACTGGTTTTCTCGGCAAGAAAACTGCTGGGAGAGCTTTTTGCCGTGAAAACCGTTCGTGTGTATGGTTTCTCGACAGGAAAACTGCTGGGAATCTTGACGAGAAAAATAGAGAACCTGCTCTCAATTTTTCTAGTCGTGATTCTCGGCAGAGTGTTTCCTGCCGAGAAAACCGGTCATCTGTATGCTTACCTGTCTGAGGTAAACCCGTGCATGCTCGAAAAGACTTTGACGCATGCGCGGTAGCATACAAGGTTAGTGTGGGGTGTAGCAAGATGGCGGTGACGGCATTGAATGTGACGAGCGCCAGCTCATCGTAGTCGATGATGTCATTGCGTTCTTGCCATTCAAAAGAATGGCGTTTTTTTGGAGTGGCCGTCTGTACACAGGGCTTGGCAAGACAAGCTTGCCAGGAATCCCGTCGAGAAAACCAAAGTTTTTTTTCCCAACGGGATTCCCGCCCTTGTGTACAGGGCTTAAGCAGTCATTACTGTTCTCTCTCCACATGTCTGTCTATCCACCCACTTACCCACAAAACCCCTTGCCATCCTCTGCTTTTCTTGATGACTTCATCCTTGGTGAGACAAAGAGCATAGCAACCATATTGGAAAAGGGCAAACAAACACTGCATAACAAGAGTATACACTTGGTAAATGGGCAAAGAAATGATCACATCACTACACTGAGATTCAATTACACTCAGGTGGACTCTATTTACTAATTAGGTGACTTCTGAAGGCAATTTGTTCCACTAGATTTTAGTTAGGGGTATCAGAGTAAAGGGGGCTGAATACAAATGCACGCCACACTTTTCACATATTTATCTATAAAAAAAATTGAAAACCATTTATCATTTTCCTTCCACTTTACAATTATGTGCCACTTTGTGTTGGTCTATCACATAAAATCCCAATAAAATAGATTTACGTTTTTGGTTGTAACATGACAAAATGTGGAAAATTTCAAGGGGTATGAATACTTTTTTAAGGCATTGTATATATTACACCTTACCTAAAAATGTGTGCCCAGCTAAATAAATTGTACAACGGGGTATTATTGTATATCAATGTACAGTGCCTTGCAATAGTATTTACCCTCTTGGCATTTTTCGTGTTTTGTTGCCTCACAACCTGGAAAATGGATTGTTTGAGGATTTACATCATTTAATTTACAGAACATGCCCACAACTTTGAAGATGTTTTTTTTTTATTGTGAAGCAAACAACAAATAGGACAAAATAACAGAAAAAGTCAATGTGCATAACTATTCACCCCCCCCCCCCCCCCCCCTGTAGAGCCACCTTTTGCAGCTATCACAACTCCAAGTTGCTTTGGATAAGTCTCTATGAGCTTGCCACTGGGATTTTTGCCCATTCCTGCTTGCAAAACTGCTCCAGCTCCTTCAAGTTGGATGGTTTGCGCTTGTGAACAGCAATCTATAAGTCTGACCACAGATTTTCTATTGGATTGAGGTCTGGGCTTTGACTAGGCCATTCCAACACATTTACATGTTTCCCCTTAAACCACTCAAGTGTTGCTTTAGCAGTGTGTTTAGGGTCATTGTCCTGCTGGAAGTTGAACCTCCGCCCTAGCCTCAAATCACACACAGAGTGGTACAGGTTTTGGTCAAGAATATCCCTGTATTTAGCACCATTCATCTTTCCCTCAACTCTGACCAGTTTCCCAGTCCCGACTCCTGAAAAACATCCCCACAGCATGATGCTGCCACCACCATGTTTTACTGTGGGGATGGTGTTCTTTGGGTGATGTGATGTGTTGGGTTTGTGCCAGACATAGCGTTTTCTTTGATGGCCAAAATTTTAAATTTTAGTCTCATCAGACCAGAGCACCTTCCTCCATACATTTTGGGAGTCTCCCACATGCCTTTTCGCAAACTCAAAACGTGCCATTTTGTTTTTTGCTGAAAGAAATGGATTTCGGCTGGCCACTCTGCCATAAAGCCCAACTCTATGGAGCGTACGGCTTACTGTCGTCCTATGTACAGATACTCCAGTCTCTGCTGTGGAACTCTGCAGCTCCTCCAGGGTTACCTTAGGTCTTTGTGATGCCTCTCTGATTAATGCCCTCCTTGCCCGGTCCGTGAGTTATGGTGTGCGGCCGTCTCTTGGCAGGTTTGCTGTTGTGCCATGTTCTTTCCATTTGGTTATGATAGATTTGATGGTGCTCCTAGGGATCATCAAAGATTTGGATATTTTTTTATAACCCAACCCTGACTTGTACTTCTCAACAACATTGTCCCTTACTTGTTTGGAGTGTTGCTTGGTCTTCATGGCAGTGTTTGGTTAGTGGTGCCTCTTGCTTAGGTGTTGCAGCCTCTGGGGCCTTTCAAAAAGATGCGTATATGTAACACTTCGATTATGTGACACTTAGATTGCACACAGGGGGACATAATTTCACTAATTATGTGACTTCTGAAGGTAATTGGTTGCACCAGAGCTTTTTATGGGCTTCATAGCAAAGGGGGTGAATACATACGCACATGCCAATTATCATTTTTTTATTTCTGAAAAATTGTTTTATGTATATGTATTTCTAGATTTACTTCACCAACTTAGACTATTGTGTTCTGATCCATCACATATAATTCAAATTAACCACTTAAGCCATGGACCATTTGGCTGGCCAAAGACCAGGCCATTTTTTGCGATTCGGCACTGCGTCGCTTTAACTGACAATTGCGCGGCCGTGCGATGTAGCTCCCAAACAAAATTGACGTCCTTTTTTTCCCACAAATAGAGCTTTCTTTTTGTGGTATTTGATCACCTCTGCGGTTCTTATTTTTTGCGCTATAAACAAAAATAGAGCGACAATTTTGAAAAAAAAGCAATATTTTTTTACTTTTTGCTGTAATAAATATCCCCAAAAATATATTAAAAAAACATATTTTTTAGTTTAGGCCGATACGTTTTTATCTACATATTTTTGTTAAAAAAAATTGCAATAAGCGTTTATTGATTGGTTTGCGCAAAACTTATAGCGTCTACAAAATAGGGTATCGTTTTATGGCATTTTTATTCATATTTTTTTTTTACTAGTAATAGTAAATCAGCGATTTTTATCGTGACTGCGACATTAGGGCGGACACATCGGACACTTTTGACGCCACTTTGGGACTATTGTCATTGATACAGCGATCAGTGCTATAAAAATGCACTGATTACTGTAAAAATTACACTGGCAGTGAAGAGGTTAACCTGTAGGGGGTGCTGAAGGGGTTAAGTGTGTCCTAGGGATGTGTTCTAACTGTAGGGGCGATGGGCTATGTGTGACATGACTAGACATGTGCAAAAAGAAAAAATTTGTTTAGTTTCGTTTCATTTTAATTAGTTAATTAATTAATTTTGTTTAGTTGGAGTCGTTAAATTCGTTTTCGGAATTCGTTCGGTTTTCGACCGAATTCGAAAAATCGGTCGCATTCGAAAATATTTCAACCGAATTCGAAAATATTTCTACCAGGTTCGATCATCTTTCAACTGGATTCAAAATTATTTCAACCGAATTCGAAATTATTATAGAGTGAATTAAAATTTGAATAGAGAAGATTAGAATAGATAAGAATAGAAAAGAACAGAATAAAAAAATAAGAGAATACAATAGAACAGAATAGAAAAAAAATTATATATATATATATATATATATATATATATATATATATATATATATATAACCGTCCATCTTCCGAAATTCGAATTTAGTATAGAACGATTTCAATTAGAATAGAAAAGATTTGAATAGAAAAGAACAGACTAGAAAAACAATATAACAGAATAAAATGAAATATAATATATTATATTTTATTCTATTCTGTTCTATTGTTTTTCTAGTCTATTCTTTTCTATTATTTTCTATTCTATTTTATTCTAATCTTTTCTATTCGAAATCATTCTATACGAAAATCGAATGTCAGAAGATGGTTATTTATATATATATGGATCTATATCTATAGATATATAGATATATCTATATACATATCTATATCTATTGTGGGGGGGTTCGCTCGGCAGCGGGTGTGTGTGATCCCCTGGATGGGCTCCCCACACAAAAACAGGCCCAGCAGACGGAGGTTGTGGTTTTCAAGATCAAAAAGGTGCGGTTTATTTCTCTATTTACAGTGACAAAAAAACACAGCAAAGCAAAAAGAAACATAAACAAAATAAACCCTGGTCAGCTTGACCTCTGACTAAACATGCAGGTTTCCTAACTAACAACTGGGATCAGCCTGGTGCTGTCCTAGTCCCTAAGTCCCTGGTTTAGTAAATGTCCAAACAAATGGCCACACAGGCTTTGTCTCACCGCACAGGGGTTCACTCTCCCTAGACAGTCCACACAGGTCTGGTTCCAGGCATGAGCAAACACCTAATGAAGCTGGGAGTTTTTATAGAGGCCTTAAACGAGCTGACAAGCTTCAGCTGGTCTCATCAACTCCCTGCCTGCACGACGCCCAGCACTCTCCCTAGAGGTATGAATCATCCATGAGCCCACTAGCCTCAGCTGGGCTTCATCAACTCCCTCCCTAGTTGTATAAGTCGGCATAAAGCCTGAATCTGGGAGAAATATATCTACCCCCCTGGATGCAACCAGGTGACTTTACCTTCCTGCTGTCACATACCCCCCCTCTTGTTTTAACCTTGGGGTTGGAACACCAGCAATCAGGCATTCATGTACTCGAGACAAAGCATCCACATTCCCCATTTGAATGCCAGGGCGATGCTTTACTGTGAAGTTGAATTCCTGTAGGGCCAGGAACCACCTATTCACTCTTCTATTTGTCTCCTTGTTTTGAGCCATCCACTTTAACGGAGCGTGATCCGTAACCATGTCAAAGTGCCTACCTAGCAGATAGTACCGAAGGGAATCTAGAGCCCACTTCACCGCTAAACACTCCTTTTCAACCGTGGCGTAATTTACCTCATGGGACTTCAACTTCCTGCTGAGGTAAATGACTGGGTGCTCTTCCCCGTTCCAGACCTGGGACAATACTGCTCCTAACCCCACATCTGACGCATCACTTTGTATGACAAAGTCTTTAGAGAAGTCGGGTGAGTACAACACTGGCTGGCTACATAAGGCTTGTTTCAAGAATTGGAATGCTGCCTCAGCCTCGGGGGTCCATTTAATCATGACCGACCCTTTCCCTTTCGTCAGGTTGGTTAGGGGCACAGCCTTAGAAGCAAAGTGGGGAATGAAGCGCCGATAATAACCCGCGATTCCCAGAAAGGCCCGTACCTGCTTCTTGCTGTTGGGACGTGGCCAACTCTGGATGGCCTCGACTTTGTTGAGTTGGGGTTTTATTACTCCCCTGCCAATGGTGTACCCAAGATATTTGGCCTCCTCCTGCCCAATGGTACACTTCTTGGGGTTAGCCGTAAACCCCGCTTCCCGGATAGAGTCTAGGACTGCTTGCACTTTTGGCAGATGTGAGGCCCAATCTGTGCTATGGACAATTACGTCATCCAGGTAAGCCACAGCATACTTCCGATGGGGCCTCAGTATCTGGTCCATTTTCCGCTGGAATGTGGCCGGCGCATTCTGTAACCCGAACGGCATTCTCTTATATTGGAACGCCCCGTCTGGGGTTACAAATGCGGTTTTCTCTTTGGCCGACTTGGCCAGGGGAATTTGCCAATACCCTTTTGTGAGGTCAAGAGTCGTCATGTATCGGGCTGTTCCCAGCCGGTCGATCAACTCATCTATACGTGGCATGGGGTAGGTGTCAAATTTTGTAACTTTGTTCAACTGACGAAAATCGTTACAAAATCGCCAGCTCCCATCCGGTTTAGGCACCAACACAATGGGACTAGACCAATCACTTTGGGACTCCTCTATCACCCCTAAGTTCAGCATTTTCTGTACTTCCTCCCGTATTGCCTCCCGTCGGGCCTCTGGGATCCGATAGGGTTTTAACTTCACCCTTTCACCGGGCGGGGTAATAATATCATGCTCTACCCCAGATGTTTGTCCCGGCAGCTCAGAGAACACCTCCTTGTTGCGAAGCACCAACTCCTTCACCTCCTGTTGTTGGGGTTGTGACAAGGTGGCTGCTATTCCAACCTCCGGAATCACGCAACCAGTTTGAGCTGGTGACCAAGTTTCTGCGACTAGGGACTCTCTATCCCTCCAGGCTTTCAACAGATTAACGTGATAGATCTGTTCGGGCTTTCGCCTTCCTGGTTGTCTGACCTTGTAATTCACTTCGCTCACTTTTTCCATTATCTCGTAGGGGCCTTGCCATTTGGCAAGGAATTTACTTTCAACCGTAGGGACAAGTACCAATATCCTATCCCCCGGGGAAAAGGTACGGGTCTTGGCTCCACGGTTGTACACTCTCTGCTGTGCCAACTGCGCTTGGGCCAAATGTTCCTTCACGATGGGCATTACCTGTGCAATTCGATCTTGCATCAGGGCGACATGCTCAATCACACTCCTGTGGGGAGAACTCTCACTTTCCCAAGTTTCCTTGGCAATATCCAACAGTCCTCTTGGGTGTCTCCCATACAGTAACTCAAAGGGGGAGAATCCCGTAGAGGATTGGGGCACCTCCCTAATAGCAAACATCAAATAAGGAAGTAGACAGTCCCAATCCTTTCCATCTCTATCCACCACTTTCTTCAACATTTGTTTTAGGGTTTTGTTGAATCTTTCAACCAGCCCATCGGTTTGGGGGTGATACACAGACGTACGCAATTGCGTCACTTTGAACAATTTACACAGCTCTTTCATAACCCGGGACATAAAGGGTGTACCTTGGTCCGTAAGCAGTTCTTTACAAATACCCACCCGGCTAAAAACAAGAGATAGCTCTTTGGCTATGGTTTTGGCCGAGGTATTTCGGAGAGGGATCGCTTCTGGATAACGGGTGGCATAGTCCATTATAACTAATATGTACTGGTGCCCCCTAGCGGACTTGATTATAGGACCTACCAAATCCATTGCGACCCTCTCAAACGGGACCTCAATGATGGGTAGAGGGACCAGCGGGCTACGGAAATGTGGCATCGGGCCGACCTCTGACACACAGGGCAGGAGGAACAATAATTTTCTATGTCCTTCATCACCCCAGGCCAATAGAATCTCTGTAATACCCTCTCTCGGGTTTTCTCTGTCCCCAGATGACCTCCAAGAATGTGCCCATGGGCCAACTCCAACACCAACTTCCTGTAAGGTTTGGGCACCACAAGCTGCTCAACGGTTTCTTCTGCCCTTTTTGCCACCCGATACAGTAGGTCCTTCTCTACGCTGAAGTATGGGTAAGTGCAGGTATTATCTGGGTTCACTAACTCGCCATCTATTTCCACTACGTTTTCCCGTGCCTTTATTAGGGCGGGGTCTTTTAACTGTTCTGTGGCAAAATTTTCCCTGTGAACCTCAAGATCAGAAAACTCCACAGACGGTAGGTTTTCGTCTGAGGAGGTGGGCTCCTCTCCAGTTTCTTGAGTCTCGCCTGCCAATACTGACAAGGGAAATTCTGGAGAGTCCTCACCTGTCAGGGAAATAGCCGAAGAAGGACTGGCAATTCTGCCCAAGACAATCATGGCTGCCATGGTGCACAGCATGACTAAGGTGGGCGGTACTTCCTCCTTGTAACCTGAACAGATCACATGACTAACTTCCTGGTCTATTTAAGCCTGCTGCTGGAGCTGCTCATTGCTGGATTATCTCTTCAGTCTCCTGTGTACCTTGACCTTGTCTCCTGATCCGTGCTTATCCGTTGTGACCCGGCTTGCCTTAACCTCGCTTCCTGTTCTCCTGTGTTTGACCCTCGGCCTGCTTCTGGACTCTGCTTCTGCTTCCTGACCACCCGGCTTGACCCTCGGCTTGTACCTGGACCCTGCACGTGTATGACCCCGGCTCGCCCCTGTATATGCTCTGGACTGATCTCCTGTGTTTGACCCCCGGCCTGGCTTCCGATATCTCCGTTCATCTGAATATAACCAGCTCAGTTCTGCCTGCCTCCGCCATCCCTCAGTGGCTGAGCTCATCAGACTGCAAGCAAGCACCTGGCCAACCGTGCTTCTGTGGGCACCGCGCTCCCTGTTCCCAACTCCAGGGGCGCGCTGCACTCAGCCGCAAGGGGAGCCCTCTTAGCATCTCGATCTCCATACTCGTTCCTGACAGTATAATCCAGACATGTCAGAGATCGACAGAGGCGCTTCCCCTATAGAGGCTATGTGCCAGCAGATCACTGCACTTACCCAAACAGTGCAAAGACTACAAGACGCCCATGAGCAATTAGAGGGTCACCTGCATCACTTGTCTTCCAATCCTATATCTCCTGATCCAAGACCTACCTCCAGTTGTACTCCCTCTGCTGCAATGTCTCAGGAGGTTCCTCTCACCGTGCCGATCCCGCTTCCTGAACCACGTGTGCCGACCCCTGAACGGTTCTCGGGGGACCGAAGAAAGTTTAGGACTTTTAAAAATTCCTGCCTACTATACCTGGCTCTTCAACCAAGAACTTTCTCCTTGGAGAATATTAAAGTTGGTTTCATTATCTCCTTACTCTTGGACGACCCCCAGGTGTGGGCCCACGGGCTACTGGAACAGAAGAGCCCCATTACTGACTCTGTTGACACTTTCTTCACAGCTATGGCCCAGTTGTACGATGATCCCCATCGTATGACTACGGCCGAGAATGCCCTGCACACCCTGCAGCAGGGGCAACTTCCCGCAGAGGATTACACTGTGGACTTCCGCACATGGGCCGCAGACACATGTTGGAATCAAGCTGCCCTGAAGTACCAATATCGTCTGGGCCTATCGGAGTCCCTCAAGGACGAGCTGGCCAGGGTAGCAGTCCCGGATACCTTGGAGGGCCTCATCCAGTTAGCCATACAACTGGACAGACGCCTACGTGAACGTCTATTCGAGAAGTCTCAGACTCTCCAATCAGCTCAAGGACTGCCAGAATCCTCTTTTTCTCTCGCCTCCAATCCACCCATACCTGAAGTCAAGCCCAGACAGATGGGCCTGTTTCGGCCTGCCCTATCACCTGAGGAAAGACTCTACCGTCGAAAGGCGAACCTTTGCTTTTACTGTGGAGACAATGGCCATTTCTTACAAAATTGCCACCTCAGGGCGAAGAAACCATTCTTCAAACCCCCAGTACATTGTCAAGTGTCAGGACTTACCTCATCTCACCCTGTCCTCGCTATCTCCCTATCGGTGGCCAGGGAAGAGATCCGTCTTTCAGCCATCATCGACTCTGGGGCCTGCAGCTGCTTCCTAGACATCAACTTGGCCAAAGGACTTGGAATTCCCCTTGTTACCAAGAAGCAGCAGTTAACAGTTCATTTGGCTGATGGATCTCTACCCAGTTCTGGACTGATAACCCATGAGACCCTGCCAATCCCTATGACAACCAGCTCTGGCCACAAGGAACTGGTACGTTTCGATGTTTTGTGCTCTCCTCTGTTTCCGGTCATTCTGGGAGTCCCCTGGTTACGAGCACACAACCCTCACATTGACTGGCTGAAGAATGAAGTGCTGTTTTCATCTGCTTACTGTCAGCAGAATTGTCTGCCCCCTGGCCCTAAGGACTTTACCAGCTGCCTGACCATACAACCTGTTTCTAGTTCCAATCCTCATGTACCCTCTGCCTACCTAGAATTTCTGGATGTATTCGACAAGAAGGGAGCAGACTCCCTTCCACCTCATCGTCCCTATGACTGCCCTATTGACTTGCTCCCAGGCTCCGAAATTCCCTTTGGTCGTATCTTCCCTTTATCAGAGACTGAACTCGAAACATTACGACTCTATGTCGATGAAAACCTGGCAAAGGGATTCATTCGTCCCTCTTCTTCCCCTGCAGGTGCTGGCATATTTTTTGTCGAAAAAAAGGATAAAACGCTTAGGCCTTGTATAGACTACCGAGATCTGAATAAGATCACTATCAAAAATCGCTATCCACTCCCTCTCATCCCGGAACTCTTCCAACGATTCCGTTCTGCTCGAGTTTTCTCCAAACTGGACTTACGAGGTGCTTATAATCTGGTTCGCATTCGAGAGGGGGATGAGTGGAAAACAGCTTTCCGAACTCGTTTCGGACATTTTGAATATTTGGTGATGCCTTTTGGCCTCTGCAATGCTCCAGCCACGTTCCAGCACTTTGTGAACGACATTTTCCGAGACCATCTTGACAACTTCCTCATTGTATACCTGGATGACATCCTTGTCTTCTCGGCCACGCTGGAGATTCATCGAGTGCACATGAAAAAGGTACTAACTATTCTAAGAACGCATGGACTATATGTAAAAGCCGAAAAATGTGACTTTGAGAAAGAATCTTTCCAGTTTTTGGGTCTTGTCATATCTGCGAAAGGAGTGGCCATGGATCCCCAGAAAGTAAAAGCGATCCTGGAGTGGCCTGTCCCCTCCGACAAGAAGGGTGTTCAAAGGTTTATTGGCTTTTCAAACTTTTACAGACGATTTATTAAGAACTTTTCAGCCATTATATCACCCATTACCCAACTAACCCGTTTGCATTCCAGATTCCAGTGGTCCCCGGAGGCTCAGGCAGCTTTCGACAGACTTAAAACAGTGTTTGTTTCAGCGCCAGTTCTTCAGCATCCTGACCCTGCATTGCCCTACATTTTGGAAGTCGATGCCTCCGAAGTGGCCACAGGAGCTATCCTTTCTCAACGACAGGGCCCCAAATCATTGTTACATCCTGTAGCCTTTTCCTCTCGAAAAATGACACAACCGGAAAGAAATTACGACGTCGGAGATCGGGAGCTTTTGGCCATCAAAACAGCCCTGGAAGAGTGGAGATATTTACTTGAAGGTGCAGCACATCCCATTATGATCTTTACCGATCATAAAAATTTAGAATATCTGAGGACTGCAAAACGTTTGAGACCGCGTCAAGCTCGGTGGGCGTTATTCTTTTCGAGATTCAATTTTCACATCTCGTTTCGTCCCGGATCTAAAAATGGAAAGGCGGATGCTCTGTCTCGGATGTTCCCAGACACCCCTGAAGAAACCACTCCCGGTACAATCCTGTCCACACAAAATTTCCTTCTGATTCAGCCAGACCTAAAAGCATCCATTGTACAAGCCTCTCTTCACTGCCCAGAGTCGGAAATTTCTACCTTAAGGAGTCACAAGGGATTTCTGTGGCATCAGGACAAAATCTTTGTCCCCCAGGAAGTCAGACTGCAGGCCTTGAAAAGATTTCATGATCACCAGCTGGCCGGGCATTTCGGGATCCGGAAGACGATCGACCTTGTCCAACGTTACCTATGGTGGCCTTCCCTAAGATCAGACTGTAAAAAATATGTTGAGTCCTGTTTGGTTTGCCAGCGTAACAAGGGTCCCAAGACCAGGTCTTGGGGTCTATTAAGACCCTTACCAGTTCCGGAGCAGCCTTGGAAAAACATCTCTATGGACTTCATAGTCGATCTCCCTCCATCAGAGAACTTTACAACAATCTTGGTAGTAGTGGACCGACTATCAAAGATGGCCCACTTCCTGCCCATGCTTGGCACCCCCTCCGCCATGGACACTGCAAAAATTTTCATTAAGGAGATAGTCAGACTTCATGGGTTACCCGACAATATAGTCTCCGATAGAGGGGTTCAATTCACCTCTGGTTTCTGGAAGAATCTTTGTAAGATCTTGTCAATTGACTTATGTCTTTCTTCTGCTTACCACCCTCAAAGTAATGGCCAAACAGAAAGAACGAACCAGACCTTAGAGCAATACCTGCGGTGCTTCTGCTCTTTCTCCCAAGATGACTGGGTCTCCTTGCTACCTTGTGCGGAATTTTCATACAATAATACCATACACACGGCCACCAATCAGTCGCCCTTTTGGGCAAACTATGGCTTTCACCCATCCTTTCTTCCCAACACCATTCCTGAATCTCCGGTACCAGCCGTTCAGGATAGGATAAACTTCTTCCAAACCAATTACCGAATCCTTCAGGAGACCATGCGAAAGGCTCAGGAAGACTTCAAGAAACAACATGACAGGAGAAAGAGAGGGAATCCCATCTACAAGCTGGGTGACAAGGTATGGCTGTCCTCTATTAACCTCAGACTTTCTTGCCCTTCCAGGAAGCTTGGTCCAAGGTTTGTGGGTCCATTCGAGATCAAGAAGGAAGTGAACCCTGTGGCTTTTGAACTCGCTTTACCGGCCTCCTACAAGATCCATCCGGTGTTCCACGTCTCCCTTCTGAAACCAGCTGTGCCAAGTCCATTTCCAGGAAGAGAGGAGTTGCCACCTCCACCAGTTATCATAGGTAACGATACCGAATATGAAGTTGAAGCCATCCTAGATTGCCGGAAAAGAGGTAAGCAGACTCAATTTCTTGTTAAATGGAAGGGGTATTCTTCAGAGGAAAATTCTTGGGAACCAATGGATAATTTACATGCTCCAAGACTTTTGCAAAATTTCCGCAACAGGTACCCAGAAAGATGGTCTAGGTTGGGCATCCAGAGGCTGCCCCTCGGGGGGGGGGGCACTGTCAGGGAAATAGCCGAAGAAGGACTGGCAATTCTGCCCAAGACAATCATGGCTGCCATGGTGCACAGCATGACTAAGGTGGGCGGTACTTCCTCCTTGTAACCTGAAGTGGCTGAGCTCATCAGACTGCAAGCAAGCACCTGGCCAACCGTGCTTCTGTGGGCACCGCGCTCCCTGTTCCCAACTCCAGGGGCGCGCTGCACTCAGCCGCAAGGGGAGCCCTCTTAGCATCTCGATCTCCATACTCGTTCCTGACATCACCACTCTCAGAGGAGTTCTGGCTATCACCTTCCTGGTACATAGGGGCACCAGTGGGGGGCTCAGGATCATCCCACAGTTCCCAGAACTTTGGAAAATCCCTTCCCACAATGGCATCATGCGGTAATTGAGATACTAACCCCACTGGATGAGAGAGGGTACCTTTGGGGGTCTTGAAACACACTGTAGTCACTGGATACTCTCGGGTGTCCCCATGCACACAAATAACAGCTACCTTGCTATTCCCAGAGACCTCTGTTTTAACTAATTCAGCCTTTATCAGGGTCACAAGGCTACCTGAATCCAGTAATACCACAACATTTCTACCATTAATACACATTTTGCATAAATGTTTCTCAGTTCCCCGAATGGCAGTGCATGCGACTGTCGCACACAGCGACTGACGTCTGTCCGTCAGAAAGTCACATTGCATGGGTTCCTCCACAACCGGGCAATTTGCTGCAATATGTCCCGCTTGCCGGCAGCGGTAGCAAACAATCCATTTGGCTGCCTCTTGAGCCCCTGACTTCCCAGGCTGTTCTCGCCAAACTTTGGGTAGAGCTCCCACCCTCTCACTCTCTCCACCCTCACCCCTTGGAATCCTCTTATCCGCCCCTGGGGATGGTCTGGTCTTAGGGTGGAAAGTCCGAGAGTCTCTGGAAGAGGCCGTCAGGTTCTCTGTAGCCAAGTATTTCTCTACACGATCCACAAGACCACCGGCCGTCTCTGGGTCTCCATGGCTTACCCACTTTTGGATGGCAGTAGGAAGAGCTCTCAAAAACCGATCCATTACAACACGTTCCACAATCTCTGGTGCGGACAAAGTCTCTGGCTGTAGCCACTTCCTGCTCAGGTGAATGAGATCATACATTTGAGACCTGGGGGGTTTTCCAAGCTGGAAAGTCCAGTTATGCACACGCTGAGCCCGGACAGCCAGGGTGACACCCAGCCTTGCCAATATTTCAGCTTTTAGCATCACATAGTCTTTTGCTTGGTCAGGCTCTAGGTCATAGTAAGCCTTCTGCGATTCACCAGTTAACAGAGGAGCCACCAGTCCAGCCCACTGCTCCTCAGGCCACTTTTCTCTTTCAGCAGTCCTTTCAAATGTGGTCAAAAATACCTCTGGATCATCCTCTCCAGTCATTTTTGTCAATAAACGACTCACCCCAAAGGACGCGGTATTAGTGGGACGGCTTTCCTCACTGGTCTGCGGACGTTGCTGCATTACTGCTTCCATTTGTTGTAGTCTCTGCTCTTGCTTCTGTAACAGGTCTATGAAGCGGGCCTCAGATTGCTGCTGGGCTTGTTGCTGAGCTTCCAGACTCTGTTGGTGAGCTTGCTGCTGGGCTGCAAGGCTCTGTTGATGAGCTTGCTGCTGGGCTGCGAAGCTCTGTTGTTGAGCTGCAAGGCTCTTTTGCAAACCTGCATTTGTCTGCTGTTGATTGGCATTTGCTAGAGCCAGCTGTTTCAGTATCTCCTCCATGCTGGCTTAAAAAAAAACTGCCTGTATTCTCCACCAACTGTGGGGGGGTTCGCTCGGCAGCGGGTGTGTGTGATCCCCTGGATGGGCTCCCCACACAAAAACAGGCCCAGCAGACGGAGGTTGTGGTTTTCAAGATCAAAAAGGTGCGGTTTATTTCTCTATTTACAGTGACAAAAAAACACAGCAAAGCAAAAAGAAACATAAACAAAATAAACCCTGGTCAGCTTGACCTCTGACTAAACATGCAGGTTTCCTAACTAACAACTGGGATCAGCCTGGTGCTGTCCTAGTCCCTAAGTCCCTGGTTTAGTAAATGTCCAAACAAATAGCCACACAGGCTTTGTCTCACCGCACAGGGGTTCACTCTCCCTAGACAGTCCACACAGGTCTGGTTCCAGGCATGAGCAAACACCTAATGAAGCTGGGAGTTTTTATAGAGGCCTTAAACGAGCTGACAAGCTTCAGCTGGTCTCATCAACTCCCTGCCTGCACGACGCCCAGCACTCTCCCTAGAGGTATGAATCATCCATGAGCCCACTAGCCTCAGCTGGGCTTCATCAACTCCCTCCCTAGTTGTATAAGTCGGCATAAAGCCTGAATCTGGGAGAAATATATCTACCCCCCTGGATGCAACCAGGTGACTTTACCTTCCTGCTGTCACACTATAGATATACATATATATTATATTTTTTATAGGGTTAGGGTTAGGGTTGGGGTTGGGGTTAGGGGTTAGGGTTAGGCAGTTAGGGTTAGGAATAGGGGTTAGGCTTATGGTTAGGGGTTAGGGGGTTAGGGTTAGGGATAGGTGTTGGGGGTTAGGGTTAGGGTTATGGTTAGGGGTAAGGGTTAGGGGGTTAGGGGGTTAGGGTTAGGGATAGGGGTTAGGGTTATGGTTAGGGGTTAGGGTTGTGATTGGTGTTAGGGTCAGGGTTGGGGTTGGGGTTGGGGTTGGGGTTAGGCTTAGGGTTAGGGTTGGGATTGGGGTTAGGGTTTCCCCTTGAAGAATAAGAATAAGACTCAGTGATTGGAATAGAATAAAATAATATTTTATACTATTCTGTTCAATTGTTTTTCTAGTCTATAATTTTCTATTCAAATCTTTTCTATTGTAATTCATTCTATAGGAAATTCAAATTTCAGAAGATGGTTATATATATATATATATATATATATATATATATATATATATATATATTTCAGATCTGTTCTATTGTTTTTCTATTCTAATAATTTTTATTCAAATTCTATTTCATTCTATATGAAATTCGAATTTCGGAAAATGGTTATTTATATATATATATATATATATATATATATATATATATATAAAAATATATATCTATCTATATACAGTGGGTCAAAAAAGTATTTAGTCAGCCACCAATTGTGCAAGTTCTCCCACTTAAAAAGATGAGAGAGGCCTGTAATTGTCATCATAGGTATACCTCAACAGGGATGAGCCGAACACCCCCCTGTTCGGTTCGCACCAGAACCTGCGAACAGACAGAATGTTCGCGTGAACTTTAGAACCCTATTAAATACAATGGACTCGAATGTTCGAAATCTAAAGTGCTAATTATAAAGGCTTATATGCAAGTTATTGTCCTAAAAAGTGTTTGGGGACCCGGGTCCTGCCCCAGGGGACATGTATCAATGCAAAAAGAAGTTTTAAAAACGTCAGTTTTTTCGGGAGCAGTGATTTTAATAATGCTTAAAATGAAAAAATAAAAGTGAAATATTCCTTTAAATTTCGTACCTAGGGGGTGTGTATGATATGCATGTAAAGTGGCGCATGTTTCCCGTGCTTAGAACTGTCCCTGCATAAAATGTAATTTTTGAAGGAAAAAAGTCATTTAAAACTCTCTCGCGGCTATTAATGAATTGTCGGCTCCCGGCAATACATACAAAAGTCATTGATAATAAAAAAAAAATGCGTGCAGTTCCCCCCAAATATCCATACCAGGCTCTTCAGATCTGGCATGGATTTTAAGGGGAACTCCACCCCAAATTTAAAAAAAATGGCGTGGAGTCCCCCCAAAAATCCATACCAGACCCTTATCCGAGCACGCAACCTGGCAGGCCGCAGGAAAAGAGGGGGGGACAAGAGAGCGCCCCCCCCTCCTGAACCGTACCAGGCCACATGCCCTCAACATGGGAAGGATGTCCCCATGTTGATGGGGACAAGGGCCTCATCCCCACAACCCTTGCCCGGTGGTTGTGGGGGTCTGCGGGCGGGGGGCTTATCGGAATCTGGAAGACCCCTTTAACAAAGGGGACCCCCAGATCCCGCCCCCCCCCCTATGTGAATTGGTAAGGGGTACATTGTACCCCTACCATTTCACGAAGAAAGTGTCAAAAAATGTAAAAAAAAAAAACACACACAAACACCTTGGAAAAGTCCTTTATTAAAAAAAAAAAAAAACATTCCAGCGGTGAAATCCAGTGTCCCGCGGCGATCCGATGTCCAGCGCTGTCCGTCATTGGCTGAGCCTGAGCGGACCTGATGGGGAACTTCCTCCGCAGTCTATTACATGTATAGACCCGCCCCTTTTAAAGTTCCCCATCGGGTCCGCTCAGCCAATGACTCGGTGTAGGGCTGAGGACCTGATGCGGAACATGAGAAGGGGCGGGTCTATTCATGAATTACACAGTGAAGGAAGTTCCCCATCAGGTCCGCCCCCTCGGTATGTCAGACCGCGCCATTTAAAAAAAAATTTGGGGTGGAGTTCCCCTTAAAATCCATGCCAGATCTGAAGGGCCTGGTATGGATATTTGGGGGAACCGCACGCATTTTTTTTTAAATTTGCGGCGGGGTTGCCCTTAATATCTATACCAGGGCCTGGTAATTGAATTCTGGGGGACCCCCACGCTTTTTTTTAATCAATGACTTTTCTATGTATTGCCGGGAGCCGACAATTCATTAATAGCCACGAGTGAGTTTTAAATGACTTTTTTTCCTTCAAAAATGAAATTTTATGCAGGGACAGTTCTAAGCACGGGAAACATGCATGGAAAAGAAAGGAGCCCTGGACTGCCGCACTCCGTATAAACAATTTATTTCCAAAATTTCAAAATAAAATCCCAAATTAATCCATAAATTCAAAAAATCCAAAAACAGGCAAAACAGAAAACTGACATGCAGGGATGGATGGCTGACGCGTTTCACATCAAAGTAGATGCTTACTCATAGCTGGAGTATGTGGAGAATCCATCAGAATATATAGGGAATACAACCAGATTTGCACCAATTAAGTTCACTGAACACAGTGAAATGGAATGAGCTTCTGATTGTCTCCAACACACTCCAATTAGGAAATGCACCTGTGTACTGAACAAAAAGCCATCACAAAATGACATTAACATATTATGTTGAGCATACTTGTGAATACAAAGTGTATGAACCGCACCAAGAATATAATCAAGGTCTGGTCATTTTAATATAAGTGGAGAAAGAAGGCCATAGTTTCTAAAAACACAAATGTGTGTATGTATGCACACATTTATGTTGTAAGAAAAAAAAAGCTGGTGAAATAAAGCAATGTGTATGTATGTATGGTCAAAAATGTATTTATAATAAAAATGATAATGTGAGTGTTGTAAAGTACCAGCACATAGTGTTATTAGTGAAAAATAGATAAACCATGAAAAAACTTTTTTTATGTATGGTGTTTGTTAAATGTGCAAGCTATACTAACATATGTGCTTAAGTGCTTAAATTAAACTAAACAGACATTTATAATGACTATAAATTAAACCAAAATATGTGTATATTTTTTATGTGTATAAATATATACTGAATGGTGAAAAAATATAAATATTTAAACATGGCCAGAAAAAAGGTAATATATCCACATGTGTTATTCCAAATAAAATATGTCCATATATATGGGTGTGGATATTGGTGTAAATGTAGATACAAAAGAATTTGCAAAAACAAGTCTGCCCAAAATAATCCATCTAGGGCGGGCATCACTAAATGGCGGACCGCGGGCCACATGCGGCCCGCGGCACTCTGCCATTCGGACCGCCGCGGTACCGCCATGTAGGAGCCTTTTCTTCCTCCTGCTGTTGCTCTGTAATCCTCAAAGAGCCGTCAGCGGGAGGCGGAACAATTCTGGGTAGAGGGCGGAGCTGCCCGAGGTTATCAAACAGGCGATTGGCTGCTAGGACTGTCCTTCATCCTAGCAGCCAATCACCTGTTTGTTACCTCGGCCCTCCATCCAGAACTGTCCCACCTCCCTCCCTGCAACTCCTCTACTGCCCCTTTCCAGACACGCTGTGCCTCCCTCCGATCTGCCTGTGTAAGGTAGGACAGTGAGGGGGGGGGGTGAAGTTAAGAGCTAACAACTGAATGTGTGGGGAGGATGCCGAGCCTCAGGATTGCAGTGATGTGGGGGGGAGGGGCTGAGGACATCAAAGAGGGGGAGCTAAGTACTGTAATGTGGGGGGACTGACTGAGGACTGTAATGTGGGGGGGCTGAGGACTGTAATGTGGGGGGAGCTAAGGACTGTAATGTGGGGGGAGCTGAGGACTGTAATGTGGGGGGAGCTGAGGACTGTAATGTGGGGGGGGGGGCTGAGGACTGTAATGTGGGGGGAGCTGAGGACTGTAATGTGGGGGAGCTGAGGACTGTAATGTGGGGGGACTGACTGAGGACTGTAATGTGGGGGGAGCTGAGGACTGTAATGTGGGGGGGAGCTGAGGACTGTAATGTGGGGGGGAGCTGAGGACTGTAATGTGGGGGGGAGCTGAGGACTGTAATGTGGGGGGGGCTGAGGACTGTAATGTGGGGGGAGCTGAGGACTGTAATGTGGGGGCAGCTGAGGACTGTAATGTGGGGGGAGCTGAGGACTGTAATGTGGGGGAGCTGAGGACTGTAATGTGGGGGGACTGACTGAGGACTGTAATGTGGGGGGACTGACTGAGGACTGTAATGTGGGGGGAGCTGAGGACTGTAATGTGGGGGGACTGACTGAGGACTGTAATGTGGGGGGAGCTGAGGACTGTAATGTGGGGGGAGCTGAGGACTGTAATGTGGGGGGACTGACTGAGGACTGTAATGTGGGGGGACTGACTGAGGACTGTAATGTGGGGGGAGCTGAGGACTGTAATGTGGGGGGAGCTGAGGACTGTAATGTGGGGGGACTGACTGAGGACTGTAATGTGGGGGGAGCTGAGGACTGTAATGTGGGGGGAGCTGAGGACTGTAATGTGGGGGGAGCTGAGGACTGTAATGTGGGGGGAGCTGAGGACTGTAATGTGGGGGAGCTGAGGACTGTAATGTGGGGGGACTGACTGAGGACTGTAATGTGGGGGGACTGACTGAGGACTGTAATGTGGGGGGAGCTGAGGACTGTAATGTGGGGGGACTGACTGAGGACTGTAATGTGGGGGGACTGACTGAGGACTGTAATGTGGGGGGAGCTGAGGACTGTAATGTGGGGGGACTGACTGAGGACTGTAATGTGGGGGGAGCTGAGGACTGTAATGTGGGGGAACTGAGGACTGTAATGTGGGGGGAGCTGAGGACTGTAATGTGGGGGGAGCTGAGGACTGTAATGTGGGGGGAGCTGAGGACTGTAATGTGGGGGGGAGCTGAGGACTGTAATGTGGGGGGAGCTGAGGACTGTAATGTGGGGGGGAGCTGAGGACTGTAATGTGGGGGGAAGCTGAGGACTGTAATGTGGGGGGGAGCTGAGGACTGTAATGTGGGGGGAGCTGAGGACTGAAATGTGGGGGGGAGCTGAGGACTGTAATGTGGGGGGAGCTGAGGACTGAAATGTGGGGGGGGCTGAGGACTGTAATGTGGGGGGGGGGGTGAGGACTGTAATGTGTGGAGAGGCTGAGGACTGTAATGTGGGGGGACTGAGGACTGTAATGTGGGGGGCTGAGGATATTAAAGTGGAGAGGCTGAGGACTGTGATTTGGGGGACTGAGGACAGGGATGTGGAGGGGAGACTGAGGAGACTAATGTGGGGTTATGATGTTAATAGGGGCAGAGGACAGTACTGTTAATGGGGGTTGATGTTAAGGAAGTGTGAGGACACTTCTGTGGAAGGAGTGGAGGAGGATGATGTAAAGGGGGAGCTGAAGACACTCATCAAGAGGGGATCCTGATGTGAAGGGGGAGGGGACTGTGATGTGCACTGGGGACTAAGGAAGCTGATATAAGAATGGGTTAAGATCTGTGCATGTGCATTAGGTGCACATGTCGTGGGTGGGTCAGCCTATTTTAATGGGCTGCACTACCCACATAAAAACCGAGAGAAAGAAGTCCTTGACCTTTTTTTGAAAAAAAATTGCACCGCACCAAGCCACATTGTGCTGCAGCAACATGTCGTTTGGCGCATGCGAAAATGCATGACAGGGAACCGACATGATATTCGGACCTCTGCTATAAGAAAATGTTACTGACCGGACCTCGGCGAATTGTAATTCAATACCCCTGATCTAGGGTATAAAACCAATATTTATATATAGTCCAAGATTAATTATGCACATGAACTGTTAATGGACATAAATAGATATAAAATGAAATAAAAAAAGTGTGGATAAAAAAATAAAGATAAACTGGAATTTTTTTAAACCAAACAAAACACAAAATATAAGATCTCTGTGTGTCTATGTATATGTGTCAATCGGCCGGTGCACATCCAAGGCATGTACAATCAGGCATGCATGATGGTGAAAAGCATGCGTCTAAGAGGGGGGCCATATATATATATGAGGTCTAAGTTGGGATCCAGTATATCTAAATATAAAAAACCTTCTTTGCTGTATCATGTTGCTTTAGTCATAAAAATAACCGTTTAAAATTGTGTATATACATGGGTCACCTTATTTCATTTAACAAAAGACAGAAAATATGTCTTTACAACATATCCATGCAATGTGTATGCGTGATTGGAATATGTATAGATAAATGAATGGTGACCGATATATATTAAAAGCCGAACCCTATGGCTTACTGATCTAAAGAGTATTAGAAAAACTGTCTCTGTAGAGAAATTTATCTCTTTTTATGATTATAATAATTAGCAAGGAAAATCGCAATGTCAAGGAGTCCATGAAAAAATGGAAAAATAGTGCAGAGTTTCAGAAAGTAAAACATATCGTTACAAAGTACCTTCCAGTATTGTCACATGACCCCATATATGAAAAAATTCTGAAAAAAGTTATTCGCACGGTATCGAGAAGAGCACCCTCTTTGGGAAACTTGTTGTCCCCCAGTCTATTCACTAGCAATAGTACTACTAGAAATTGGTTATCCTTCAAAGGAACATTTAAATGCGGAAGTCACAGTTGTGTCTATTGTCCATTCATCCAAAGGGGCAATACTGTCATTTCTATGTCCACTGGTAAACTACATAAAATAGACTTCTTTATTAATTGCAATACCAGCTATGTCATTTATGCCATCACTTGTAAACTATGTTCTATACAATATGTGGGCAGGACCACCAGTCGTCTAAAGGATCGTTTATACGATCATCTTTATGACATAGACAAAAACTATATGACAAATGTAGCCCGACATTGGAACGAGGTTCACAACAAAGACACCTCCAGTTTAAGCATTCAGGGAGTAGAAAAAATCACAAAACCCCTCAGAGGAGGGGATAAATTCAACTTACTCTGCAGACAAGAAGTCCGGTGGATTTTCATTTTAAACACTAGACGCCCTGCAGGACTGAACCATGAATGGGACATATCACACTTTTATTAAATAGCTCCCCAAAAAATCTGTCCCTATTCATTAGTGTCAATCTATTGCTTAATATTTCCCTATTATTTCCACCCTGAGTATCTCATTAAACATCTAAATATTGAAAAAATACATTATCATTAGGGATGAGCTCGAACATCGGCTGTTCGCGTGTTCGGCGAACAATTATAGCTGAGGGGGTTTAGTACACGCCCACACTATAAAAGGCCGCCAGCGCGGCGGCCTTGTGTAGTGTGTTCCGGAGCAGGGAGAGTGAAGGATAGGGAAAGTGAAGGATAGGCAGGGGCAGTGTCAAATCTTGTCAAATCTATTCTTTGCTAAACCTTGTGTGTAGGGACAGAGAAGGATAGGCAGGGAGAGTGTCAGTGTCATATACTTTGATAAACCTTGTGTGCAGGGAGAGAGAAGGATAGGCAGGGGACAGTGTCAGTGTCATATTCTTTGCTAAACCTTGTGTGCAGGGAGAGAGAAGAATAGGCAGGGAGAGTGTCAGTGTCATATACTTTGATAAACCTTGTGTGCAGGGAGAGAGAAGGATAGGCAGGGGACAGTGTCAGTGTCATTGTTGCTAAGCCTCCTGCACATTATACACCTGAAGTTAGCCCGTATTGCTGCTTTTTCCTGGTGTGTTACACCAACAGGATTTTGCGGCACTTACAGCGGGCGGAGTGTACCTCCTGACCATATTACACCTTAACTTAGCCTGTATTGCTGCTTTTTCCTGGTGTGTTACACCAACAGGATTTTGCGGCACTTACAGCGGGCGGAGTGTGCCTCCTGACAATATTACACCTTAACTTAGCCTGTATTGCTGCTTTTTCCTGGTGTGTTACACCAACAGGATTTTGCGGCACTTACAGCGGGCGGAGTGTACCTCCTGACCATATTACACCTTAACTTAGCCTGTATTGCTGCTTTTTCCTGGTGTGTTACACCAACAGGATTTTGCGGCACTTACAGCGGGCGGAGTGTACCTCCTGACCATATTACACCTTAACTTAGCCTGTATTGCTGCTTTTTCCTGGTGTGTTACACCAACAGGATTTTGCGGCACTTACAGCGGGCGGAGTGTGCCTCCTGACCATATTACACCTTAACTTAGCCTGTATTGCTGCTTTTTTCTGGTGTGTTACACCAACAGGATTTTGCGGCACTTACAGCGGGCGGAGTGTACCTCCTGACCATATTACACCTTAACTTAGCCTGTATTGCTGCTTTTTCCTGGTGTGTTACACCAACAGGATTTTGCGGCACTTACAGCGGGCGGAGTGTACCTCCTGACCATATTACACCTTAACTTAGCCTGTATTGCTGCTTTTTCCTGGTGTGTTACACCAACAGGATTTTGCGGCACTTACAGCGGGCGGAGTGTGCCTCCTGACCATATTACACCTTAACTTAGCCTGTATTGCTTCTTTTTCCTGGTGTGTTACACCAACAGGATTTTGCGGCACTTACAGCGGGCGGAGTGTGCCTCCTGACCATATTACACCTTAACTTAGCCTGTATTGCTGCTTTTTCCTGGTGTGTTACACCAACAGGATTTTGCGGCACTTACAGCGGGCGGAGTGTGCCTCCTGACCATATTACACCTTAACTTAGCCTGTATTGCTGCTTTTTCCTGGTGTGTTACACCAACAGGATTTTGCGGCACTTACAGCGGGCGGAGTGTGCCTCCTGACCATATTACACCTTAACTTAGCCTGTATTGCTGCTTTTCCCATTTCCCTGCAGGCCATTAGAATGTCTGGAAGGCAAACAAGGAGAGGCAGACAGTCAGGAGCCAATAAAAGAGGGCAAGCAGGCTCTGTGTCTAGAGACAACAGTGCTGGTCGTGGACGCGGTGCATCGCCATCAGCACGTGGCCATGGGACACGCTTGTCCTTCTTTTCGGCAGCTGGACGTGTTGAGCCGCATCATGCCGAAGACTTGGTAGAGTGGATGACCAAGCCCTCCTCATCCTCCTCATCCTCTCTCACCCAGGCTCAGGGTACTGGCAAAGCAGCTGCCAAAGCGTCTTCTTCCCTGGTATCAATGTCATCATCAGTCATTCCTTCCCTAGACCAACCATGTCCTCCTGAGGAGTCCCCCGAACTGTTTGAGCACAGTGTTGGGTACATGCTCCAGGAGGATGCCCAGCGTTTCGAAGGGTCTGATGATGATACCCAGCTAGAGGAAGGCAGTAGTGTGAGAGCAGAGAAATGGGATGCTCAAGAAGGACACCAATCTGGCAGTCATGTTCCAGCAGCTGCAGCATACTGCCAGATTGGCTCCAGTGATGAGGAGGGAGGGGATGATGAGGTCACTGACTCCACGTGGGTGCCTAATAGGAGAGAGGAGGAGGAGGAGGAGGATGAGGAGGAGGCACATCTCCAACGAGGCAGGATGCCCTCGGGGGGCCAGCGTAAGGGCAGCACACCGACGGAATCACACCGCAGAGCTCCGCCTGTGCAGGGCGCTGCCTCTGCCCGTTATTCAAAAGGTTCTTTAGTGTGGGCCTTTTTTGAGTCAAGTGCATCAGATCGCACAGCTGCTGTTTGCAACATATGTCTCAAGCGTATATCGCGTGGCCAAAACATCACCCGCTTGGGCACCACATGCTTGACCAGACATATGTTGACCTGCCATGCAGCTCGTTGGCAAGCCTACCTTAAAGACCCACACCAAAGAACAAAGCTGACCTCTTCTTGCACCGCATCAGCTGGGATCTCCAACCCCACTATACCTTCAGTCCTCTCTGAAACCTGCTCTGAGAGGAATGAAGGTGTAGAATTAGGTGTGTCACAGCCAAGTACTTGCGGGCACTCTGCTAGCAGTACACCGACGTCCGATTCTAGCAGGCAAATTTCCCTGCCCCAGCTGCTGGACCGTCGAAAGAAGTTCACTCCCAGCCATCCACATGCCCAGCGGTTGAATGCTAGCTTGGGTAAATTGCTAGCGCTTCAACTGCTGCCTTTTCAGTTGGTAGACTCGGCCCCCTTCCGTGAGTTTGTGCAATGTGCGGTTCCTCAGTGGCAGGTTCCCAAACGCCACTTTTTCTCACGGAAGGCGATTCCGGCTCTCTACCGGCATGTGGAAGGCAATGTCTTGGCCTCGCTGGACAGGGCGGTCAGCGGTAAGGTGCATATTACCGCTGACTCATGGTCCAGCAGGCATGGACAGGGACGTTACCTTTCTTTCATTGGGTCACTCTTTTGGCAGC
Source organism: Rana muscosa (assembly GCA_029206835.1). NCBI lineage: Eukaryota > Metazoa > Chordata > Amphibia > Anura > Ranidae > Rana > Rana muscosa. The sequence goes on from CM055117.1 coordinate 1,036,045,140, forward strand.
TGGGAAGGATGCAGGACAAGGTGCAGTAGTGTTGGAGGTTGTTCCACCGCCACGCCTCCAAAATGCTACTACTGGTTGTGACACACCTCTGTCCTCCACCCCCCCTCTTCTTCTTCCTCCGTGGCCTCTCCTGTGCTTTGTCCTCAGAACCAGCGGTGCTCCGTAGGCGTTCAAGGGGCTACGCAAGTACGCAGGCAAAAAGATGCCATGCCGTGCTTGCGCTGGTGTGTTTGGGGGACAGGAGCCACACTGGGGCAGAGGTTCTGTCTGCTCTGCAGGGGCAGGCCGAGAGGTGGTTGACGCCACGCCAGCTTAAGCCAGGAATGGTAGTTTGCGACAATGGCACCAACCTCCTCTCCGCTCTCCGACAGGGACAACTGACCCATGTGCCCTGTGTGGCTCACGTCCTTAACCCGGTGGTGCAGCGGTTCTTGGGCAGGTACCCGGGCTTACAGGATGTCCTGAGGCAGGCCAGGAAAGTCTGTGTGCATTTCCGCAGATCTTATAATGCCAGTGCTCGCCTGGCTGAGCTGCAAAAGGAGTTGAACCTGCCCAAGAACCGCCTTATATGTGACATGCCCACCAGGTGGAACTCAACGTTGGCCATGCTGCAGCGGCTGCACACGCAGCAGAGGGCCATCAATGAGTACCTGTGCGACTACGGCACCAGGACAGGGTCAGGGGAGCTCAGGTTTTTTTCACCACGCCAGTGGGGCATGATCAGGGATGCATGCACTGTCCTGGCACCATTTGAGAAGGCCACGAGGATGGTGAGCAGTGACAGTGCATGCATCAGTGACACTGTACCTCTTGTCCACCTGTTGGAACATATGCTGCGTGGAATAATGGACAGGGCACTTGAGGCAGAACAGAGGCAGGAAGAGGAGGACTTCCTTGCCTCTCAAGGCCCCCTTTACCCAGACAGTGTTCCTTCTGTCCCACCCATCGCACAGGAAGAAGAGGAGGAGGAGGAGGAGGAGGAGGAGGAGGATTGTGTCAGCATGGAGGTGGAGCCTGGCACTCAGCATCATCAGCAGCAGTCTTTTAGGGATGATTTACAGTCCCAAGAAACCAGTGGACTTGTACGTGGCTGGGAGGAGGTGGCTGCGGATCATGTCGTCCTTAGTGAGCCAGAGGACTCCGGACCGAATGCCTCAGCTAACCTACGCTGCATGGCCTCCCTGATCCTGCAAAGTCTGCGGAAGGATCCTCGGTACAAGGGTAAGGTTGCGGACCTTATCTTACTGTCGCAGAGGGAGCAGAGGATGAGACAACTCCGGGAGGCCTTGCAGAAAGGTCTGTGCAACGCGTTCCCAGAGACTGGGAGGTTACAAACTCCTGGTCCTGGACAACGAGTTGCTGAGGCTTCGGTCAGTCAAAGAAGGAGCGGTGGGGAAGGTGGCCGTCTGACCGAAGCGTTCAGACAATTCTTTAGTCCGCAGCCCCAAGGTATGATCGGTTCCAGCAACCATCGCCAGCGTCTGATATACATGGTGCAGGAATACCTAGAGGCAAGGTCAGACTTGGACACCTTCCCCACCGAAAATCTTCTGGCTTACTGGGTCTTGAGGATGGATCACTGGCCAGAGCTTGCACAGTATGCAATTGAGCTACTGGCCTGTCCTGCATCCAGCGTTCTTTCAGAACGCACATTCAGTGCTGCTGGAGGATTTGTCACGGATCACAGGGTGCGTCTGTCCACCGACTCTGTTGATCGACTGACCTTCATAAAGATGAACCAGTCTTGGATCACCACCAGCTACCAAACACCTGAAGCTGATATAACAGACTAATTTATTTTCAAATGTCACATCCCTTCAAGACTGATGCTGATGCTGAGAGACTGTCCTGTTATGTTGACTGACTATCCTCCTCCTCCTCAATGATCCGATTGACGATGATAGCTTGGAAGAACATTTTTGTTTCTGGGTGCCGCCACCAGTGGCTAAGGCCCAATTTTTCAGCCCCTGTTTAACAGGGGTGTGTTATTACAATTTTTTATGCAATGCTTTGCAGCAGGGATCATTCCTGCACTCCAACTAGAGTATCTGGGAGTGGTTGCAGTGTCGTGGCACCAGCACCATTGGCTAAGGCCCAATTTTTCAGCCCCTGTTTAACAGGGGCGTGTAATTAAAATTTTTGATGCAAAACTTTGCAACAGGGCTCATTGCTGTGCTCCAAGTACAGTATCTGTGAGGGGTTGCAGTGTTGTGGCACCAGTGCCTAAATCCCAATTTTTATGCCCCTGTTTAACAGGGGCATGTAATTACAATTTTTTATGCAATGCTTTGCAGCAGGGCTCATTCCTGCACTCCAACTAGAGTATCTGGGAGTGGTTGCAGTGTCGTGGCACCAGCACCATTGGCTAAGGCCCAATTTTTCAGCCCCTGTTTAACAGGGGCGTGTAATTACAATTTTTGATGCAATACTTTGCAACAGGGCTCATTGCTGTGCTCCAAGTACAGTATCTGTGAGGGGTTGCAGTGTTGTGGCACCAGTGCCTAAGGCCCAATTGTTCTGCCCCTGTTTAAAAGGGGCATGTAATTACAATTCTTGATCTAATAATTCACAGCAGGGCCCATTCCTGCGCCCACCAAGACTAACTGTGAGGCCTTACAGTGTTGTGTCAACACCACCACCACCAAAGGCCCAATTTTTCAGCCCCTGTTTAACAGGGGCGTGTAATTAAAATTTTTGATGCAATACTTTGCAACAGGGCTCATTGCTGTGCTCCAAGTACAGTATCTTTGAGGGGTTGCAGTGTTGTGGCACCAGTGCCTAAGGCCCAATTTTTCAGCCCCTGTTTAACAGGGGCATGTAATTACAATTCTTGATCTAATAATTCACAGCAGGGCCCATTCCTGCGCCCACCAAGACTAACTGTGAGGCCTTACAGTGTTGTGTCAACACCACCACCACCACCACCACCAAAGGCCCAATTTTTCAGCCCCTGTTCAACAGGGGCATGCAATTACAATTCTTGATCTAATAATTCACAGCAGGGCCCATTCATGCGCCCACCAAGAGTAACTGTGAGGGCTCACAGTGTTGTCGCAACACCAACATGTAAGGGGAAAATTTCAGCTGAGTATATACGGCAGGCCCCTACTTTCAAACATCCAACTTACAAACGACTCCTCCTTGCAAACGGAAGGATACAACAGGAAGTGAGAGAAAATCTACCCCTAGGAAGGCAAATTCTCTCCTGTAAGAGTTAATATGGGAAAAAAAGTGTCTCCTCTCCACTGATGCTTTATCACCAATTCTTGTTTCAATAAAAACCCCAAATTTTCAAAAAACATTTGTCATTAGGACGGAAAGTGAGGTGAACTGTTCTGAACAGGTGCACACTGCACAGACAGCAAAACAAATGTTACAGGGGTGATAACCCTTCCCTATGTTTTCCAAAAAGCTTAAAAATAGATTTTTTGCCTGGAGCTACACTTAAACAATGTACCTGTTCAAAATTACAAACAGATTCTACATAAGAACAAACCTACAGTCCCTGTCTTGTATGCACCGCCTGTATACGGCTGTTCAGAGTATATAGGGCCTTTTTTATTTTGTGTGCGGGGTTCCCCTTAATATCCATACAAGACCCAAAGGGGCTGGTAATGTGCTGGGGTAGGGGGGGGGGGGGGGGTGTGTGATGGGGTAGCTATGCCATTTTTCTTAAAGATTTTCATCCATATTACCGGGACCAGACATTACATTAAAGCCGCAAGCAGTTTTAAATGGCTTCTTTTCCTTTAGAAACGTAATTTTGTGCAGGGACAGTTCTAAACACGGAAAACACGTGGGACTTCACAGGCATACTTTAGACACCCCCCAGGTACGATATTTAAAGGAATATTTGACTTTTTTTTTTTCACTTTATGCATCATTAAAATGACTGCTCCAGAAAAACGGCCGTTTTTAAAACTTCTTTTTGCATTGATACATGTCCCCTGGTGCAGAACCCGGGTTCCCAAACCCTTTTTAGGACAATAACATGCATAATAGTCGTTATAATTAGCACTTTAGATTTCGAACGTTCGCATCCATTGTATTTAATAGGGTTCTAAAGTTCGTGCGAACTTTCGGTCCGTTTGCGGGTTCTGGTGCGAACCGAACCCGGGGGTGTTCGGCTCATCACTAATTATCATATACCATCATATAATGAGTCTCCACAATAGGTCCAATTAGATTGGTGTGACATGGTTCTTCACACAAACTTTTGCACAAATTTTTTGTGCGTTTTTTTTTTTTTTGTGCATTTTTTGTGCGTTTTCTTGTACATTTTTCCTATTATTTAAAACAACTTTGCCTCTCTGCATGTCCTGCGATAATTTCTGCGGTTCGTGCATTCTGGCAAAATGAAATAGAGAGAAATAATTTTTGTACAAGGTCATGCACATTTATTGCTCTTGATGCAATTTTCACACCGTGCGGTCGTGTTTATCTATTTCCCACCACCTCCTTGTTTTGCAATCCCTGCAATCTAGCAATTTTTCTTTAATTTCAGTGTTTGATCCTGGCTTTGCCATTTTTGCAAGTTGACCACACTTCTGATCAACACACTACAGACATTATGACATGCGTTTTGCCATAGTTGTTACTCTTTCATCATTTTTTATTCACTATTTGGCTCTGACGGTGTCATTAGTTGGTCATGTGCTTGCATGATCATTATATCGTAGCAATCATGCTATGCAGTTGGTTATTCACCTAACCATTTCTAGCAGTGGCGGCCAAAGGGGGTGCCCGGGCGCCGCCCCCCCTCCTGTGGTCACCAAAAAAAAAAAAAAAACGGGCCCTTTAAGAGTTTTTTTTTTAATGTCTTTTTTTCACACATGGCGGCGCAACCATAGTGGGCGCAGAAGCGCCGCTACCGCTCGCTTCTGCGCCCTGCCGTCGCTCACCACAACAATATATAGGTTCATGCATTGCATGAACCTATGTATTGCTGCCGCCCACTATTCAGATGGCCGGCCCCTTGAGCGCCGGCCATCTGAATCACAGCGTCTGATTGGCCTTTAGAAGTGCCTATCAGAGCCAGCAGGCTCTGATAGGCTTCCCGACTACAGCCTGAGGGCTGTAATCGGCTTCTAAATATCTAATGAGAGGACGCACAGGGGTGCGTTCCCTGGCCAATCAGGTTCACCGGGTCTGGTTACCGGTAACCTGATTGGCTGAAGTGACATCGAGGGCGGGAGAAGACATCGAGGACGGAAGAAGGACGGCGCTGACTCGAGGAAGGTAAGTGCAGGGCTGGGGGGGACAAACTGGCTGTATTATGAGGACAAACTGGCTGCATATAGGGGAAAAACTGGCTGCATATGGGGGAGAAACTGACTGCATATGGGGGAGAAACTGGCTGTATATTAGGGGAGAAACTGGCTGTATTATGGGGGAGAAACTGGCTGCATATGGGGGAGAAACTGGCTGCATATGGGGGAGAAACTGGCTTCATATGGGGGAGAAACTGGCTGCATTATGGGGGAGAAACTGGCTGCATTATGGGGGAGAAACTGGCTGCATATGGGGGAGAAACTGGCTGCATATGGGGGAGAACTGCATATGGGAGAGAAACTGGCTGTATTATGGGGGAGAAACTGGCTGTATTATGGGGGAGAAACTGGCTGTATTATGGGGGAGAAACTGGCTGTATTATGGGGGAGAAACTGGCTGCATATGGGGGAGAAACTGGCTGTATTATGGGGGAGAAACTGGCTGTATATGGGGGAGAAACTGGCTGCATATGGGGGGGAAACTGGCTGCATTTGGGGACATTTGCATTTGGGGACAAACTAGTGGCGTTTGGGCACAGTGGCTGCGTTTAATGGGTGTTTAATGGGCACAATGGCGGCAATTGATGATTTTTTTTTTCAGTTTGTTTGCGCCCCCCCAAAAAATTTGAGCACCAGCCGCCACTGATTTCTAGTACTATCTTAATCTCTTTTTCCATTTTTTCATGGACTCCTTGACATTGCGATTTTCCTTGCTAATTATTATAATCATAAAAAGAGATACATTTCTCTACAGAGACAGTTTTTCTAATACTCTTTAGATCAGTAAGCCATAGGGTTCGGCTTTTAATATATATCGGTCACCATTCATTTATCTATACATATTCCAATCACGCATACACATTGCATGGATATGTTGTAAAGACATATTTTCTGTCTTTTGTTAAATGAAATAAGGTGACCCATGTATATACACAATTTTAAACGGTTATTTTTATGACTAAAGCAACATGATACAGCAAAGAAGGTTTTTTATATTTAGATATACTGGATCCCAACTTAGACCTCATATATATATACGGCCCCCCTCTTAGACGCATGCTTTTCACCATCATGCATGCCTGATTGTACATGCCTTGGATGTGCATCGGCCGATTGACACATATACATAGACACACAGAGATCTTATATTTTGTGTTTTGTTTGGTTTAAAAAAATTCCAGTTTATCTTTATTTTTTTATCCACACATTTTTTATTTCATTTTATATCTATTTATGTCCATTAACAGTTCATGTGCATAATTAATCTCGGACTATATATAAATATTGGTTTTATACCCTAGATGGATTATTTTGGGCAGACTTGTTTTTGCAAATTCTTTTGTATCTACATTTACACCAATATCCACACCCATATATATGGACATATTTTATTTGGAATAACACATGTGGATATATTACCTTTTTTCTGGCCATGTTTAAATATTTATATTTTTTCACCATTCGGTATATATTTATACACATAAAAAAATATACACATATTTTGGTTTAATTTATAGTCATTATAAATGTCTGTTTAATTTAATTTAAGCACTTAAGCACATATGTTAGTATAGCTTGCACATTTAACAAACACCATACATAAAAAAAGTTTTTTCATGGTTTATCTATTTTTCACTAATAACACTATGTGCTGGTACTTTACAACACTCACATTATCATTTTAATTATAAATACATTTTTGACCATACATACATACACATTGCTTTATTTCACCAGCTTTTTTTTTCTTACAACATAAATGTGTGCATACATACACACATTTGTGTTTTTAGACACTATGGCCTTCTTTCTCCACTTATATTAAAATGACCAGACCTTGATTATATTCTTGGTGCGGTTCATACACTTTGTATTCACAAGTATGCTCAACATAATATGTTAATGTCATTTTGTGATGACTTTTTGTTCAGTACACAGGTGCATTTCCTAATTGGAGTGTGTTGGAGACAATCAGAAGCTCATTCCATTTCACTGTGTTCAGTGAACTTGATTGGTGCAAATCTGGTTGTATTCCCTATATATTCTGATGGATTCTCCACATACTCCAGCTATGAGTAAGCATCTACTTTGATGTGAAACGTGTCAGCCATCCATCCCTGCATGTCAGTTTTCTGTTTTGCCTGTTTTTGGATTTTTTGAATTTATGGATTAATTTTGGATTTTATTTTGAAATTTTGGAAATAAATTGTTTATACGGAGTGCGGCAGTCCAGGGCTCCTTTCTTTTCCATGCATTAGTGCAGAACCAGCACCTGTTCCAGTATCAGGGCGGGAGCATTTTGAAAGCCCTACAGCTTAAAAGAGCGGTACAACCCTTCACGGGAAACATGCGCCACTTTACATGCATATCATACACACCCCCTAGGTATGAAATTTAAAGGAATATTTCACTTTTATTTTTTCATTTTAAGCATTATTAAAATCACTGCTCCCGAAAAAACGGCCGTTTTTAAAACTTTTTTTTTGCATTGATACATGTCCCCTGGGGCAGGACCCGGGTCCCCAGACACTTTTTTATAACAATAACTTGCATATAAGCCTTTATAATTAGCACTTTAGATTTCTCCCATAGACTTTTCGAATTTGCCGCGAACACCCCAATTTGTTCGCTGTTCGGCGAACGGGCGAACAGGCAATGTTCGAGTCGAACATGAGTTTGACTCGAACTCGAAGCTCATCCCTATACCTCAACTATGAGAGACAAAATGTGGAAACAAATCCAGACAATCACATTGTCTGATTTGGAAAGAATTTATTTGCAAATTATGGTGGAAAATAAGTATTTGGTCAATATCAAAAGTTCATCTCACTACTTTGTTATATATCCTTTGTTGGCAATGACAGAGGTCAAACGTGTTCTGTAAGTCTTCACAAGGTTGTCATACACTGTTGCTGGTATGTTGGTCCATTCCTCCATGCAGATCTCCTCTAGAGCAATGATGTTTTGGGGCTGTGACTGGGCAACACGGACTTTCAACTCCCTCCAAAGGTTTTCTATGGGGTTGAGATCTGGAGACTGGCTAGGCCACTCCAGGACCTTGAAATGCTTCTTACGAAGCCACTCCTTCGTTGCCCGGGCGGTGTGTTTGGGATCATTGTCATGCTGAAGGACCCAGCCACGTTTCATCTTCAATGCCCTTGCTGATGGGATGAGGTTTTCACTCAAAATCTCACAATACATGGCCCCATTCATTCTTTCATGTACACGGATCAGTCATCCTGTTCCCTTTACAGAGAAACAGCCCCAAAGCATGATGTTGCCATCTCCATGCTTCACAGTAGATATGGTGTTCTTTGGTTGCAACTCAGCATTCTCTCTCCTCCAAACACGACGAGTTGTGTTTCTACCAAACAGTTCTACTTTGGTTTCTTCTGACCATATGACATTCTCCCAATCCTCTTCTGGATCATCCAAATGCTCTCTAGCAAACCTCAGACGGCCTGGACTTGTACTGGCTTAAGCAGAGGGACACGTCTGGCACTGCAGGATCTGAGTCCCTGGCGGAGTAGTGTGTTACTGATGGTAGCCTTTGTTACGTTGGTCCCAGCTCTCTGCAGGTCATTCACTAGGTCCCTCTGTGTGGTTCTGGGATTTTTGCTCACCGTTCTTGTGATCATTTTGACCCCACGGGGTGAGATCTTGCGTGGAGCCCCAGATCAAGGGAGATTATCAGTGGTCTTGTATGTCTTCCATTTTCTAATTATTGCTCCCACAGTTGATTTCTTCACACCAAGCTGCTTGCCTATTGCAGATTCAGTCTTCCCAGCCTGGTGCAGGTCTACAATTTTGTTTCTGGTGTCCTTCGACAGCTCTTTGGTCTTCACCATAGTGGAGTTTGGAGTGTGACTGTTTGAGGTTGTGGACAGGTGTCTTTTATACTGATAACAAGTTCAAACAGGTGCCATTAATACAGGTAATGAGTGGAGGACAGAGGAGCCTCTTAAAGAAGAAGATACAGGTCTGTGAGAGCCAGAAATCTTGCTTGTTTGTAGGTGACCAAATACTTATTTTCCACCATAATTTGCAAATAAAAGTTATTTCCAAATCAGACAATGTGATTGTCTGGATTTGTTTCCACATTTTGTCTCTCATAGTTGCGGTATACCTATGATGACAATTACAGGCCTCTCTCATCTTTTTAAGTGGGAAAACTTGCACAATTGGTGGATGACTAAATACTTTTTTGCCCCACTGTATATATAGATACATATATATATATATATATATATCTATATATATATATATATATATATATATATATATATATAAAACCATCTTCCGAAATTCTAATTTCGTATAGAATGAATTCAAATTCGAATAGAAAAGATTAGAATAGAAATAAAAATATTGGAAATAATCTAATAGAAAAACAATAGAACAGAATAGAATAAAATATAATATATATATATATATATATTATATTTTATTCTATTCTGTTCTATTGTTTTTCTAGTCTATTTTCTATTTCTATTCTAATTTTTTCTAATTGGAATTCGAATTCATTCTATACAAAATTCGAATTTCGGAACATGGTTTAGTTTTATATATATATATATATATATATATATACATATATATATATTTTTTTTTTTTTCTGATTTGTCCTATTGTTTTTTTTATGATATTGTTTTCTATTATTTTCGAATATTTTCTATTCAAATTCGATTTAATTCTATATGAAATTTGAATTTCGGAAAATGGTTATAGATATATATAGATATATCTATCTATCTATCTATATATGTATATACAGGTCCTTCTCAAAAAATTAGCATATTGTGATAAAGTTCATTATTTTCTGTAATGTACTGATAAACATTAGACTTTCATATATTTTAGATTCATTACACACAACTGAAGTAGTTCAAGCCTTTTCTTGTTTTAATATTGATGATTTTGGCATACAGCTCATGAAAACCCAAAAATCCTATCTCAAAAAATTAGCATATCATGAAAAGGTTCTCTAAACGAGCTATTAACCTAATCATCTGAATCAACTAATTAACTCTAAACACCTGCAAAAGATTCCTGAGGCTTTTAAAAACTCCCAGCCTGGTTCATTACTCAAAACCGCAATCATGGGTAAGACTGCCGACCTGACTGCTGTCCAGAAGGCCATCATTGACACCCTCAAGCAAGAGGGTAAGACACAGAAAGAAATTTCTGAACGAATAGGCTGTTCCCAGAGTGCTGTATCAAGGCACCTCAGTGGGAAGTCTGTGGGAAGGAAAAAGTGTGGCAGAAAACGCTGCACAACCAGAAGAGGTGACCGGACCCTGAAGAAGATTGTGGAGAAGGACCGATTCCAGACCTTGGAGGACCTGCGGAAGCAGTGGACTGAGTCTGGAGTAGAAACATCCAGAGCCACCGTGAACAGGCGTGTGCAGGAAATGGGCTACAAGTGCCGCATTCCCCAGGTCAAGCCACTTTTGAACCAGAAACAGCGGCAGAAGCGCCTGACCTGGGCTACAGAGAAGCAGCACTGGACTGTTGCTCAGTGGTCCAAAGTACATTCGGAAATCAAGGTGCCAGAGTCTGGAGGAAGACTGGGGAGAGGGAAATGCCAAAATGTCTGAAGTCCAGTGTCAAGTACCCACAGTCAGTGATGGTCTGGGGTGCCATGTCAGCTGCTGGTGTTGGTCCACTGTGTTTTATCAAGGGCAGGGTCAATGCAGCTAGCTATCAGGAGATTTTGGAGCACTTCATGCTTCCATCTGCTGAAAAGCTTTATGGAGATGAAGATTTCATTTTTCAGCACGACCTGGCACCTGCTCACAGTGCCAAAACCACTGGTAAATGGTTTACTGACCATGGTATTACTGTGCTCAATTGGCCTGCCAACTCTCCTGACCTGAACCCCATAGAGAATCTGTGGGATATTGGGAAGAGAAAGTTGAGAGACGCAAGACCCAACACTCTGGATGAGCTTAAGGCCGCTATCGAAGCATCCTGGGCCTCCATAACACCAAAGCAGTGCCACAGGCTGGTTGCCTCCATGCCACGCCGCATTGAAGCAGTCATTTCTGCAAAAGGATTCCCGACCAAGTATTGAGTGCATAACTGAACATAATTATTTGAAGGTTGACTTTTTTTGTATTAAAAACACTTTTCTTTTATTGGTCGGATGAAATATGCTAATTTTTTGAGATAGGATTTTTGGGTTTTCATGAGCTGTATGCCAAAATCATCAATATTAAAACAAGAAAAGGCTTGAACTACTTCAGTTGTGTGTAATGAATCTAAAATATATGAAAGTCTAATGTTTATCAGTACATTACAGAAAATAATGAACTTTATCACAATATGCTAATTTTTTGAGAAGGACCTGTATATATATAATATTTATATATATAAACATCTTCTGAAATTCGAAATTTATATAGAATAAACTCAAATTCGAATAGAAAAATATTAGAATGATAGTAGAATAAAATATATTTATATAAAAATTTGGATCAAATTCGAATAGAAAATATTAGAATATAAAATAGTAGAAAAAAATAGACTAAGAATAGACTATAATGGCGCGTGTCCGGATGTAGAGAAAGGAAGACGTGTTGCTGAGGAGCTCCACACATCCTGACCCAATCTGCTGCCATCCTGCCTTCCCACCGCCCGGGTGAGCCCTCAAACTTACCCTGCGGGTTCCTGAAAGTCCTCTGCCTCGGCCACATCCTGTATTTTTGGCCCTGGTCATCCGATGGTGCTGCTACCGGGACTTGCGGCTGGCTCTGTGCTCCCGGGACCCGCCGCCATCTTGCGGCCTGCTGTCATTCTCGGAGCCTCTGGGCTCAATTGCTGTGGTTCGCGGGGTTGGAGGTGCCTCATCCACGCACACCGAGGGTGCCAGTGGTAGGGAAGGTGATCCGGATCTGCGCTGCGACCGCCTGGGGGCCTCGGGAAGCTGATTACCCGGGCCTGCGGCCTACACCCATCTTGCGGCCTACCGCAATTTCAGCAGCCTCCGTCCTCGATTTCTTTGGGCCGCGGGACGCGCGGCGGACAGTCACGTCCTCCTGAGCCACCATCCGTGCGGGGGGGGGGGGTTGGCAGTGCATCCGACGATTCTCGGAGGGCTGCTCCACCGCACCCGCACCCACACCTGCAGCCCGCAGCCATCTTCCGGCCTCCAGTACCGGCCCCATCCATCGGACACAGGTATACCTCCCCTCCTCCTGGGATCCTTTGGGCGATTGACTGCTTCACAATACTGCGGGGGGCTGCCCCACTCCTGCACCTCGCCACCCTGTCACTGCTGTGGCCCCCATCCTCCACTTTGGACTGAGCCCCCTGCCCGCGAACCCCTCCCCCCCACCTGAACTTTCCCTAATCTTGGGGTAAGGCTTGGATGGGCCGCCCTAAGACCCGCTACTCCACAAATAAGGGCCCGAAGGCTCCCCACATACCCCCGTCAGCGGTTGTCTCGTCTCCACGGCGATCCTCGGCTGGGATGGCGGCCAATACGCAGATGGCTGCAGAGTCGGGGGTGGCGGCGCCACCTACGGGAGTGGAGATCCTGGCAGCCATCACATCATGTAAGGAAACTCTGACATCTAAGATTGATTTTTTGACAGTGGATGTCGGTCTTCTCCGTCAAGATATGGATAAGTTTCGCTCTCGCATCGCAGAGGTGGAGGACAGGGTCTCCGTGGTGGAGGATACGGTCCGGTCGGACTCCAGGGAGATACGGGCCCTCCAAATTCAAGTGAAAGCGCTGCAGGAGCGCGCAATAGACACCGAGAACCGCCTCAGGCGGAACAACATCCGCATAATTGGACTGCCCGAGAGGGCCGAGGGCCCTAAACGTGCTGAATTTACTGAGCAATTACTGACCACCCTGTTTGACCTGGGTGCCCCGGCATCTACCTTTGTGGTTGAAAGAGCCCACAGGGTTCCGCCGCTCCCTCCGAGACCTGGGGCCCCTCCACGCCCCTTCCTGCTACGAATGCTGAACTACCGGGACCGGGACCGCATTCTTGCGGCGGTACGAGCCATGCCTGACATTAAGTATGAGAATACCAGACTACTTTTCTTCCCAGACTTCTCTCAGGAGGTACAGCAACGTCGCAAGTCCTTCACTGATGTGAGACGCCGGCTCCGGGAGAAGGGAATACGCTTTGGCCTGTTGTATCCCAGCAGACTGCGAGTCACCGACGGTGGCGACACTCATTTCTTTGACACCCCGGAGGCGGCAGGGGCGTGGCTAGACGCCCGTTAACTATATAAAGCCGAGGACCAACGGTGGAATTCACCCGGCAGGGAACAGATGTGCATCAACTATCCCATCAATGAACATCTCTCCTGTCTCCTGATGAATCCCAGCACTGCCCCCTTCTGTGCCCCCAATCCTGCGTATCCCTGCTGGCTTCCACCTTTGTTTCATCTACATAAATGTTCATTTCGGCTGATTGAACTTCCACTCACTCCTGCCTAAGGAGCTCCAACGGAAACTAACAAACTGCCTCGCTCATGAACCAAGGTGACCCAAGTTGTTCCCCTTTCCACACCTTGGACCCCCACCCAGAGTCGAGGCAGACTTCCCCGGAAACTTCTCCCTCTCCTGCGGTCCTACGGGCCGACTTCTTGGGGTCGCAGTGACCTAAAGATTTCATGTTTTTCTCAGTTACGGGACAAAACCCTGCATCAGTTTTTATGGCTCTTGGGCCCCTTTTTTTTTGGCCCTTGACGCTAGGTTTGTATGGTGTTTGGGTAGGGTGTTTTATGTTCTGGGGAGGAGGGTTCAACTGTTATGAAGGTCCAGATACTTACTGTGTTGCTCAATTACCTTATGGGTCTCTGACCCTATTGAATAGGTGTGCCAATGCTGTGTTTACTTATATGTGTTGGGTTAATGGTCTCATCCTGCTTCTATTTCCCCCTGGTGTTCCTTGATGGCTCCTCCGGATGCTGAGCTCCTGACCGTTCTGTCGTGGAATGTTTGGGGGCTCAACTCGAAGTTTAAGAGGTCACTCTTATTCCAATACCTGAAAATGCATAATCCCCACATAGTGCTACTGCAGGAGACACATTTAACTGGCAGCAAGGTTCTGGCTCTGAAGAAGCCCTGGGTGCAGAGGGCGCTTCATGCGACCTACTCTTCATATTCTCGTGGGGTGTCTATCCTGATTAGCAAACGTGTACCGTGTGTGATTCACGATGTTCATCTGGACCCCCAGGGAAAATTCGTTATGGTAGTCCTGATTGTATATACCCAAAAGTATGTCATAGTGAATGTCTATCTGCCTCCCCCCGGTCAGATACAGACTCTGTACACTCTCTATGAGAGGCTGGCTCCGCATTGCCCAGCGCAGGTTCTGTTCATGGGAGATTTTAATGCTACGCTGTCCCGTGACCTGGATAGACCTTCCCCCCAATCCAATTTTAACTCTGATCTCGGAACGTGGGCTCAGGCCACGGAGTTCCAGGAGGCATGGAGGTGGCTTCATCCCCAAGATAGAACGTACTCTTGTTTTTCGACCACATTTCGAACCTCCTCCCGCATTGATCTGGCTTTTGCTAATTCCACCATGCTGGCTAACGTTCAAGAGGCATGTTACCTCCCCTCTGGCCTCTCTGACCATCACCCCCTTAAATTGACCATTAGGACCACCAGGTCGCGGAACAATGCCCTTTGGAGGTTGCAACCCCATTGGATCAACAACGATGCTGTCCACGACAGAGTTCTCTCCCCCCTGGGGGAATATTGGGCGCACAATGCGGGGTCGGCTTCTCTGGAGATGACCTGGGACGCCTCCAAGGCTCATAGCAGGGGTCAGTATATCTCGGCTGTAGCGGCGGTAAAGGCGGAACTGGGAGACGGGGTATCTGACCTGCAGCGTAGGGTGGATGAGGCACTGAATCAGTATTCAGCCTCGCCAACGGTTTCCAATTTTGAGCACCTGTCATCGCTTAGGCGAGAACTACCGTACATCTCCATGTTTCAGATGCCACTAGTCTTGGTATACAGGGTAGCAGACAGGCATACTTTGAACATGGAGACAAAAATAGCAAACTGCTAGCGATGCTAGCGCAGCAGGACAGGCCCTCAGCGGTTATATCGGAGATCCTCACGGCAGATGGCGCTTTAGCCACCTCTCCGGAGGATATTCTGTCTGCATTCAACACTTTTTACACCTCTCTTTATGTCTCTTCACTTCCTGACGGGTTTGATCCTACGCCTATGATCTCCCTGCTGGATACGTTGGCCCTGGGGTGGCTCTCTGACACGGAGAGGCAGCTCCTTGTCTCGGAGATCACCCCAGAAGAGGTCACACTGACCATTAAATCTTTTCCGGCAGGTAAAACCCCAGGGCCGGACGGACTGCCCATTGAGTACTATAGGGCCCACGCAGAATTGCTCGCCCCCAAACTAGCTCAGATGTTTCAAGCTTGCTTGAATCAAGACTCCTTGCCGCCCTCTATGAGAGAAGCCCATGTAGTTCTCATTCCTAAGCCTAATAGAGACCCTAAGTTATGCGCCTCATACAGGCCAATTGCACTTCTCAACTGTGACCTTAAAATTTTGACCAAGTTATTGGCCACTAGACTCAACGTAGTAATAAAATCCCTGATTGACTCCGACCAAACGGGCTTTATGCCCGGTAGATCTACAGACATTAACATACGCAGATTATTCACTAATATTCATGCCCCCCATACTAACCAGGGTACTAGAACCATTGCCACCTTGGATATAGAGAAGGCATTCGACACAGTGGAATGGGTCTATCTGTGGGAGGTGCTTAGACGAATGGGGTTCCCGTTAAAATTTATAGGTTGGATACGCACACTTTACACTGGTCCTATGGCACGCATTAAGCTGAATGGCTCCCTGTCTCCTCCGTTCCCCCTGCAGAGGGGCACCAGACAGGGATGCCCTCTCTCTCCGGCTCTCTTCGCCCTGGCCGTGGAACCTATTGCTGAGGCCCTTAGGAGCTCGGCTGGGGTCCGTGGTCTTAGGGTGGACTGGCTGGAGGAGAGAGTGGCTCTCTACGCGGACGATATGCTCCTGTTCCTGAATGACGCTGGTGACTCTCTGCGGGGCGCACTTGGTATCATGGATGCCTTCGCCGCCTTCACGGGGCTGAGGGTGAACTGGCACAAGTCGCAATTGTTTCCAGTGGATGCGGGGGCTAGGTCCTCCTCACCCTCCTCTCTCCCGCTTCAATGGGTTGAGCAGTTCACCTACTTGGGAATTGTTATCTCAAGAGAGACTGGGGATTTTGTGCGGCTCAATCTCGACCCTGTCCTGGTGACCATTAAAGCCAAACTTAAGGCGTGGAGTAATCTCCCCCTTTCTCTCATCGGGCGTATTAACCTGATAAAAATGAAAGTCTTCCCTAAACTCACGTACATTTTTCGGAACTCCCCTCACTGGCTGACTAAAGTCTTCTTTAATTCCCTCAGGCAACTCTTCCTTTCCTTTATTTGGGGGGGCAGGCCACCTAGATTCAAATATTCCACCTTGACCAGGCCTGTGGACAGTGGAGGCTTGGCTCTCCCTGATTGTTACAAGTATTATTTGGCCACTCAGCTTGTGACCGCCCATTGGTGGCTGAGACCGGACCTGACCAACTCCGCGACGGTGTTGGAGGCAGCCATAGTGGGGTCCCTGGAGGCATTGGAGGGGCTGCTATTCAGGGGGCCTAAAACGCCTCACAATCTCACCCCTTCCATGCGTACCACTATGCGGGCATGGAGGGCGGGTGAGGCACTAAGGGCACCCCAGCCGAACTCTTGGTCTCCTCACACCCCCCTGTGGCTGAATCCCAACCTATCGCAATTCCACACTATCCCCGATCCGCAGGCCTGGGCCAAGTATAAAATACTGACCCTCAAACATATCATCACCAACGGGGATCTCACCCCCTTTCACACTTTATGTGCTAAATTCAATGTACCTGACCGAGCCCACTTTAGATATCTCCAAATTGCACATGCCTTCAGGTGCCAATTTTTGGGCAGGCCAGTTGAACTGGCATACTCAGAGCTGGAATCTACCATCCGGGTGAAGGACCTGGAGAAACCCACGTCTCAGATCTATGGATCCCTGCTGGTTGCTGCTATCCCCGAGCTGTCCTCCCTCCGCAGGAAATGGGTGGAGGACATACCGGGGCTGGACGCGGACGACTGGAGGGAGGTTTGGGATTATCCCTTCTCCCCTCTGATCTCAGCGAGGGACAAATTAGTCCAATATAAAATTGTGCATAGAGCTCACTACACACTAGGCTTGTGCACAACGGAAAAATTCGGTTCGTTTCGGTTCGTTTCTTTTCGGTCCTGTTGATTCGTAATCATTCGTAATTTTGCTAGACGGGATTTTTCGTGTTCGGACTAATTCGTATTTTCGCAAGCGACATTTTTCGTTGAATTTTTAGTTGATTTATAATTCGTACTTTCGGTAGAGTACATTGTTTTTCGTTGATTCTGGACACAACTCCTACTTTCGTAACTTTTTTTGGGTTCGTTGATTCGTAATTTTCTGTGTCTCTCTCACGACGACGCTGCCTATTATGCCTAATGTGCTTCGAATGGATTTGTACTTTTCTAAATACATAGCGGTTATTTGTAACGATTCGAAATCTCGTATTTTACTTTCGTTTTTTACATGCGGCTATAGCCTCCGCCCCTGTACACCATTTTGAGAGGGTTCAGCACGGTGAGGGAGAAGCAGAGAGCAGAGCAGAGTGTTATTGTGCTTCGAATGGATTCGAAATCTCGTATTTTACTTTCGTTTTTTACATGCGGCTATAGCCTCCGCCCCCTGTACACCATTTTGAGAGGGAGTTCAGCACGGTGTGGGAGAAGCAGAGAGCAGAGCAGAGTGAGTGTTATTGTGCTTCGTATGGATTCGTACATTCGTAACTTTTTCATAACGAATTATGCCGAAGACATTCGGGCATTCGCTATTTGCGGTATAATTTATTTCGGATTCGGTCTTATTCGTAATTGCTTTGTTCGGAAATTCGAATGCTTCCGAATGTCCGAAAGTTGCTAAATTCGGACGAATTTCAATTCGTTACGAAACGAATTGCACAAGCCTACTACACACCTCACAGGCTGCACCAGATGTCACCGGAGCATTCTCCGGAGTGCTGGCGCTGCTCCTACCGGCCAGGGGGTTTCTTCCACATTTTCTGGGCTTGCACTTGTACAGTATTGGAGTGAAGTGATACGGGTGATCACTAAGGCCACTGGG
The DNA here is from genome assembly GCA_029206835.1 of Rana muscosa. NCBI lineage: Eukaryota > Metazoa > Chordata > Amphibia > Anura > Ranidae > Rana > Rana muscosa. Next base: position 1,036,063,629 of record CM055117.1, read on the forward strand.
ACTTGCGTCCCATGTGAGCCCATACACTGTTTGCTAGGACTGGTTGACCAACTGCCAATGCTCAGAGCCAGAAAAACACTCATATCCCTGCTATTATACTATGCGCGCAAAGCCATTACAATGAATTGGAAACAATCGTCTCCCCCCTCTGTTAAATTCTGGAAAAACTTAGTTAATGCCAGTTTGCCCCTGTATAGAGCCACGTACTTGTCCAGAGGTTGTCCGCACAAATTTGAAAAGGTGTGGAGTTGTTGGCTAGATGACAGAAGCACGGCAAGTGATGCAGTGACCACTGCCTAGACTCCTATTGTATCGTTGGACTATCGATCTATTAACCCAAATACTGTTTCCAGGCTACCTTCCTCTATCAATATCACTTTGAGCATGACTTATCTTGAATGAACCCTCTCCCCAAGCTTGGGGCTGTAGTATAGGTTAAGTTAAGTGTATATGTTATTTGTCGCCCTGTGGCGGTCTGATGCCGAAATAGGGTAATGGCCCCTACGTGGGCAGATGTTGTGCCTACGTGTGGGCAAAATGTGTGTATGTTCTATAAAACTTCAATAAAAAGATTTTACAAAAAAAGAATAGACTATAATAAAATATAATATATATTATTTTAGTTTCCATTGTTTTGAGTTATTTTTCAATCTATTCTCGAATTCGAATTTATACTATTCGAAATTAGAATTTCAGAAGAAGGTAATTTTATAACATTCTATTAAATTCTATTCTGTTCTTTACTATTCTTTTATTTTCATTCTATTTTGTTATTATTTTATATTCAATTTTATTTTATTATCTTTTATAAATCGTTTTATATTTTTACGATTTTGATTCAAATTTGTTTTCGATTTCGATTCAAATTGTTTTCAAATTCGATTTGAATAGAATTTGTTTTCGAATTCGATTCGAATTTCGTCCATGGTTTTTCGATTAGAAACGTTATTTCGGATTCGGTTAAATTCGTTAGTATTGTAATTCGGTAATTCGGATGCGTCCGAATAATGAAAAATTTGTCCGAATTTCGATTCGGAACGAAACGAAATGCACAGGTCTAGACATGACACTGACACCGCTCCCGATTACAAGGAGCTGTGATCAGTGTCCTTGTCACTAGGAAGAATGGGGAAATACTTGTTTACATCAGCATTTTCCCATTCTTCCTCTCCGTGAGACGATCGCGGGTATCCCCGCGGACATCGAGTTTGCGGGACCTGCGGTCGGACTCACGGAGCTCGCGGCGGGGGCGTGCGAGCACGCCCACAATGCCACTTCTTAAAGGGGACGTACCTGTACGCCCATCTGCCTGTCCGTGCCACTCCGCCGACGTATATCGTCATGCACTGGTTGGCAAGCGGTTAAAAAAACATTGAACTAAAGGCTGTATTGTAACAAGATAGGTAAAAAGCCGAAGGGGGTGAACACTTTTGCAAGGCACTGTATGTAGAATCAGCAAGACCATATTAATGTGTAGAAGGCCAAAAAATATTAAGCAAAAATGAAATCCTTTATGAACATTCACACATTTACTAGTGGAAATAATAATGGCGGGCGGCAAGTGGTTAAATAAAAGACAGTTTTTTGGCATGATCAGTCATATTTTCAATATTAATGCCAAAATTTCAGAATTTCTGCCAGGGTATGCAAACTTTTGAGCTCAACTGTATACAGGTAGGTGGATGGGGGGGCGGTTGATCCTTGTTATACAGGTAGGTGGATGGGGGAGGCGGGTGATCCTTGTTATACAGATAGGTGGATGGGGGAGGCGGTGATCCTTTTTATACAGGTAGGTGGATGGGGGAGGCAAGTGATCCTTGTTATACAGGTAGGTGGATGGGAGAGGTGGGTGATCCTTGTTATACAGGTAGGTGGATGGGGGAGGCGGGTGATCCTTGTTATACAGGTAGGTGGATGGGGGAGGCGGGTGATCCTTGCTATACAGGTAGGTAGGTGGATGGGGGAGGCGGGTGATCCTTGTTATACAGGTAGGTAGGCGGATAGGGGAGGCGGGTGATCCTTGTTATACAGGTAGGTAGGTGGATGGGGGAGGCGGGTGATCCTTGTTATACAGGTAGGTGGATGGGGGAGACGGGTGATCCTTGTTATACAGGTAGGTAGGCGGATAGGGGAGGCGGGTGATTCTTGTTATACAGGTAGGTAGGTGGATGGGGGAGGCGGGTGATCCTTGTTATAGAGGTAGGTGGATGGGGGAGGCGGGTGATCCTTGTTATAGAGGTAGGTGGATGGGGGAGGCGGGTGATCCTTGTTATACAGGTAGGTGGATGGGGGAGGCGGTGATCCTTGTTATACGGGCAGGTGGATGGGGGAGGCGGGTGATCCTTGTTATACAGGTAGGTGGATGGGGGAGGCAGGTGATCCTTGTTATACAGGTAGGTAGGCGGATAGGGGAGGCGGGTGATCCTTGTTATACAGGTAGGTGGATGGGGGAGGCGGGTGATCCTTGTTATACAGGTAGGTAGGCGGATAGGGGAGGCGGGTGATCCTTGTTATACAGGTAGGTAGGTGGATGGGGGAGGCGGGTGATCCTTGTTATACAGGTAGGTGGATGGGGGAGGCGGGTGATCCTTGTTAT